>MU226299.1:1400262-1448364 GCA_018584345.1 Thuja plicata
CATCAATCTTCCTTAGGCTGGCCCTTCTGTGTCTGGCCACTTCAACTTGTTCCGCCAAGTCTGGAACATTATTTCGGAACTCATCTGCCATCCTGGCGGCATCATGGCCCTTAAGCACCATTTTGGTTAGCTTTGTCATTCGGGCCCCATCCATTTTCTCTGGGGATTGATACCGGGATGTCATCCTTTCATCAAAATTCCCCAAAACTAACTCCTCGGGGGTGTAAGTATTTGTAGCAAGGGGATCAACCCCGGAAGCTTTTATTACAAATGACTTGTATAAATTAAAAGAATACTTCATTGTGTTTATCTTTTCTTGTAAAGACTCTACCAGTTGCTTGGTTACCTCCAATGTGAGGTCCAGTCTGGAGTGCTAAGCCTTTACGAAATCAAATGATTCCTCACCCAGAATTCCAGATTTGGAAATTATATCTTCTCCCAGGGTGAGGAGCTCTTCGAACTCTACCTTCCACGCATGGTAATTCTCGGTGTCACTCTCCCACTGCTCAATTAGTGCTTCTGCCTGCAAAATAATCTGTCGGGCCGTATAGAAATCTGGGAGAGTGGCCGCTAGGAAATGCTGGGTGTTTCCTATTTTAAGAGCGACCCATTCGTCTACTGCCAGGGCCTTTTTCTTCATTACTCGCAGGGAGTCTATGTCGCTCTGCGGTAATTCCTCTGATGTGGAGGTCTGTGGAGGGACGGTGTTGAGGGGTCAGGCCAGCTCTGTAAGTAACCCCATGAGGTTTGCACTCTTCTCCTTTTCTGCCTTGAGCCTCTGGGCCTCCTTTTTGTATCGGGCCTCCACTGCCCGAGTTGCCTCTTTTAGCAGGTCCACTTCACCCTGCTTTCCTCTTTTGCCTAAGGATACCTCTGCGATATTGTAATCCATGGGATCCACGGTTGCATCTGGGGGAGGTGTTGTCACCACCGCAACTGTTTCTCCGCTCGGCCCAGTTCGAAGGGTATGAACTGTCTGGGCCTTCTTTTCTTTTGGCGGGGCTTACGCCAAAGCCATCATTTCGGCCAGGGAGATAGGGACTGTTGGAGCTGATTGGGCTTTCCTTTTTTTGCTCTCTTCCAACCATGGAGGTGGGAGGGGTGGCCTTCCTACCAGAGTTTGTTCTTCGGATCCTCTCCCGGTGTCCGGTGGCGGCTGCTCCTTTTCAATAGGTATTTCTTCTATTTCCTTCCCTGCCGGAACCTCTTCTGCAGCGACATCTTCAATTTCTATCTCCTCAGCCTGGTCTGTGATGTCAATTACCGTGTCTAGACCCTGATCGGCTTCTTCGGGGATCTCCTCTTCATGCTGCTCTTCTTCTTCTTCATCTTTCGGTAGTAGGGGTGGGATCGGGCCAAGGTTCAGAGTTTGGGCCGCTGTGATCACCCGCCCAAAGGTTGCCCCCGGGAGTGGCCTTGGGAACGAGACGGCTGGGGTTACGGCTGGTCCTGAAGTTCCAGGTCCAGGTTCCCCAGCGGATGCCTTTGGTTCATTCGGCAGTTGTTGGCCCACTCCCGGACCTTCTGTTCCTGAGGCCCCAGAAATAATCTCTAGTTCTGGCCTCTTTTCTTCTGTCTGCTGCTCTTGTTGTCCCGCAGCTTCTTCTTCCCAGTCTTCTGGGTCCTCAGCCTCTTGTTCTTACTCTGGGACTTCCGTCCCCGCTTGTGTATCATCCCCTTGCAGATTTTTGAACTCATCGGCTGCAAACATGTCAAACTCCTCTTCTGGAGGGGGACTGGCTGGGATGTCTTCCTATTCTATTTCCTTCTCCAGTTCCAGGGAACTAGAAGAAAGGATTTCCACTTCTTTTGGGAGGGAAGCCCTGGGCGCCGATTCTGCCTTGGGCTATTTTATGTGCTTTCTCTTCCTCCAGGTGATCAAAGGCAGCCCCGCATCTGCTATTGCTACTGCCTCCAGAGGATCCACCCCCATTTCCTTCGCCATTAAGGCTGCCAGTGATGGGGAGGAAGGAGGATGAATTGGTCCGGCCATCAGCTGGGGAGTGGCAAGCCTTGTGATCAACTGCTCCCTCATTTGTTGGGAGGCCGCTACAGATTGCCTAATCTGTTCTTGGATTGGGACTTGCTGCGCGGGGGGAGTTGTCTCTGTCCCTTTTCCTTTATCTGTGCCTTGTGCAGAAGTCCTGGCCCCCAGAGTCAACCTTGGTACCGGTGGTGGTGCTTTTGTTACCAGCCGGGAGGCTAGGCACGCACTCCCGGGGCATGCCTTCTTAAAATAGGCATGAATTCTCTCGACCACCTCTTGAGTGAAGTCCTCAATTATATGGTCCTCCTGGGTAGCCCAATTCATTGGCGCCAGGGGCATTTTGTCGATCCCCTTCTCTTTGTACTGGGGATCTATGGTGGGGGCGTCATCTGAAAAGCCCGCCGGGAACCTCCGGAGCTTTAGCTCCTACATCATTCCGGCCGTCATTCTATCATAATGCCGGCTGTGCACATCCATATCATCCTGGCGATCTACCCAAAAGTCTTCTATGTGTGCGTGGTGGGGGTCCGCAGCCCGGGGCAGTGCCGTTGCAATTCTGCCATGCGGATCAAAATTTTTCCGCGCCAGATAAAATTTTTGCAAGTTGTAACATTGAAGCTCATTATCTGCCTCCTTCGCGGTGGCCAGATTGCAGGTGTAGTTCCCATAGGAGATTGGGAATGAAACGTTTGGGACCTTCTTGTGGGCCAAGAGGGTATGCAATTCCATCATCTTCCGGCAATATTCCAGCAGCACGATCTTGTCCCCATAGTGTTTGGGCAACAAGTAGGGTTTCTCGGAGAAGCCGGCGACCCTGATGTAAGTGTGCTACTGGAACTGGATGTATTAGTGCCCATAACTACTAACCAATTTCATCGCCTTAGTAGACAGGTGGTATCCAACATCCCGGGTGGGTGTGAGCAAATGGTAGTAAACGAAGGAGTCGTTTACCCGGCAGTAACTTGGGAAGCTGGCTTCCCATTAAATCTATGGGAAATGGTCCCACGGTGCTTTCTGTCCCTGGCCAAGTCTGAGAACGCCATCTATAAGCAGGCCATTGGAGTGGGGCCTCTATTGGGCCAAGGCCCAGAAAATAAAAGAAGTCATGTAGAACTTCTTATTCTCATTCAGCTGTCAGAACTGGGAGTCGACATGATTGGAGATAATGGTCGCCCAGTCGAAGAATTCTCCCTTAGCGGAGATGCCCAGGAGGAAATAGTACATCCATTTTGCAAATACCTGGGCGGAGGGCTGCCCAAATACCCGGGCCAATGCAATCATCCCCATTTGGATGCTTTCCTTGAATTCAGAGCGGGGGATATTTATCTTCATTTTTTTTGGATCCCTCTTTGGGACCTTTAGCCAGTGAGTGTTCATGTACACCTGGGCGGCATACTCCAGTTGGTTGAATTGTTTCAAGGCCTCCGTCCTTGTAACCACCGAGGACCTAGCAAATTGTGGGATTCCCAGGCCTGCTTGGAAAGTAACTGGGTCAAGGGACACCACTGGAGTGGGAAATCCCGTGGGTTCTGCAGCTGCTAACATGACGGCCCAGACAGAAGAGTTATAGTGGGCCGCCAGAGTAAGAATAATCTCTGGAGACTGCACGGAGCATGGGAAGCAAGCTACCCAGAGAATCCCGGAACCTCCGACGTTGGTTGCAATTGTGTCTCTAGCCTGTCACTGGATATGCATTATCCTTACTAGGTCCTGCATTTATGCCCAAGTTCTGATACTGGGGTCGGTCATCAATTTTATCTGGGACTCAATCTTTGAGCCCACAATCTCCTCACCCTGCATATACTTCATGGTGAGGGGCAGCTTTGCTAGGGCCTTCTCTATCTTAGACTTTGCCGCTACCCTGGTCTCGGTTGTGGATGGTAACTCCGGACTTCTGGGAGGAGATGAGGCGGATGCTTCAGACATGATTGTAAAGTGAAGTCCGGACCTGCGAGACAAAGCGACCATCAGAACATATTTATCAAAATAAAATAGTAACTCTGAGGTCTGGAGTTCTTACCACCGCGCCATTTGCTTTTCTTGAAAAGTTAGTTTTTTTTAACATAAGTATCCAAAAAGCAAAACATAAACTTAGTATTTTTATTATATCTTCGGGTCTGGGAAATTTTGTCACACTTGACGAAGATGTGGGATAAATGGCAGAAAGGGTGCCCGAAGCCCAGAGAAATGACCGTTAGTAAAGAAGAATGTGGAAGCAGGTCCACGTGGACTCCACGTGCACTAGCATTAAATGGATGGGATGGCACTGGCGGTGGAGCCGACTGTTCGAACACGTGAAAAGGAAAAGCCACTTGGCTAGAAGTAATTGCGCGCATGGGAAATAAATGAGGCTCTGATAGCCTTGATGGAGGAGAGAGAAAACTACCTGTTTGAAACCGGCCAAGAGCCGAGTTTCAAATAGGTGGTTTTCTACCTTGAAGCAAACTTGAAGCGAAAAACCAATAGCAAGGGTGATTCGACCAGCTCGTCGAGCCACCTGGAAGTATATACAGAGAGCTGAAGGGTATATACATGGAAAAGAGGGATATATACAAGGGTTACCTACAAAAATATATACATATATACATAAGTATACACACGGGCGACTCCCGTGGAAAAAACTAGGCAAAGCTGAAACAAGAATATACAGCTATTTACATTATGTACATACCATTTACAGGCTGCTCACAAACTATCTACAAAATATCTACACCTGCGCAGAAGGCGGACAACCCTCTGGCAGAGTCGAGCCACCAGCAAGCGGCAAAACAGAAGACCAAGGAAACAACAAAAAAAACAAAGAAAACGCAAACAAAGCAAACGAAAACAAAGACAAGCAAACCCAAAGAAAACCAGGAAACGAAAGCAAAGCGAAGAGGAGGGAAGCAGAGAAACCAACCTGAAAATGCAGAAGGCGGAGGAAGGGAAATATTACCAGGAGAACTCTGCAACAGCTTTGAATCGTCAAGCTATCAAGATCACCACCACGGAGCACTAGCATACGTCTGAGAATAGTATAAGGCGTTAAGCTTTGATTATCACAAATCTCTCTGTAACCGCTCTGCTAATCGCTTTAAAAAATCACTCTATTTCGCTCTATTTTCTCAAATATTTTAATCACGGTAAGTGTGATAATGACAGGCGAGTCTATTTATACACGCGGTAAAAAGTAATCCTCCTCACTCCGGAGATTTTGGGTTAGGAAAAACATCCAGACTCTGGGCCCGGGGATTCCTTACGATGATATTCCTAAGACTTAGGAACATCATCACAAACAATCCCGGAGTCCGAAATCTGACTTCCAACCAAAAGGCAACCTCCGGGATCCAGGATCCCAGAGGGGAAAAAGAAACCAAAGAAATGACACACTCCGGGGAAGAAAATCCCGGAGAAAGAAGACAAGAAGGAAAAGAAAGACAAGGCAAGGCCGCAACAAAAAGCAAAGCAAAAGAAAAAAAGGGGGACCCAACATTTTTCAAACAAAATGTAGGGACGGGGATGCAGGGCATAACAAATGGTGACTATCTGGGACAAATGCCTTTGCGCATTTGAGAACCATAGAATCTCCGGTTAGCACAACTGGAACAAATCGTCCTCCCAAAGCGTTTGACAAGTAGAGAGTAGCATATCTGAGAGAATCCGACCACACAGGAGTCAGTCCATAGCCTTTCATCAGTGGTGTCGTGTGTGCTTTGGAAGGAAATCAAGTCGATGACCTCTGGGAGGAAATAGAGAAACAGTACTAATTACATCGAACCAGTCATCAATTTAATTGCCTTTACCCCGGAGACCAGAGTTTCATCCCGCTTTTCTCATTACTTCCTTTATTTCCAGGTGGGGAAGGCGGTACTTCTTTCACCATTGAGCCCAAGCTTAGCTAAAATTCAAATGGTGGTACTTCTTTCACCTATCCACCTATATATAGATATTTGGAGAGGATAAAACTCTGGACCCGGAAGGAATTCTTTTGGATTTTCAGACGTGGATCAACCAACCAGTACAGCTAATCTACCCCCGGCGTGTCCAATTACTTGTTCCTTATATTATTTTTATTCACTGATTGCCAGACTCCCGGAGATAACACCCAATAGAGATTGCTCGAAAATGTGCCATAGCCTGCAAACAATCCCGGAGACCGGGTTGATTCCACCGTGATAAAGAGAGATTTTAGAATTCACCATGCCGGAGGCATTGCACCAGAAGCCAAAGTTATGCGAAGCATTCCCGCTCCTACAAGATGGAACAAAACACCGGGGCCAAAAGAAAACCAAAAGCGAAAATAAAGACAATAAAAGAAAAAAAAAAAGGAGACTGCCCCGGAGGATAGCCCAACAAGGCTATTTACAGGGGGAAATTTACATACAATACAACTTTGGACAAACTTACCCTTATTCAGAGTAATGTTTGAGAAACTGCCCATTAACAGGAAATGCGATAGGTTCTCCAGTCAAGGTGTTAAGGCGGTAAGTATTTGCCCCACAGATTTCTGAGATTAAGTATGGTCCGAGCCAGAGCCGTTGGAACTTGGTGTGCTTTCCCTTCTTCTCCCGGGCCTTATCCCACAGCAGGACCAGATCCGAGATCTGAAAAGCCTTGTATTGGGGTCTTCTGTCAAACCATCATTTTACCACTACTTGATGATGCGCGAAATGTTCAAGGGCTGCGTCTCGTTGTTCCTCCATCCGCACCAGATTCAGGAGCCGAACCTCCACAATGTTGTCCCTGTTGTTGAATTCCTGCATAAACTGTAAAACTGGGATCTGTAAGTTGACTTGGAATACAGGGTTCTGACCATAAACGAGGTGGAATGGGGATGTCCCCAGGGCGGCCTTAATGCGAATACAATCTGCCCACAGGGCGAATTTCAGTTTTTGGTGCCAATCTCGGAGATTTTGTTCTAACAGATGTTTGATCACCTCAAGTAGATTCTTGTTCGTTGATTTAGCACCACCATTTCCCTGGGGGTAATAGTTGCTGGAGAACTTCAGTGTGATCTTTCAGTTGTAGGTCCATTCGAGTAATTGTGCGGAAGAAAACGCCGGACCATTGTCACATACTAAAGCAAAGGGCATTCCAAACCTGGTGACGATGTTTTCTTCCAAGAACTTGATAACTACGTCCGCCGTGTTATTTTTACAAGGTATGGCTTCAGACCACCGAGTGCAATAATCAATAGCAGTCAGTATATATCGGTGGTTGGAAGACAAATTGGGGTTGATCTCCCTGATGAAGTCAAATGCCCACTGGGCAAAGGGTCTAGCCTCATATACTAGTTACATAGGCATGGCTGGGTTACGCTCACGATGTGCTACAGTTTGGAAAGTATGGCATTTTCTGACATGAGCGTAAACATCTCTGAAGATACAGGGCTAATAGTATCTGGCCCGGAGGATCTGATGGGCAGTGGCGTCAGCTGAACTATGCCCGGTTCCAAACTGTCCATGGAATTCATCAATTATTTTCACAGCTTGGCCCCTGTCGATGCACCGGAGGTACACTCCCTCGTAGTTCTGACGGTAAAGCGCAGAGTTTTTGATCATGAAATGAGCGCTTTTCATCCATAGGGCGTGGCGTTTGTGGGGAGGTAATCCCTCCGGGAATTTGTTATTTAGCAGCAAATACACCAGATCAATATACCACAAATCCTGGGTAATGGACGCCACTGTGTAAGTATGACATTCCACGTGGGGAGTCTCCTCTGCTATTGTTCAACTTAGTCCCTGGCCTCGGACTATTTTCATGGGCTGCATCTCTAAATCATATTCCTGGAGGATGGCCATCCATTTCCCCCGTCTCTCACCCAATTCACTCTGCATCAGCAGAGATTTGACGGCCTGGTTCAGGATGATAGCATGCACTTTGCTCTGGAGAATATAATGCCAGAATTTCTTCACGGTGCGAACTAGAGCAAAGGCCTATTTTTCCAGTGATGAATACCAGACTTCGGCGTTCTTAAAGGGGGAACTCATGAAAGCAATTGGTCATTCCTCCCCTTTAACCTTTTGGGTTAGTACTGCAGCGGCAGAATGCGGCGAAGCAAACGAGTAAATGTAAAATGAAAGGAAATAGTCCAGACTAGCCAGGACAGGTGCCTCCGTTATCATCTATTTTATCTGGGTGAACGCCCACTTTGCTTCAGGACTCCACTCAGTTTTGGTATCCTTTTTCATCATTTCATTGAGCGGCTTAACTATCTCTGCGAATCCTGTGATGAATCGATGCACAAAGTTGATTTTTCCAAAGAAGGATCGCATTTCTTTCTTGCTACCAGGCATCTGTAAGTTCAGCAATGCTTTGACTCTATCAGGGTCTATGGATATGCCCTTCTCAGAGATGATATGCCCGAGCAATTTCCCCTCGGTGACCCCGAATATGCACTTCTTGGGGTTGAGGGATATTCCATACCGGTGACACCTCTCGCAGATCTGAGCGAGGTGGGTGGCGTGATCGCGCCTGTCCCGAGAGAAAATGGTCAAATCATCCATGTAGATGATTATGCATCGATTTATAAGGCCCTCAAACGCAATGTCCATGGCCTTCTGAAAAGTAGCCCCTACGTTGATCAAACCGAAGGGCATTCTTCTATACGCAAACGTTCCCCACTTGGTGGTAAACGATATTTTCTCTTTATCCTCATATTTGACCATGACCTGGTTGTATCCCGAATATCCATCCAGGAAAGACATCATCTAGGATCCATTTACTATCTGCAACACCTCATCCAACGAGGGGAGAGGGTGATTATCTTTTTTAAATGCCTTGTTCAAATTTTGGAAATCCACGCAAAGGCGGATCTCACCGCTTTTCTTCCTGACTGGGACCAGGTTGGCAACCCATGTAGTATGCCAGATTGGAAAGATAATCTGAGTTGACAGTAGTTTTTCTACCTCTTGACGAATCAGAGGCTCTATGAGGGGGTTGACCGATCTTTGCTTTTGCCGAAAGGGCTTAGCGTCTGGTTTCAGGGGAATGGTGTGAGTCATGATGGAGGTGTTATACATCTTCAAATCTTCATATCCCCAGGCAATCACATCAATGTATTCTCAGAGAAGTACGATAATCTTCTCCTTTTCCTCAGGGGAACAGGAGGTGCCTATGTGGATGATTTTCTCTTCACCGGGCCGGCCGATGTTAACCTTCTCAAACTTTCCTCCCTCAGGGGAGGATGATACCTTCTCACGGGCCTGAGGGTCCAAATCGAAGATTCGTTCTAACGCAACCATCCCCTTAGGGATAGTGTTGGTGGGTAAGTCCATGATCCCATCATCTTCATCACCCTGTCCAGTGTCATCGTGGTCTCGTTCCTCTACTATCTGATCCTCAAAAATACCAACATTGGCCATGAAGGCCAGGATATGTTGATCGTCCTCAAAAACCTAAAAGTGAGTAACATTGTCTAGAATGGAGGGGGTGGGGACCATCTCAACTAAAAATCTCTGGAGTCGTGAGCCGGCCATCAGCTCAAGTGTGCTAGCAGAAATAGCTAGGGCATCCGGGACATAGTTCCGTCACCGGGGAATAAGGTCAATGCCAAAGGCATCAAAATCTTCAATAAGGCTCCAAGCCTGATTGCAGTATGTGGCCAGCCTTTTGTCATGACAGGTGTATTGACTCCGAACTTGTTTAACAACCAACTTTGAATCACCCAGAGCCCGGAGGCGGGTGATACCTTTCCTTAGTACGAATAGGAGTCTGAGGACCAAAGCCTCATACTCCGTGACATTGTTTGTGTAGTTAAACTGTAACCTGTAGGATGCGAGGAAGGATTTTCCCCGCAGGTTGATTAATTCTACCCCGGCCCCACAGCCCTATTTGGATCGGGACCCGTCGAATTTAAGGGTCCATAACTCATTGTTTGTAATCTGGGGCTGGGGAGGTGGAGTTTTCTTTAGATTGTCGCTGGGAGACTTGGGGATTTTCTCCCTGACTACCGGCGTGAAAGTGGAATTTATCCCCAGAGGCATTTCGGTTTGTGATTCCCGGGTGGGTGGCACTAAAGGAGTGCACCCCGTAGAAGTACTAAGTCCCGGGGAATCGGTTGTATGTTCACTCCGAAAGATATCAAGTTTCCGGGTAGCGATTGATATGCAGGGCTCACACTCGTGCTCTGAATGTTTTTGGTAATGCAATTGGCACCAAGTGCCAGATAGGAGTGTGGCAAGGGTTGCTGTGGGGCCCTGAGAGTTGACTTCAACTCTCACCTTTTCTTCTAAGTCCTATGCTCTTTGCAACACTACGGGATCCTCTCCGGGGATGAAATCGAATGTTAAGATTTCAAGAGGTCGGTACACCCCTAGAGAATATTCGGAGAAAAGGACTTCATTGACCCTCCCCACTTTGGTAAGGGCCTGTTTCATCTGGGGTTCACTTTTGACCCAGATCTGATTGGATTCTCCTTCCCACGGAAGCCACAAGTGGGTGAAGTCAGTTGAAAAGTATCCATTTAAGGATTTAGACCAATTCTGACTTAGTAACATCCCGTAAGTCTCTGGGATATCCACCACTTGGATGTCAATGATGCTGGCTATCCTGGGGTCCTGGATAAGGTGTATTCAGGCGTTCTTCAATTCTCCCACCATTTTTATAGCAATCTTATCCAGTTGGATCACTGCGCCATTAGACAGGGTGGGGTGGAGTCCGAGCTTCTGACAAATGGATAAGGGCATGATGTTACCCGAAGCTCCAGAATCTACTAGGCAGTTGTGTATATTTTTTCCGTAAATGTTTAGGCCTAGCAGAAAGGGAGGATCCTCATTATTTCCCCGGAAGACAGCCGCATTAGTATCTTTGAATGAGACCGTCTTGGGTGGGTGGCTGACTACTTCTGGGTTCCCTAAGAGCTTCAGAAGGGACTTCTGCTCGGGACAATTTAACAAAACCTCCATCAAGGTCATGGAGGTGGTGGTCTTCTCTAACGCCTTCGTGATATCAAATCTTCCTCCCGGGAACTGGTGATTTTCCTCCGTGAGATCTTTTGCTTGGTTATAGCTAGGACCTTTTGGAGGAACGGGCCGATCAGTGGTATTACTCTAGGGAGGAGGAGTATCTTTGGTAGGAGGTATGGGCGTGTAAGCTGGTCCTTTATCCGCCTGGCTCCGGGTGTTGTATGGAGCCCGTGGGTTGGTAAAGGCATTGGCCTCAAAGGGTGGAATGGATTCATCAAAGAATCCCTATAGTTTAGATTCTTCTTCATCTTTCCCAGAAGTACCGAAGAAGATGGTATCATAGGTGAAGGCACTGTGGGTTTGCTCTTGGACAGGGGGCTCTAGGGAGCGGTATCGTGCGATTGCTGCCTGTCCAGCTGGGAGATCATTATGACTTTCTCCAAAGTGGCATAATTTACCTCATTGTGCAAACCTGTATCGTGCAGCCGACACCAATTAGTCATGGGCTGGAAGTCTGCAACTGGTGTAAAATAGGATGGTCCAGCACCATTTTGGTTCGGAGGCGGGCCTCTGGTGTTAGCGTTATTATTCCATTATTGTTGGTTGGGCCTAGGCCCGTTGTTGAAGTTTCTTCCCCTGGCATTGTTGTTCCGCTGGCCGGAGAAGATATTGCCCCTCTGGGAATTTGAGTTTTGGGGCGCGTAAGACCCAGCCTTCAGTTGACCCATGTCCATGGTTAGGGTGGACAGAATTCGCCGGAGGGACTCAACCTCAGCGGTCAACTGAGTGTTAGTGTCACAATGGGACGGCTATGGCTGTTATTGGCTTCCCGGGAAGGCAGCAGGATTGATCGAAGTCGAGGGCGGCAGTCCTCCAGCCACGGACGACTGGAAGAAGGGCACTCCGAATGGCTGTGTCTGAGTCTGTTCTGTCTGCTATGGCTGATTCCAAGGGAAGACTTTCAGACCCGGTGTCAACTGGGTCTGGGAGGGGTAAACATATCGCGCCTGTTGGTCTATCAAAGGTGGCGGGGGATTCACCGCCATCAAAGGGGCACCTATTGCCAGATTGGGATTGTAACCCCCGGCATAAGCAGTTCTGCCAGGGATCATGTTGAAAGGCATGTTCTGTCCAATCTTGCCTGGGGATTTATTAAGACCGCGGGATAACTCTAAGGCCAGGTTGTAGACTTTTGCCAAAGTATCCCGGTCACCCGGGGTGGTTTTTCTCCAGAGGAGGGTGGCAACAAAAGGGTCCATCACATTAAGGTATGTCTGTATGGTAACATCTAGCGAGGGGACAAAAGGGCCTGTGCACCTCTTCAGGGCACGCTGGAACCTATGGTTGAATGCTGCGAGAGGCTCATTGGGTTCCTTTCTGATGGAGATGAACTGGCTATGGGACCATGCTAGGTCCACATGTATGCGAAAGGCAGCCAAGAAGGCGTCCTCCATATCCGGCCAAGTGTTGATGGAGTTGGAAGGAAGGTTCAGGTACCAGTTCAACTCGCTTTGTCCTAAGGACAGGGGAAACATGCAGGTCACAACATCTTCATGCTGGATCTGGTGTCGATTCATGGCATCTTTCTATGCCTATAAATGTTTTTCTGCGGTCTGTGAGCCTAAGTGCTCATATCAAGGGCAAATCTTCTCCGGGTGAGAAGGTAAGTCCTTGATTGCACCCGGAGAAGTGCCCATTGGGGACCCAGTGTTTCCAAAGTATGCAGCCATTGGGGGAACTATATGTTGGGTAGTTTGAGCACTGGTTTTCAGGACCGTTTGGGGAGTTTGAGTGTTCGAAGATATGGTAGATCCCCAGACAACAGTGACTGGTATTACTTTTGACGTCCGTTTCTTTCGAGCGGGAGGCTCGAGTTTAACAAACCTTCCAAGGTTCGGGGCAGACCTAAGGACTCTTTCAAATTTAGCTAGGGAAAAGGACCCAATCCCACTAAAGGCTTGTCTCCTAAAACTATAACTCAGGGAACCCTCAGGTGTAAAATCAGAATCTTGGGAGAGGGATGAGTTCATGCCCTCCTTCTAGTGCCAGTTTCTGTTGACGGGGTTTTGCTGACAGGGTCCGCCAACAGTCATAAATTGTCACCAGGTTCTGGAGTTCGGAAAAATCGGCCAACTCCACCTGTAAAGGTTTTCCAGGGGAAATAAATCCTCTGGGCCTTCAAGCACCTGGGTGTCGGGTCACGACGGTGCGGGGCTCGGTTGGGAGAGGTGACTATTTTCGAGGGGGATAGCTGGTTACTTCAACTCATTCTCCCAGAGATTCAGAATAGTAAGGGTTTCCAGGAGTACTCCACACTTAGCAAATAAAATGAAAAAAGATCCTGCAGGGTTAGAAACATTTATCTAACTATAGTCATGCTTAAAAGTCTGGAACATCAACATCACTCTGAAAGACTACACTAAATACCAAAGAAATACACAACCATCAGTTAGCATCTTATCAGTAGCGGAAATAAAGAGGTCGTTAATCTACTTTAACATATCAGTGTGAAGGACATACAGAACATTAAAACATGAAATACCATTAACTCAGAAGCAGAGACGTTAACAACTTCATTTCCAAGAATCCCTCCTTCTTCATTAATGTTTGGTCCAGCAAGCACTGGTGCGTGTTACAATGGTGGCTCCAAGGGAGCATCTAACTACCAAGAACAGAACAATGGAGCATTGAGCTCTGCAACTAAAATCAGAAATTACTTTGCTATTTCTTATGGACAACAAAATCATCAATTTCGCCGACCCTTAGAAATAGGCTGATTTTCCTATTTATAGAACTCTTTCTAACCCTAACCCTATTTTACTATGCTTTAATAAAATATAATATCTGGGGGCCAGTACTACCTGTGCCACCCTACAAAAGACCTGGAGACGGAATAGGTCTGCCAGGTCAGAAAAAGAAGACAAGAATATACATCGAAAGAATCGGCCTTGAGAAGAGAGCCGGAGAGAAGAAAGAAGAAAGTAGGTCCCCCGGGGATCGAGGCTACATGCCTCATAAATGGGAAATGCGGCGCCCTGTCTCTAATATGCCAGGTGTACCTTTGAACGGTTCCTTGAGAAGATCACCCTGTTAGAAGCCAACTACCGAGCCAATGCCTCTTGATGTGCCCAACTACCCTCTGACAGTCTTCATTAACCGCCTCTGAAAGTGACCGGTCGGCCTCGGTGACCGGGACATAGATCACTTTAAAGAATACAAAATTGTGGATCCGGAACTCCGGGATCCGGGAACTTACGCTCCCAAAAGAATAAAGAATGTTTAAAACACAAATTTCTCCAGTTTTCAGAGAATGCTCAAGGCTGTTTATTATCATTAAAGGCCTGAAGGATGCGGAAAATGCCTTCTTCATCAATCTTCCTTAGGCTAGCCCTTCTGTGTCTAGCCACTTCAACTTGTTCCGCCAAGTCTGGAACATTATTTCGGAACTCATCTGCCATCCTAGCGGCATCATGGCCCTTAAGCACCATTTTGGTTAGCTTTGTCATTCGGGCCCCATCCATTCCCTCCGGAGATTGATACCGGGATGTCATCCTTTCATCAAAATTCCCCAAAACTGACTCCTCGGGGGTGTAAGTATTTGTAGCAAGGGGATCAACCCCGGAAGCTTTTATTACAAATGACTTGTATAAATTAAAAGAATACTTCATTGTGTTTATCTTTTCTTGTAAAGACTCTACCAATTGCTTGGTTACCTCCAATGTGAGGTCCAGTCTGGAGTGCTGAGCCTTTACGAAATCAAATGATTCCTCACCCAGAATTCCAGATTCAAAAATTATATCTTCTCCCAGGGTGAGGAGCTCTTCGAACTCTACCTTCCACGCCTGGTAATTCTCGGCGTCACTCTCCCACTACTCAATCAGTGCTTCTGCCTGCAAAATAATCTACCAGACCGTATACAAATCCAGGAGAGTGGCCGCTAGGAAATGCCAGGTGTTTCCTATTTGTAGAGCGACCCATTCGTCTACTGCCAGGGCCTTTTTCTTCATTACTCACAGGGAGTCTATGTCACTCTGCAGTAATTCCTCTGATGTGGAGGTCTGTGGAGGGACGACGTTGAGGGGTCGGGCTAGCTCTGTAAGTAACCCCATGAGGTTTGCACTCTTCTCCTTTTCTGCCTTGAGCCTCTGGGCCTCCTTTTCGTATCGGGCCTCCACTGCTCGAGCTGCCTCTTTTAGCAGGTCCACTTCGCCCTGCTTTCCTCTTTTGCCCAAGGATACCTCTGCGATATTGTAATTCGCGGGGTCCACGGTCGCTTCATCAGCATCTGGGGGAGGTGTTACCACCACTGCAACTTTTTCTCTGCCCGGCCCAGTTCAAAGGGTATGAACTGTCTGGGCCTTCTTTCCTTTTGGCGGGGCTTGCGCCAAAGCCATCATTTCGGCCAGGGAGATAGGGACTGTTGGAGCTGATTGGGATTTCCTTTTTTTGCTCTTTGTCAACCATGGAGGTGGGAGGGGTGGCCTTCCTGCCAGAGTTTGTTCTTCGGATCCTCTCTCGGTGTCCGGTGGCGGCTGCTCCTTTTTAACAGCTATTTCTTCTGTTTCCTTCCCTGCCGGAACCTCTTCTGCAGCGACATCTTTAATTTCTATCTCCTCAGCCTGGTTTGTGATGTCAATTGTCGTGTCTAGACCCTGATCAACTTCTTCAGGGATCTCCTTTTCATGCTACTCTTCTTCTTCATCTGTCGGTAGTAGGGGCGGGATCAGGCCAAGGTTCAGAGTTTGGGCCGCTGTGATCACCCGCCTGAAGGTTTCCCCCGGGAGTGGCCTTGGGAACGAGGTGGCTGGGGTTACGGTTGGTCCTGAAGTTCCGGGTCCGGTTTCCCCAGCGGATGCCTTTGGTTCATTCGGCAGTTGTTGGCCCACTCCCGGACCTTCTGTTCCCGAGGCCCCGAAAATAATCTCCAGTTCTGGCCTCTTTTCTTCTGTCTACTGCTCTTGTTGTCCCGCAACTTCTTCTTCCCGGTCTTCCGGGTCCTCAGCCTTTTATTCTTGCTCCGGGACTTTCGTTCCCGCTTGTGTATCGTCCCCTTGCAGATTTCCAAACTCATCGGCTGCAAACATGTCAAACTCCTCTTCTGGAGGGGGACTGGCTGGGATGTCTGCCTGTTCTATTTCCTTCTCTGGTTCCAGGGAACTAGAAGAAAGGATTTCCACTTCTTTTGGGAGGGAAGCCCTGAGCGTCGGTTCTGCCTTGGGCTGTTTTATGTGCTTTCTCTTCCTCTGGGTGATCAAAGGCGGCCCCACATCTGCTATTGCTGCTACCTCCAGAGGATCCACCCCCATCGCCTTCACCATTAAGGCTGCCAGCGATGGGGAGGAAGGAGGATGAATTGGTCCGGCCATCAGCGGGGGAGTGGCAAGCCTTGTGATCAACTGCTCCCTCATTTGTTGGGAGGCTGCTACAGATTGTCTAATCTGTTCTTGGATGGGGACTTGCTGCGCGGGGGGAGTTGTCTCTGTCCCTTTTCCTTTATCTGTGCCTTGTGCAGAAGTCCCAGCCCCTGGAGTCAACCTTGGTACCGGTGGTGGTGCTTTTGTTACCGTCCTGGAGGCCAGGCGCGCACTCCCGGGGCATGCCTTCTTAAAATAGGCATGACTTCTCTCGACCACCTCTCGAGTGAAGTCCTCAATTGTATGGTCCTCCTAGGTAGCCCAATTCATTGGCGCCAGGGGCATTTTGTCGATCCCCTTCTCTTTGTACTGGGGATCTATGGTGGGGGCGTCGTCTAAAAAGCCCACCGGGAACCTCCAGAGCTTTAGCTCCTGCATCATTCCGGCCATCATTCTATCATAATTTTGACTACGCACATCCATATCATCCTGGAAATCTGCCCAGAAGTCTTCTATGTGTGCGTGGTGGGGGTCCGCAGCCCGGGGCAGTGCCGTTGCAATTCTGCCATGCGGATCAAAATTTTTCCGCGCCAGATAAAATTCCTGCAAGTTGTAACATTGAAGCTCATTATCTGCCTCCTTCGCGGCGGCCAGATTGCAGGTGTAGTTCCCATAGGAGATTGGGAACGAAATATTTGGGACCTTCTTGTGGGCCAAGAGGGTATGCAGTTCCATCATCTACCGGCAATATTCCAGCAGCATGATCTTGTCCCAACAGTGTTTGGGCAACAAGTAGGGTTTCCCGGAGAAGTCGGTGACCCTGATGTAAGTGTGCTGCTGGAACTAGATGTAGTAGTGCCCATAACTACTAACCAATTTCATCGCCTCAGTAGACAGGCGGTATCCGGCATCCCGGGTGGGTGTGAGAAAATGGTAGAAACAAAGGAGTCGTTTAACCGACAATAACTGGGGAAGCTAGCTTCCCATTGAATCTGTGGAAAATGGTCCCACGGTGCTTTCTGTCCCCGGCCAAGTCTAAGAATGCCATCTGTAAGCAGGCCATTGGAGTGGGGCCTCTGTTGGGCCAAGGCCCAGAAAACATAAGAAGTCATGTAAAACTTCTTATTCTCGTTCAGCTGTCGGAACTGGGAGTCGACATGATTGGAGATAATGGTCGCCCAGTCACTGAATTCTCCCTTAGCGAAGATGCCCAGGAGGAAATAGTACATCCATTTTCCAAATTCCTGGGTAGAGGGCTGCCCAAATACCTGGGCCAATGCAATCATCCCCGTTTGGATGCTTTCCTTGAATTCGGAGCAGGGGATATTTATCTTCATTATTTTTGGATCCCTCTTTGGGACCTTTAGCCAGTGAGTGTTCATGTACACCTGGGCGGCATCCTCCAGTTGGTTGAATTATTTCAAGGCCTCCGACCTTGTAACCACTGAGGACCTAGAAAATTACGGGATTCCCAGGCCTGCTTGGAAAGTAACTGGGTCAAGGGACACAAGTGGAGTGGGGAATCCCGTGGGTTCTGCAGCTGCTAACATGATGGCCTGGACAGAAGAGTTATAGTGGGCCTCCAGAGTAAGAATAAGCTTCGGAGACTGCACAGAGCATGGGAAGAAAGCTATTCGGAGAATCCCAGAACCTCTGACGTTGGTTGCAATTGTGTCTCTATCCTGTCGCTGGATATGCATTATATTTACTAGGGCCTGCATTTCTGCCCAAGTTCTGACACTGGGTTCGGTCATCAATTTTACCTGGGACTCAATCTTTGAGCCCACAATCTCCTCACCCTACATATACTTCATGGTGAGGGGCAGCTTTTCCAGGGCCTTCTCTATCTTAGACTTTGCCGCTACCCTGGTCTCGGTTGTGGATGGCAACTTCGGACTTCCGGGAGGAGATGAGGCGGATGCTTCAGACATGATTGTAAAGTGAAGTCCGGACCTGTGAGACAAAGCGACCGTCAGAACATATTTATCAAAATAAAACAGTAACTCCGGGGTCCGGAGTTCTTACCACCGTGCCGTTTGCTTTTCCTGAAAAGTTAGTTTTTTTTACATAAGTATCCAAAAAGAAAAATATAAACTTAGTATTTTTATTATATCTCCAGGTCTGGGAAATTTTGTCACACTTGATGAAGACGTGGGATGAATGGTGGAAAGGGGGCCCAAAGCCTGGAGAAATGACCATTAGTAAAGAAGAATGTGGAAGCAGGTCCACGTGGACGCCACGTGCACTAGCATTGAATGGATGGGATGGCACTGGCGGCGGAGCCGACTGTTCGAACGCGCGAAAAGGAAAAGCCACTTGGCCAGAAGTAATTGCGCGCATGGGAAATAAATGAGGCTTTGACAGCCTTGATGGAGGAGAGAGAAAACCGCTTGTTTGAAACTGGCCAAGAGCTGAGTTTCAAACAGGTGGTTTTCTGCCTCGAAGCAAATTTGAAGCGAAAAACCAACAGCAAGGGTGATTCGACCAGCTCGTCGAGCCACCTGGAAGGATATACAGAGAGATGAAGGGTATATACATGGAAAGGAGGGATATATACAAGGGTTACCTACAAAAATATATATATATATATATACATAAGTATACACACGGGCGACTCCCGCAGAAAAAACTAGGCAAAGCTGAAACAAGAATATACAGCTATTTGCATTATGTACATACCATTTACAGGCTGCTCACAAACTATCTACAAAATATCTACACCTTCGCAGAAGGCGGACAACCCTCTGGCAGAGCCGAGCCACCAGCAAGCAGAAAAATAGAAGACCAAGGAAACAACAGAGAAAACAAAGCAAACGAAAACAAAGACAAGAAAACCCAAAGAAAACCAGGAAACGAAAGCAAAGCGAAGAGGAGGGAAGCAGAGAAACCAACCTGAAAACGTAGAAGGCGGAGGAAGGGAAAGATTACCAGGAGAACTCTGCAACAGCTTCAAATTGTCAAGCTATCGAGATCACCACCACGGAGCACTAGCGTACGTCTGAGAACAGTATAAGGCGTTAAGCTTTGATTATCACAAATCTCTCTGTAACCACTCTGCTAATCGCTTTGAAAAATCTCTCTATTTCACTCTAATTGCTCGAAGATTTTAATTGCAGTAAGTGTGATAATGACAGGCGAGTCTATTTATACCCGCGGTAAAAAGTAATCCTCCTCACTCTGGAGATTTCGGGTTAGGCAAAATATCCAGACTCCGGGCCCGGGGAGCCCTTACGATGATATTCCTAAGACTTAGGAACATCATCACAAACAATCCCAGAGTCCAGAATCTGACTTCTAACCAAAAGGCAACCTCCAGGATCCGGGATCCCGGAGGGTAAAAACAAACCAAATAAATGACACACTCCGAGGAAGAAAACCCCGGAGAAAGAAGACAAGAAGGAAAAGAAAGACAAGGCAAGGCCGCAACAAAAAGAAAAGCAAAAGAAAAAAAGGGGGACCCAACATTTTGCAAAAAAAATGTAGGGAGGGGGATGCAGGGCATAACACTATGTACAGGAAGAGCCGCCTGTGTGCAGAGCCACCTATGTACAGGCAGAGCTGCCTGTGTAGGAATTTGGATAGAAACTTGAAGTTTTGAATTTAAAACCTTGAGAAACTGATTTTATTTGGTTTGACTAATGATGTTGAAGGATGTTGCAGTCAAATTATCTGTGGGAAAGAACGATTCAAGGATAAATCAAATTCAAACATGATGTGACCAAGCAATTTTCTTCAAACAATTCAACAAGGGACAAAGCAACCTTGCAGATACAAACACTTGTGAAGTTTGAAATGGTACAAAAATTGTAGCGTAATGTGTATGTTTTGATAGCTTTTTCAAGCCCAATATTTCCACTAGTCTCAATACATTAAAAGACACTTCAAGTACAAGCTACCTAAGGAATGGCTTGATATCAAAATCTTTACCCACACTAGATATTCCTTCGCCTCACACGAAGTGATGTTGGCTTTTTCCAAGACTATACGCATTGCGGGTTTTGAAGAGAGACTCAATGCTCGAATTGCATAGGCTCCCTCATGCCACATTCATGTTTTAGAACACCCTTGGGAATACAAATGAAGAGTGTAAAATCTTCAGGTGATCCGGGTAATCCACTTGGATCGATCCTTGCACAAATATTATGATACCTTCGGAGGTGAATCGGGTAGGCCTCTATCTGTGTCTAGTGAAAATTCTGTTCACAACTACCTCCCGTAGTCCTACAAGCAAGATTAAGGCCTATAGCCCTACGAGTACCTGATAATGTAGTCTCGCACGCAGGATTCAGGCTTTGCAACCCTACAATATCAAGCATGAGAATGAATTCTCAAAATAGCTACGTCCCTTGAGAGATTAGTCTCAAGAGCATTTGATTATAGTGGGTTGGAAGAAGCCAGGTCCGCCTTGTTCCCCACTTGGGCAATCCCTCTCACCAGCTATGCTAAAGCTCTCGAGAGGTAGCCACTCTAAAAGGGTACAAAATCTTAATGAAAGCAAAAAAGAGACACAAGTAGGTCTGGTATTTTGATCACCCTAAAAGGATGAGAGCATATCCCTACTACTTGTGATCCTTCAAACACATAAGTCACTTGATTACTTTCTTGGGCTTCTTCTAACTAGGGGGAATTCAGTGGGTTTGGTATTTTGATCACCCTAAGAAGGGTGAGAGCATATCCCTACCACCATTTTCCACAAACACACAAACCCCCTAATTAAACTACGTGAGATAAATTGAAAACACAAAGTTTAATTGTATCTCCAAGGCAACCTACAAAATAGATCGATTAGTAGTTTCAATGTTCAAGTCTTCCACAAATATCCTAAAAGATAATAAGATTAGTAATTTAAAAACACTTTGATCTTGGTCAAACATTTTGCAAAACCACTGTTAGAAGATAGAAAACACCAAAATCCTATAAGAAAACCAGATTAGCAAATCTCAGTATGTAAAATATGGTGAAAATAAACAAAATTAAGCAAAGCCGCCTGTCTACAAGAAGAGACACCTATGTGCAGAGACACTTGTCTATAGGAAGAGATGCCTATGTGTAGAGACGCCTGTCTACAGGCAGAGCTGCCTGTCTGGGACAGAATGTAGAAAAGACCCTAAACCTTACAAAAAACTAAGACCCAAATGAGATAAAGCTTCTAAAATGACATCTATTAAGAAAGTACAACATGCAACTATTTCTAAAAGTTCCTAAAAGTGTAAAGAAACCCTAAAATGTGATGCAATATGCAAGATATACTCTTTCTGTCAAATCCGCCTATGTACAAACAAAGACGCCTATCTGAGATAGAAATAAAATAACAACTAGAACTAGCAAGATTTAAAACCTAATATGCTTGCAAATTCCTAATAATACTTCTAATGACAATATGCAATAAGGAAGTAACCTTGAAATGACTAAAAAATGTAGGTTAAACAACTTCAAAAACTAAACTAAAAAAGGAAATTCCCTTTCTATCAGAGCCACCTATTTGCAGGAGGAGCCGCCTGTGTGCAGAGCCGCCTCTGTAGAAGAGGAGCCACCTGTCTGTCAATTTGTCTAAAAACTTGCAAAATAAAAAAAATAGTACGTGTGTCCCACTAGGCGTGCCAAAATGTATGCAATTAAAATTCCTGCAGCTGCACAAGTCAAAACATGCAAAACACAATATATACCAATAAATTGAAGTATGCAAAGAACTTGAAACACAACCAAATTCTCACTACAACCTCTAATGAGCTAAAACAAGTACACCCAAGACTTGTTTGATTTGCTCTTAGAGATTTTGTGGGTGTGCTCTCCCAACACAATGCAATAAATCCCACTATGATAGATGTAAAAGATGGTGAAGGGATTGAGGACAAGTATGAGGAACTTGCCCCAAGCTTCACATGATGAAGATTGAGAATGCAATAGAAAATCTAGAATGAAGATGCAAGATGAAATAAACTAAGATTGATTTCCATTACCTAACATGTAATATCTAGATGATCTAATGCTCAGAGAAGCTAAATAGAATGAAGACTAAGAAATGCTCAAGAAAATGCTCTAAAATGCAATCACTAGCTCAATTCACTAACTAACTCAAAAATGAGGAGTGAGGCCTCCTTTTATGGATTTTCTATGAGAAATAGAGGGCTGAGATTAAGAGGTGAAAAATGAGTGGCTAAGATTGAGGGTTAGGTAGGGTTTTGGTGGGACTGAAGGAGATTAAGAGGCAAAATGGATGAGTGGCTAGGATTAAGTGGTTAAAAAGAGAAGTTGACTTTTGAACTAAAAGCCAAATGAAGAGACAAGTGACAAGTGTCACAAGCTCATAATAGGGTCCTGTTGATTTCCATTAGGTGATTTTTCTTGGGTTCAGCTGCAAATCTTCCAACAATGCCAACTGCATTAGATATGTTAGGTCTAGATTGAGTTAGATAAATGAGTTTACCAATCATAGATTTGTACAATGTCTTATCAACTCTTGTGGAATCATCATCTTTTGAAAGCTTTCTTCCTGTTATCATGAGAGTGCATACTGGCTTACAATCTTCCATCTGGAAGGTCTTCAATATTTCCTTCACATATTTTGACTGATTAATGAATATACCTTTATCTGTCTGCTTTACACTCATTCCCAAAAAGTATTTTATAGGACCAATCATGCTCATTTCAAATTCATTCTGCATTTCTTTTGCAAATTTTGTACTAAGCTTGTCATTACCTCCAAAGATAATGTCATCAACAAATATGTCAACTAGTAGTAATCCATCATGTGTCTCTCTTGTGAATAGGTTACAATCTGTTGCTCCTTTCTTGAATCCAATCTTGGTAAGATAACCATCGAGTCTCTTATACCAAGCTCTTAGGGCCTATTTAAGACCATAGAGTGCTTTCTTCAATCTACATACCATGTCTGGTTCACCTGAAAGATTAAATCTTTCAGGTTGTTCTATGTAGACTTCTTCCTTCAAGTCACCATTCAAAACAGCTGATTTTACATCCATTTGATAAAATTTAAAGTCTTTGAATGTTGCATAGGCCAAGAACAATTTAATGGTTTCCAGTCTTCTCACAGGGGAAAATGTATCAGTGTATTCTATTCCTTCTCTCTACGCATACCCTTTACATACCAACCTTGCTTTGTTTCTTACTACTGTACCATCTTCATTTATCTTGTTTCTGAATACCCACTTTGTTCCAATCACATTTTTGTTACTGGGTCTAGGGACCAATTCCCATGTATCATTCTTAATTATCTGATCTAATTATTCTTTCATTGCATTCTTCCAATCAGAATCATTACAAGCATCTTCAACACTTAAGGGTTCAATCTGTGAAAGTAAACATACCTCTTCATCCATTGCTAGACTTTTTGATTTTGATCTAGTCAAAATATTGTTGCTCTGATCTCCAATGATATCATCTTTAGAGTGGTATCTGGATGTGAATTTAGGAACCTTAGGTGTGACTTCTTCTTCTATAATCTTTGATTCTTCTCGGCTTGATTCAGGGACATTGCATGAGACATCAATGCAATCAAACATTTCTTCAATAATAGTATCTTTGCTGCTAGGCCTGGGTTCAGCTTCAATCATAGGTGCATATTCATAGTATCTCTCTTGAACCATAAACTTCTCATCAATTTTTACAAGAGTACTTTCAATTATCTTTTTCAATCTCAAATTGAAACATTTATATGCTTTGTTTTTTGTAGAGTAACCAAGGAAAATACCTTCATCACTTATGGCATCAAACTTACCAACATCATCATCTCTCTCGATGTAGCACTTGCTGCCAAAGATTCTGAAATACTTTACTGTAGGTACATTACCAAACTAAAGTTCATAGGGTGTCTTATCTGCACCTGGCTTCAATTGAGTTCTGTTGATAGTATAGACTGATGTATTCACTGCATCTCTCCAATATGTGTGCGTAACTTTTCCTTCAATCATCATAGTGCATGTTGTATCAAGTATAATCATGTTCCTCCTTTCTGCAATCCCATTCTGCTGAGGGGTTCTAGGTGCACTCAACTATCTTTTTATTCCATTTTTTTCACAGTAATCATAAAACTTATCAGAGGTGAACTCTCCTCCTCTATCTGCTCTCATACATTTCAGTTTTAATCCAGATTCATTCTCAACCTTAGCTTTGAATATTTTGAACTTCTCAAAGGCTTTAGATTTCTCCTTTAAGAATGCAACCCACATCATCCTTGAAAAATCATCAACAAACAAAATGAAATACCTTTCTCCATAGTATGATCTTGTTTGGGTAGGACCACACAAATCCGTATGTGCTAGGTCCAATTTTTTTTCACCTGAGTTTTTCTTTCTTCTAAAAGAACTCCTTACATGCTTTCCCATAACACATTCCCTACATATTGTGTCAACTAGTCTTGTAATACTAGGAAGGTCTTTGACTTCCTTGACATTACTTATCTTTACTATGTTATCAAAGTTGATATGCCAAAGTCTCTTGTGCCATAACCAACTATCATCCACTTTTGCAACAAAACAACTTACATTAGAATTGAGCTGAAAAACATTACCTTTTGTTTTGGAGCCTTATGCAATCATGTCTCCATCCTTGTTATTAATTATGCACTTGTTGTCTTTCAACTCCAAATGATAACCTTTGTCAGGTAGCTGTCCAACACTTAGTAAGTTATGATGTAATCCATCAACATATAGAACATCATCTGTCCTGTTCTTTCCATCCAAAGTGATAGAACCTCTGCCTATGATAGGTTTAGGAGTGTTATCTCCAAATATAACCATACAACCTTTGTATTTGTCTAATTGAACAAATCTATCTTTGTCACCTGTCATATGATGAGAGCATCCGCTGTCAATGATCCAATTAGTTCTGATGTCTGCTTTGAAAATTAAGGCTAACTCTTGTTCTTCCTTTTCATCTGCAATGTCCATTTCCTTGAGCAACCTTTCCATGTCTGTAAGGGAAAAAAATCCAATTTCATCTTCTCCTGAATCTTCATCAGTTACACCTTCTTCAGCATGATAACATTCCTTCATATATTTAGGTTTGTAATCAGATCTGAATTTCTTGACTCTTGTGGGACACTTAGATGCAAAGTGACCAATCTTGTTGCATGAAAAACATTTGAATAGAAGTTGTCCTTCATATTTTCCTTTTCCTTTTTTTTTCTCTTTTAGCAATCATAGAAATGATTTCTTCTATTTCTTCATCAACTTCTTCTTTCTCATTATGACTAGAGATGTGTAAAGATTTCTTAACATGGACCGAGGCTTTGAAAGTTGTTTCACTTTTAGGTTCAGTCTTCAATCTTGATATCTCAAATGTAGAGATTTTTCTGATCAAAGTCTCTCTCTTGAAGTCTTGTGAGAATTGCATGGTTTCCTCTATAATAATTATCTTGTTTTCATAGTCTGATGTTAAAGTAGTTAGCAGCTTGTCCATTATGTCTTCTTCTGATATTTCTCCACCATTATTTTTGATTCTAGAGACTGCTTCATTTATCCTTTGATTGTAGGCTCTAATGTTCTCTTCAGGTAACATCTCAAGACTATTGTATTTCTTTTTCCATGTCTTCCTACGTGCATTATTTTCTTGAATATCTCCTTCAAACATATCTTCTAAATACTTCCATATGGTATATGCTCTGTCAATTTTCTTGATCTTAGAAAATTCATTGTCAGATAAGGCATTGATTAGGGCTTCTTTAGCAATTGCATTATTGGTAAATGTTTCCTTTTGTCTATTATTATCATCATCCTTTGCAAGGTATTTCAATGATGGAATTACAACTTCTTGTGTAGAAAATTCAAAGATCTCAAAGACAACACACTGTAGATGTGTTATCATTTTGTTTTTCCAATCTAGATAATTTTCTCCATCGAACTTAGGGCTCTCTTTTTTGAAGTAAGACATCTGATCTACCTTAAGCTATTAGGATTCTTCTCCAAGGCACTTGGCTCTGATACCAATTGTTAGAATATTCCCAAAGGATAACTGAGAGGGGGGTGGTGAATCAGTTATCAGTAAATTTAATTCTTTTTACTTCCTTAACTTAAAAATACAACAAAGTAAATGCTTAATCAGATAACACAGTACACAATACACAATTTGATTACGAGGAAACCAAATCGTTAAAACCCCAGTGGGAATTAGCACCCACAATGAACTATACTTGTTTATAGTAATCCCTATTAGAATATATTTCAACCCTGTTAGGAGTTGTACTTTACAATGCAATAAGTATAGTGACCTAGTTAAGGGTCAGACCATGCTAGGAGTCTTTTACAAATAACCGTGTTAGGGGTTGTGGACTCACTGTCCAAAAGCTCACTGCTTCAATGGTGAAGGCTACAACCTTCTATATAACAGATATGCACTATATCTGATGATAAACTGTAGATTAGACCTACTATCTTGATCAGTTCTAGTGTATTACAATATTTCACTTCTTCTTCACATAGATTCTTGATGAATGAACCACATCTGATATTCTTCTCTGTAGATCTTCTGTCTCTTTTCATATCATTCACACTTAGCGTATCACAAATGAATTACTATAAGTATCTTCCTCAAAGTATGAGATCATGGGACCTGTAAGACAACTCTTCATAACATCCTTGTCGGCTCTACTAAGCACACAAGCATAATTACAACTGCTCAAGTATAAACTGAATAGACGCGACGCTTCACGAAGTCGGCCTCACCAAATTAACTCTAACTTTGCAATCTTCTTGAAACACGTTTTGCACCTTTAGATAACTATCATCAACTCATAACTAATCATGAATATACAAACACATATTCTGAAGATAGGCGCAATGCAAGAAACATGTTACATACATCAGCTCTGAAAAGATACTCTTCCAGAACTATAACTGCCAATAACAGAATTACACAACTTGACTGAAACATCATATCTAGATCTGCATGTATGAAGATATCATAATAAAAATTTCAACAACATGTAGCTAACCATGCAAGTCTTCATGTCATCATTCTGATAAGTACATATAGAATCACTACTATGTATTATATGTTGTTGTCAATGACAAACATATATTCAATGAACTAAACAGAAACAAATCTCCAACAAGCATTGGGTCATTCTTCCCCTTCTAGGTTTTGGGTCAACATGGCTACATCGGAATGGGTGGAGGCAAAAGAATATATGTGAAATGGGAGTGAATAGTCCAGACTAGAGAGAACTAGAGCCTCCATGATATCCTACTTGATCTGGCCAAAATATTGTTTCACCTCCAGGCTCCACACGATTTTAGTATCCTTTTTCATCATATCGTTTAGAGGTTTTACAACCTTGGCAAAACAAGTTATAAAACATCAGACATAATTGATCTTTCCAAAGAAAGACTTCATCTCTTTCTTACTACCTGGCATTTGTAGTTGTAGTAGTGCTTCAACTCGTTCATGGTTAATAGATATACCCTTTTCTGAGACAATGTGTCCCAACAATCTCGCTTCGGTTACCCCAAATATGCATTTCTTTGGGTTTAGGATATATCAAATAGATGACATCTTTTGCAAATTTTAGTGAGATGGGTCGGGTGATCATATCTCGAGAGAGAGAACATAGTTAAATCATCCATGTAGATTATTATACATTTATTAACCAAGCCTTTGAAGTCTATGTCCATGGCTTTCTGGAATGTGGCGCCGATGTTAATCAAACTAAAGGGCATTCTTCTATAGGAAAACATTCCCCTCTTCATGGTGAATGTCATTTTGGCTATTTCTTCAAACTTAACCATAACCTGATTGTACCCATTGTTCCCATCTAGGAAGGACATCATCAGGAAACCATTAACAGTTTGCAACACCTCATCTAGCGAAGGGAGAGGGTGGTTATCCTTTCTTGAGGCCCTATTTAGATTCTAGAAGTCAACACATGGCTTCCTAAAAATTATCTGGGCGGCCAATAGCTTCTGAACCTCCTAATGGATAAGGGGTTCAATTAGGGGATTGACTGGCCTTTGCTTTTTCCAGAATGGTTTAGCGACTCATTTCAGGGGGATGGTGTGCATCATAATGGAAGTATCATAAGTCTTGAGATCTTCATACCGCTTGGAAATTATGTCAATATATTCTCAAAGGACCGCGAGAATTTTCTCTTTCTTTTCTGGAGAGAAAGAGGTAGCAATGTGGATGAAGTTTTCTTCAATGCCCACCCCGATGTTTACCTTTTCATATTTTCCCCCATCCGGGGTCTGAGACATTCTATCTTGAGCTCGCTTGTCAGATTCAAAGATACATTCAAGGGAAACCATCCCCTTTGGGATGGTGTTGGTGGGTAGGTTGAGGATTCCATACTCATTTTCTTCTTGGCTAGTGTAATCGTGTTCTTCTTCCTCCATAATCTGGTCTTCAAAGACACCTACATTTTCCATAAAGGTGAGGATGTGACTATCATCCTCAAATAATTGAAGATTAGTTATGTTTTCAGGTACGTAGGGTGTGGAAATCATCTCAACTAAAAATATCTTGAGCCAGGAACCTGCCATATGCTCAAGAGTACTAGCTGACATGGCTAAAGCGTCTAGAACAAAATTATGTTTTTGAGAATCACTTCGATACCAAAGGCATCAAAATATTCTATTAAGATCCATGCCCACTTGCGATAAGATGTCATTCATTTATTGTGGCATGTGTATTGGCTCCAGATATTCCAGGCTATATGTTCTGAGTCACCCATTTCCCAGAGGCACGTGCCTCCCTTGCTTAGGGTGAACAGGAGTCTGATGATCAAGACCTCATACTCAGTTACATTATTGGTGCAATCAAACTACAAATGATATGATGCAAGGAAAGATTTTCCTCAAGGGTTGATTAGTTCCACTTCAGTTCCAAAACCCTATTTAGATTGAGATCCATCAAATTTAAGGATCCAGATGTCATTGTTGGCACGTTGTGGTTGCAATACCTAGCCAGGGATTGGGACTAACTCAGGATGGGGAACTGACTCAGGTGCGTCATCTAGCTAAGGAGACACGAGAATTAACACATTCCCCAAAGGGGTCCCCATTGGGGATTCCTCTAGAGGTGGTCCATCATGTGTGTTAGTGATTAGACCATCTTTTAGTGGTGCTCGGCCCCTGTATTGTTCCATTTGAAAATCCCCAAGGTGGACCTTGGTAGGATCTACACATGGTGTTCATTCCACCTTTGAGTGGCTTTCACAATGAACTTGGCACCAAGTGTTGGACAATATGGAAGTCAAGTTGGCATTGTCACCTTGGGATTTCACATATTTTTTCAGCCCTATGATGAGGTCAAGGATCCTTTGAGTTATGATAGGTTCCTCATCGTGTATCATTCCTTCTGGGATAAAATCTAGGGTCAAGATTTCCTTACCCTTGTATAATCCAGGCTCTAATTCAAAAAAAGTGATTTCTCTTATCTGACCATAATTAGTGAGGGCCTGTTTGATCTGGGTTCGCTTTCTACCTTGATTTGGTTAGATTCTCTCCTCCAAGGGAGCCAAAGGTGGGAAAAGTCGATAGAGATATATCTGTTCAAGGATTTAGACCAATTCTGACTCAGGAGTATTCTGTAGGTTTTAGGGATGTCAACCACTTGAATGTTAATGATGCTGGATATCAGGGGATCTTCTACCCACTGAACTAGGATGTTCTTTAGTTCACCCACCATTTTGAGGTGGTTTTATCAATTTAGACAATTGCGCCTATGGACGGTGTGGGAGTTAGTGCGAGATTATTGCAAATAGATAGGGGCATGACATTGCCCGAAGCTCCTGAATCTACTAGGCAGTTGTGTAATTTGTTTCCATGAATTTTAGGACCAAGAAAAAATAGGGGTCCCCTGTACTCCCCCAAAATAAGGCCGCATTAGCATTGTCAAACATGACAGACTTGGGTGGGCGCTTACATGATTCTGGGTTATCTAGGTACTGTAAGAGAGACTTGCTCTGCTCAGGACAACTAAGTAGGAATTCCATCAAGGTCATGGTGGTAGTAGTATTGTCCATCAATTTTGTGATGTCAAACTTCCCGTTAGGAACCCATGGGCCTTTCCACGTAGAGTCACGTGTATATGTAGGCATAGGTCCTTTGGGAGGGGGTGGGTTAACATTTTCCAGAGGGTCCGATGGGAGATTCAGTATTATTGAAGTATGCAACCATTGGCATGTTAATACTGATAGTGATATTGGTTGTTGGGATAGGGTGGCTAACCTAAATAATCTCAAAGGCTATGAACCCTCCAGGTGCGGGGTTGAAAGGTTGCTTCTTCTGGCATGTCTTTTTTGCTTGAACAGGAGGTCCGAGTTCTGTAAACTCTCTAGGGTTAGGGGTTGAACATATTAATAGTGCACAGCTAAATCATCAATTTTCCAACCCTTGGAATGATGTCTATAAAACTGAGAGCTTGTATTATTAGTGGACAGCTAAATTATCAATTGGCCAACCCTTGGATTGCTATAAAACTAAGAGCTTGTATTACTAGTGGACAACTAAATCATAATTTTGCTGACCCTTGGAATGACATCTAGCTTTTTTTTTATAGAAAACTATAACTACTTAAGGGACTATCCCTACGCCAGCTACTTACATTATATTACAATATTTACAGCTGGTACTACCTACATTGTCATAATTTCCCTGATATAATACAATCATTTGAGAAGAAAAGAGAGGAAAGAGAGAAAGAATCTCTGGGAAAATTGTCATTGGAAAAAGTGTCTCTATACTTGTAGATGTGATGGAGCTTCGCTAAGTGATCTGGACCATACACCCTCATTAATTCCTTTCTACACTTTGGTGATTGGATGGACCACTATATGCCAGATATTAAATGCTAGAACGACGTCTCTGGATCCAGGATGCATCTGCAGTGAACCTTTGGGCCAATAGTGACTCGTCATGTCCAGAAGGATGATCATGAACCTAACATCATACTATGGATAGTGATCATTCAGCTTAGGGGAGCTGTCAACACTCATCACTATAAAGAATATAAAACTAGGGACCCAGAGTCCAGGATCCTAGAGCTCACGCTCAAAGAATAAAGAATGTTTTCATACTCTATTTTTGGTGAAGGACCCCCAGAGTCCAGAAAATATTACTGGCCTTTGAACTTCTCATATGCCTCTAGAATCTAGAGTATACCATCTTCTACATCCTTCAGGAAATATTGACGATCAACAGATCCTTTGAGATGGAGGCTGACATCTTTGACCTTATCTTTTAACTCGACAGCCACCTTGGACACATCATGAGATTTGAGTAGCACTTGTGAGAGTTCCACCATTGTGGTGCCGCTAACATCTTCCTCGGACTGAAACTGAGCCTCAGCCACTTCATCAAACTTACCAATTATAGAATTGACAAGAGTATAAGTCTTGGGGCTGAGAAGATCAGCCGATGTAATTAACTGGATGAGAGTCGCATATTGGTCCAATGGAGCCTGGACCACCTATAGTTGTTCTTCTAGCACTCGTACCAGTTTCTTGCTAGTTTTGACTTTGATTGTAAGTTTGGAGTATTGAGTCTGGAGGAACCCGTATGATTCATCCCCTAGGATGCCTGTATCCATTAACTTATCTTCTTTAAAATTTAGAATCTCTAGTGAGGTATCCTTCCAATCTTCATATTTCTTGATTTCTCCCTGCCATTGGGGAATGGTGGCCTCTATCCTCTTTTCTAGATCATTTATTTGGAATAAGTATGGGAGAGACTCAGATAAGAAACTTCTTATTACCCCAATTTGATGAGAAATCCACTCATCCACTGCTAACGCCTTCTTCTTCATAGCTTTCAGGGCATCAAAATCACTCTGTGGTAGCGGTGTCCTGAGAACTGGGGGTCTGGGTGTTTTGGAAGCAATGAGATGTACTAACTCTGCCAGGAGTTCCAAAATATTGGCATTGGAAGTTTTCAACTCCTGTATCTTATGAGATTACTTCTCATATCGGGCCTGAATAGCTTGGCCTACTTCGTTTAGGAGGTCTAATTCCCCCTGCTGAGTTCTTTTACCCAGAGACACCTCTGTGATTACATATTCTTTAGCAGCTACCTTTGAATCCTCTTTTCCTATTAGAGGGGTGGCAATCATTGCCACATATATTGTCATCTAGGTCCCTTCTAGTGTTGTGAAGGGTATGAGCGCTCTTTGGCTTCTTAGAATCTTGGCTCTTAGCCAAGAATTTGGAAAGTGATAGTGGAGCCATGATAGCAGTTGGGGATTTTCTTTTTTGGGCTTCCACTAACCACTGTGGTGGGACATCTGGCCCACCTACTACTATCCCCAAACTTGGGGTGTCCATGGGATTCAGTCCAGGTTCCCCTCCAGACGTATTTTCCACTGTGTCAATGGGGTCCCTACTTAGGTGTCCTTCTCCCTCTGTATCACCCTTGAGAAATTCATCCATAGGTGGGATGTGTGGTGGAGGAGGCTGAGGAATCACATTCAAATCCACTTGTTTAAATATGGCCACAACTTTATCGACGACAATTTGTGGCGATGTCAGCAGACTTTGATCACCAATTAGACCGAGCACATAATCAGAGGTTATGGTTTCTCCCGAAGGTTTGGTTCCCTCTTCAGCCAACATGTGCTCCATGACCAAGTTATTCTTTTTCTCTTATGGAATTTATTTCTCTCCTTTGGCCTCTTCAGGCCAGGGCTCATCTTCTCCTTGTGCTGCCACATCTTCTGGCCCTATTGACTCAAGTACGGGAACCTTGACTTCTTGTTCTACTATTTTTTCTAGGGTATAGTAAACCATACCATGTAGTTCTCCGATATCACCCATCAGGAAGAATTCATCAACGTTGATCTGTGCTATCTCTGGGGGACTCTCTGGGTGGTCCTCTTTCTCAGAGGAGGAAGAGGAGGAAAGTACCTCAACTTCAAGTACATCCTTGGGCTTCAGGCCTAAATTTTAATTCCATGGGAACCGACTTGCCTTTTGTTTCTTTCTTTTGAGGGGAACTTCAGGCTCTGTTGTTTTTGTTTCTCTGGCAATTTTTGATTCACATACTACACTTAACAAAATAGCCAAGGATAGAGATCCTCCTAGCAGGGGACAAGAGCTTACCAAGGTAGCTCTAAGACCGGAAGTCACTCCAGAGTTTGCTGTGTCCATTATTTTCTGAGAGTGCTCCAAATGTTCACCCAACTTCTCCAATAGGGGGGCCAAAATGGGGTCCAGGACCTAAGGTGGGGTACCAACCTTCTTCTTGTCATGGGCTTTGGATTGCTCTAAGGCCCGGGAACCTGAGGCTCCCAAATGATGTTTGTCCAACCTGATATTTTTTGGGTAGACCTTCTTGAAATACAAGTGGTTGTGCTCAATTGTGGCTCTTGAGATGGCCTCGATATCCAAAATATACGGTGTATCCCAATCCATCGGAGGGAGGTCGATGATATCTATACCTGTATTTTTATACTCAAGGTCCTCTTGGGGCCCTGTGTCCAAAAAATTCTATGGGAATGTCTGGAGCTCAAGTTTTTCCATCATCCCCTTTGTTATCCTGGTGTAGTGTCACCTCCGAATTTCATAATTGTCCTAGGATTTGGCCCAAAAATCTTCTATGTTTTGAACATGGGGGTTTACCCCTTTAGGCATCAACCTTTCTAGTCACCCAAGGGGATCATAATCCTTGCGGATGAAATAATATTTGACTAAGTTGAATCTACTTAGCTCATTTTCTACTTCCAAGGCCATGTCGAGGGAGCAAGAGTAATCCCCACAAATGAATGAGAATGTCAAGGTGGTAACCTTCTTGAGGGTAGTCAAGGCATGAGCCTCCAAAATATGCCTACAAAATTCTAACAAAACTATCCTGTCCCCACAATGTTTGGGCAATACGAAGGGTTGCTTGGAGAATTCGGACACCCGAATGTAAGTGTTCTGGGAGAAATCAAAGAATTAACGCCCCCACGTACCAACCAAGATCATGGCCTACGGGGATAACCTAAATCCTTGATCACCAATGATCGCCTTGATCTGATAAAATATGAAGGTGTTGTTGAATCTTAAAAAATTTGGGAAAATTTGGTCCCATTGAATCTGGGTGAAGTGGTCCCATAGAGAAACCTGACTAGGTCCTTCCCTGATAACACCAAATGTTGTTAAACCTCAGATCACCTGGCACTATCGGGCAAGTAGCTAAAAGATGAATAAAGTCATGTAGAACTTCTGCTCTATATTAACCTTCCTCATCTGGATGTCTACAATTCTGACCATGATGTTGGTCTAGTTGAAGAGTGCCTTGTTAGTGGTCATACAATATAAGAAATACTACATCCAGGGGGAGAATTCTGGCCTGGATGGGCTCCTTGAAGTCAAAGCGGGGAAGTTCAGTCCACATTTTCTTGTAGTCCCAGTGCGGAATTTTTAGCCATTGTGTGTTGAGGTGGCACTGGGCCATGTCTGCCATGTCCTCGTACTACTAGAGGGCCTCGACCTTGGTGAGAGAAATAGCTCCTACAAATTACGGGATGTGCCACCCTCTGGAAGTGGCATCATGGTCCAATGTGACAATGGGCACCATGGAATCCAAGGAGAGTGGGGGAAACCAACATAGCAGCCATACTGCCTTGGTGATAAACCCTAGCCAAGAGCAAAATTAGCTTTGAAACTTGTACTGAGCATGAAAAAACCAACTGCTTGAATAGTTCCAAATGTTTCTAAGTTAACTGAGATGGTGTCCTTGGAGCATTGAAGCTGATGGAGCATTTTAATAAGGCCCTATAATTTGTCCTAGGTACCGACATCTATGTCGGTGACCTCTTTAAGTGGAGATAGAATTCAAGACCCATGAATTGTCCTGTTACTATTATATTTTTGGATTTGCGAAAGCTTTGCCAATGTCCTCTCTATCTTTTTCCTCTTGCTAGTGCCTAGAGAGGCACTTGGGAGTTCTGTACTCCCAGGCAGTGAAGATCCTGAAGCCATTTCTTACTTTCATTAACCTGCACCTATGAACTAGAAAACTATTAGTATATAAACATTGAAAGATTGTAGATTCAAGAGGCCTTGAGAGTGACTTCACCCTTTCACCAGAAATAGAGAGATGTTAAGGCATCCCAGATGGGATCATATGTCTGAGTTTTAATATAATTTTAACACATGAAATATTTCTTTCTTATCAAGGATCCAAAATGATGACCTAGAAGGGGTTGCATGTGGCTGAAAAGTCTAGGCTTGTTAATACAATTGAAATTAACTTAAAAAGATAGCACCCATCAGTGACAAGACAGGTAGCCTCATTTCCATACTCTAACATGCACATGTCCACTTGGCTAAGTAATAACATTTAATGGACAATTGTACTTGGACAATTGTACTAGCGCTAGTGACATGAATGCCACTTGGGATGGATTTTAAATGCTCAATCGTGGGAATTAATTATGCCTTTAAGATGAAAAGGAAAGAGGAGAGAGAAAAGGCTAATTACCTACGAGTGAGATGGCCTTTGCAACTGGCATACTAATCACCTTGAGGTCCAAGGCTACACTAACCAAGGTGGTGAACCTAGTTACTGGGCGAACATGACCTGACGGCCTTGTAAAGAATTGAGATGCTAGAAGGTCCCCAAGAATTTCTTCTGAGACACCCAACTAGGCAGAACCCTCAGAGATTCCATGTCTCTAAGAGAAAAAAAAATAGAGAACTGCAGACTCGCAACAATTTACAGATGACTCTAAACCTTCAGCAAGCTACCAGAACTCACAAACGCAAAGTTGTAGCTCTCATAGACCCAAATTTATAAGTAATTTATAGAGACTAGGCCCTATAGGGGATTTACAGACTATTCACAGAGTATACATGATTTATACAGCCAAAACTCGATGAATTTATAGACTCCCTAGCAGGAAGAAAACAACATTTACAAACCCAACGGTGCGAGTGTCTCTTCTTCCAACCAGGATGGCTACAAAAGGAAGAAGAGGCACCAGGCTCAAGGATGGAATTGTGCCAAATGAAAGACGTAAGCCTGAGGTGACCAAAATGAACACACAATGACCCCCAAAAAAGTAGACATGAAAACACAACCCAACAAACAAAAATGATGAGAAACACGCAGGGAAAGAAAGAGAAGAAAACAAAACACAGAAGAAACAAAATAAAGCAACATAGAGGGAAGAACCCAAGAGCCTACCTTAACCTCAAAATGTTGAATAGGGATACTGCAAACAATTTCACTCTATCAACTAAACACTCCACTAGACCAAACAAACACACTTCAGTACCTCCTAGCTCAAGCGACTTAGCTCAAAAAAAAATCACTTCGCTCTCCAAAAAATTCACCAGAAGGTAAAAACAACTTGTGGAAAGTGTAAAAATGACAAGGTGAAAAGCCTTAAATAATTCCTCAGAGAGAACATTAGTTAAAAAAGGTAACTTCAAGAAATACGTTGGCAACCGAGGACTGGGATCAAGACACCTAACGGTCATTTACCCTCGAAAGAAGGGAAAAGTGATCGTCGAGAATGAATGATCCAGAATCACCCACTTGGGAATGAAACTCAGGGGACACGGGTCCCAGAGGAAACAATAGACACCAAAGGAAAAGGTGAAGAGCAGACAAGACCAAAAGAGTCCAAAATAAACGTGGAACCAAGCCAAAAACAAAAAGGAAAGGAAGGAGAAAACCAAAAATAAGAAAGAAAGAAGAAAAAAAAAAGAAAAGGGGTGGGGGGACCCAACATTTTGCACACAAAATGTTGGGATGGGTATGAAAGGCATAAGAGAAGGTTCTTGAAGTTATGCTTCAAAGAGATCAACTTTCGGGTCTTAAATCAATTGATTTGGAGATATGTGAACATTGTCTTTATGGGAAACAAAATCGAACCAGTTTCATGCGGACAGGTCATGAGAAGACATCTTCTCCATTAGAGCTCATTCATTCTGATATTTTTGGTCCTGCAAAGGTAACTTCTATCGGTGGTGAAAATTATTACATTTCTTTTCTTGATGATTGCACTCGTAAAGTTTGGATTTATATGCTGAATAAGAAATTAGAGGTATTTATAAAATTTAGAATTTTCAAGGCAAAGCTTGAAAATCAGATTGGCAAGAAAATTAAATGTCTACTAACGGATAATGGTGGCGATTTTTTCTCTTTGTAATTTGATAATTTTTTGAATGTCATGGCATTCTTTGTATTAAAATAGTCCCTTATACACGTCAAGAAAATGTTGTAGCTGAACGGTTGAATCAGACTATTTTGGAAAGAGCTCGACGCATGCTCTCCAATGCTGAATTGGGGAAAGAATTCTAGGAAGAGGCATGTAATACAATAGTTTATCTAATCAATTGGGCTCCTTCATCTTGACTTGATTTTGATATTTTGAAAGAGAGGTGGTATGATAAAATAATTCTATTCGGTCATTTGTGTGTGTTTGGATGGGATTCTTATGTTCACATTCCAAAAGAGTGGAGACCAAAATTAAGCTTTAAATCAAAGAGGTGCATATTGTTGGGGTATGGTGAGCATCAATTTGGTTTTCATCTTTGGGATTCAATCACCAAGAAAGTGATTTAAATTCAGGATGTTGTATTTGTAAGATAAGAGAAATGTAGTATATAAAATGTAGAGTGTAAGATGTAAGATGGATGGTTATTAGAATGTAAATATGAAAATGATATAAAGATGTGGTAAAGATGGTAAAGGGTAAATATGGGGGTTGATGGATAGTTATGTGTAAGAAAGATAAGATGTTCCTTCTAACCTAAAATACACAAAGGAAGGATCCAAATTGATTAACCCCAAAGGAAGGATCAATCCATAAATGAATCAATCGATTGGAAATGAGAATAAAGAGGAAGACCTTAGATTTCATTTTATAGAACAGAATGTGTGATAGATTTAGAAAGATTAAAAACTTTAATTGAAATGAATTGAAGAAAAGTACTAACTTCAAAATGCAACAGATCTGAAGAATGCTATTTGTGTGTGCCCGCGCTAAGTTTATAGAAAATCTTCTACTAGATCTAGAACAAAAATGTAGAGATGAACAAAACCCATAAATCTTTTTTTGATCTAGCTCAGTTCCAATTTTCACCCAAAAGTGAATGTCAACTTTGACCTAGAATTTATGATTTTGACCCAGAACAAAATATCGATTATCACCTAAAATCTCTGATAGAAAATTTGTTTCCACATCTTGATAGATTTCCGAAAAGGGTATCTAAATCTACACTCCAATTTGTTGTTATGAACCTGTCCTTGAAAGAAAAATAGTTTTTTTGTTTGGGGGGAGGGGTTTGCCTTGGTCAAACCCCGATTTTGGAATTAACCTCAAAGTATAATTAAAATTGCATAAGTAAAACAAAGTAAATGAACAAATTCACCTTGCTTGTATAGAAACCCTTGTGGCGGATTCAAATCTCTAGATCCACAAGTATGTATGCACCAAATGGATGTAGAATATAGAATGTCCGATGTAGGATGTCTCAAATCAATTTCTTGTAGATCTTCCACACCAATCTTGAATGGATCTTGGAATAGGAAGAGGCTTGGAGGAATGTGGATAAAGAAATCTTCAACAAGAGGGCTCCATAGAGCTTGAATCCTTCAATGGCTACCAATGGATCTCCTTGATGAATTGAATGCTTGAATGTCTTTGAGTGCTTGAATGCTTGATAGTAGATGCTTGCTTCAAATCTTGCTTCTTCACACTTAGACTTCACTTCTTCAAGTCTTAGATGGTTGATGATTCATGGTTATATAAAATGAGAGGAGAAGGCTTCCTTATATATGAATCTAGGGAAAAATATTCTAGAGAGGCCTACATAGGAGAATTAAATTCCAATTAGACATATACCCTATTGGAAACACTGAGAGGGGGGGGTGGGTGAATCAGTGTTTAGCTAATTATTCAAATTCAACAACTTTAAATATAAATCAATTATATATCACTTGAAGCTTAACACAAGATCACATAACACATAATATGATTATGGGGAAATCTTGATTAGAGGAAATCCCTAGTGGGAATTAGTACCCACAAATATTGCACTAGTATAATGAACCTGTTAAAGTTCCTTTGCCCTGTTAGGAGCAGTCTTTACAATACAAGTACAATGACCTAGTTAAAGGTCTGACCCTATTAGGAGTCTGTTACAAAAAACCCTATTAGGGGTGAGGACTCACTGTCCAAGAGCTCACTGCTCAATGAGAAAGAAGGCTACAACCTCTTGAGAATAGATATATACTATATCCAAAAGTGAACTGTTGTATATGACACAAATTTCTGATCAGTTCTAGTTATGCACTTATGCTCTTATCTTCTTTAGGGGCTCTATCTCATGCTGACATCTTTACATTACTCTACTCTTCTTATATCTTTGACACATTCTAATACAAAATTTCATGTCATATATATATGTCTATTGGTAAATAGATTTGTCTTCTCAAAACACCTGCACAAAATGACTCCTAAACACCCAAGGCTAAAAGACAAATTGCAACACAATAGTTGGGTCACTTCGCTATTGAAAAGCATAAGTTCCCTCTGAATTATCTGGGTACAGCTCCCCGTGTAGGATTTACAATGAATCAATTAAACTGTAAATGATAATGCTTTTAACCCAAAAGCAATAAAGGTTTGCAAACATCTATTCATAAACACGAGGTAGATGTGAAGAATCTAACTAACTAAAAGGAAATAAACTGTAGATGATACAAAGTTCATTTACCCAAACGCTGCACTATCTTGTTTTGGAGGGACTAGAGTCATTTTAACTGTAGGCGTCATTGATGGATACATGTGTCTATCCATAAATAGTTGTGTGAATGATTTTTCAGTCTCTTTCCCCACTAACTCATAATCATTTTTCATTATATGAAGAGTCCTTATCTTGGTTCTCAGATGAGGTTTCACCAAGTCTAGCAGAATTACTTTTTCTTCATGTGAACAAATAGGGAGAAGATTGTCTAATGTTTCTTCCCTAATCCTCAAGTCTTCCTCAATCGCCTATCTTTTAATTAGTCCCAGTATGTTCCATAGTTTATCTGGTATTACTATCTTAAGTTCTAGAACTGACTTTTTAAACTTGATCATGTGAGAGATAAGCATAGAATGTATTTCTATTTTGTCTATCTCTTAATACTTGTCATAGACCTTTGCAATTGTATCCATTCTTCCTTCATTGACAATTTTGTTCTTTATAATGTTAAGACTAGGTCTGAATCCTACCTTAGGAGGGGCTTGAGTGTTATTTACCTTGATCCTTGTGGTTCTTTAAGATGGATGACTTGTGGGAACTTTCTTCTTCCTTCTAGTTATCTTACTTGCTACTAATGGTGGAGATGCTTCCAAGTCAATAGTAGTTGAGGGCGCAGATGTACTTTTATAATATTTCTTCATCTTCTTCTTGGGCATATCATTAGACTTCTCTATTTTAACTTCTATTTGTTTGAGCTCTCTTGCAATCTTAGCTTCCCTAGCTTTGTCTAGGTCTTCTTGTGTAAATCCATGAACTTTTAGGATATTAGAAGTAATTCTAGATTCCTTCCTTTTGTTATCATCACTATATAGGATAGAATTGACTTCATTTGTCTTTTCTCTATAGGTCCCCCACTTGGGCTCATTAGGATCTTTGGGTGCAGACAAAAGACTTGTGCATATCCTTCCAACACATGTTCCTCAAATTCATAACCAAGTGGGTGAATCCATTTGGTTCTGGGCTCAACTGCCTCCATGCAAGTGCAGTCAGTCTTTACCATGAAACATATGGTCTCCTTATACTTCTCAACTATTTTCTCAAATAATCTAAACCTCTTCTATATTTTGATCCTGAATGTCTTGATGTCCATGTCCATAGAATCTTTCACACTACTCTCTGATGTGGCTTTCAGTGAAATTTAAGACATAGTGGGTTTGATTCTATCTAGGTAAATATTTGCAACCTTACCTACTATGTAGAAGTAGAGATATATGATCAATGAGCCAAACCTGAATATCTTTCTCTTGTCATGCTTAATAGCTCTAATGTTGTCAATTAATTGAGTGCACAATATATCACATAGGTTATACTTAGTATTATCTTTCACCATCTTTACTATTGCTAGGATAGTAGTTGTAGATACGCTATTTAGTCTTCTTGCAGGATGAAATTTGTAACCTAGTATCATGGTGACTAGTTTTATGTCATCTTCCTTAATGGGATCAACTGTCATACCATGCCTAGCACTTTTGGATAAGCATGCTTGCTCAACCTATTTATTAACATCCTTGCTAGTTGGAAGAACTGGTCCAGTCTTAGGAAGTCCAGTCATGTCATGGATTAGGTCTGTAGTAATGTGGACAGGAACTTCACCAATCTAGTAGAGGTCATCATGTATCCTGCTTAATAAGATTTTAATCCATTCTGGCTCATAGAATTCATGCACATTAGAATACTCAAAGATAGGGTTATCAGTGAGATGCGTGTATTCATCCTTGAATAAATAGTCAGGGTTCATCATTGATGCCATGAGAGTAGATATACTATTATCCCCAATGGTTTCCTTCTTACAGTAGATGTACAAGAAAATGTCTTCTACATGCACGAATCCTAGCGGAGTCTTAGAAAATGCCCCCTCTACATCATCTAGTATGGACTTGAAAGGATGTCTTTTAAACACAAATATCTTCCTTTCAATGATGTCGAATACAAATGGAGTGGCCATACTTACTTGTTTCTTAGATAAATAGGGTTTCACAAAAAATTGAAACATTGTGACTGCTAGGATTCTGATCCAACTTCTATCTGTTCACTTAACCACCAAATCTGTTATCTTTTAGTGCTTTGATGCTCAGTGCTCCTGTGCTCTTCCAACTTATGTGATCTCAAATGCAAATGTGAAGATGATCAAATATTTACTGATTTTATAAAGGTTACTACATTTAATGCTTGCTACCATATGTAGTTTTTACAGAGAGTTCCAAACTTTGTTCAGAATGTATTATAGGCAGTGCGTGAATGAATACTTCATTCTTTTGTTATTACTGACATGAATCCAAAGGTGCATACTCAGAGGTGAGTATACCAGCCACACAAGGGTTCAGAGCTAGAATAGCTCCCCCTAAGACCATGAGGGTCGACTAATCAGTAGTAGAAGGTGCATCCACTGAGGATGCATCTACTACCTTGTTCTCTTCATTATCCTTCTTTACTTCAACCCATATTTTATCTGAGTTAGCTTTAGCTTCCATAAACTTAACTTCTCCTGATTCTTCAAACAAAGACTTATTAGGATTCTCTTGTCCTTTTGTCTTTGATCTGCAAAACCTTGAGATGTGTCCAGCTTTTCCACATGAGTGACCAATGATAGGAGGTCTGATGTTGTTATTCATCACGCTACACCGTTTGGCTATGTGTCCATTGTAATTACATATATGACATGTAGTGTTCTTCAAGTTTCTTTAAGGTTGATTTCTCTGATTGTATTGAGTCTAATTTCTTTGGTTTAGTTGTGACTTATTTCTTTGATTTGACCTGCAATGAATAGCCCTATGACCAAACTTATTACATGAGTAACAGTAACCATTGAAGGGTCTTACATCCTTAAAATCTCTTGCCAAGTGTCCATTCTTGTTATAGGCATAGCGAGTGCGATTACCTATCTTGTGCTTATCTTTTGGTGGTTCTGCTTTAGTCTCTTCAAGAGTTTCAATTTTCTTTTCTGCTGAAGATTCTAATAGAGATTTCTTTCTTTCTTGTGATGAATTGATCTCAATTTGAGTTTTACTATATCCCATACCAGTGGTATCACCTTTTATTTTACGTGCATAAAGTTATGATTGAATTAAATTAGAACGTGTGTGAAGTTTATCAATCTTGTCTTTTGCTCCTGATAATTCAGATTCAATATTATTCTTGATGTTTTCCAACTCCAAGGTTTTCATATTGGCTTGCATGAGTTCTTCATAGATAATTGTTTATTTTCTTTGTTCTTCTCTTCACTAGTTGTTAGACTATCAGTTAACTGATCATTCAATTCTTCTATCTTATCCTTCAAAGATATGTTCTCTTCATTAAGCTTCTTGACCATTTTTCCCAAGTCATTGGTAGAGCAATATTTTAGATCTTTCCTTAATTTGTTGATAAGCATTTGAGAGCCATCAACTTTTAGTTTAAGTTCCTCATTTTCTTTCTTAGATCTGTCTAGATCATCAAGGTCTGCTTCAAGATTATTTTTCAGATGTTTAGCTTCTACTGAATCCATTATCTCCTCAAGTGGTTAAACTTTTCTCTTAGAGGACCAGAGCTCCGATACCAATTGTTGGAAACACTGAGAGCGGGGGGGGGGGGGGGGGGGNGGGTGAATCAGTGTTTAGCTAATTATTCAAATTCAACAACTTTAAACATAAATAAATTATATATCACTTGAATCTTAACACAAGATCACATAACACATAATATGATTACGAGGAAACCTTGATTAGAGGAAAACCCCGGTGGGAATTAGTACCCACAAATATTGCACTAGTATAATGAACCTGTTAGAGTTCCTTTTCCCTATTAGGAGAAGTCTTTACAATGCAAGTATAATGACTTGGTTAAAGTTCTAACCCTGTTAGGAGTCTTTTACAAATAACCCTATTAGGGGTGAGGACTCACTGTCTAAGAGCTCACTGCTTAATGAGAAAGAAGGCTACAACCTCCTGAGAATAGATATGCACTATATCCAAAAGTGAATTGTTGTATATGACACAGATGTTTGATTAGTCCTAGTTATGCTCTTATGCTCTTATCTTCTTTAGGGGCTCTATCTCATGTTGACATCTTTACACTGCTCTACTCTTCTTATATCTTTGACACATTCTAATACAAAATTTTATGTCATATATATATGTCCATGGCTGAATAGACACGACTATAGACAAGACCTTAGTCGGCCCAAAAACAAATTATACAATGCTTCCAAAATAATTAAGCATGATTACATAAATGGATATGACTTTATTACAAACACACTACAGTAGGCACATAGCCTTTACAAAACAAAATGTCATACGCTGATCCAAAATCTGAGGTCGGCTCTCTGCTCTATTTTCTAAACTACTAGAGGTACTTCAACTTGTTGTAACTTCTTTGTACTATATTTTCGTACCATGTGTGTGTAGACTTAACATCTTAATATATCATAAGGCTTATATATGAACACGCTTATCCTGATTTGATCTTTTGCACGTGCGCTGGTGCTTTGATCGACTGCAAACCTCTATTTTGTTCCGTCTTCCATACTTAGCCATTTCTATCTTCCAAGTTTTCTTGACAAAACTTTCTATGACTTTGTTGCCATAATGACAACACAAAATAATTCATAATTACTCTGATCGTCAACTTTCCAACATACCCTTATAAGTGGACCTATATTAAATATAATTTAAGAGTAGTTGCACTGAAGACCAAAATAGCTGACTCGGAAGTGGGAATTAAATCTTTCCAAAGCCCGACATCTGAAAACTCCAGAAAATTGAAATCTGGAACCTAGGTAAGAATTAAGGTTGATTCTAACCTAGGTCAAGGTCAAGGTTGAACTTGACCTAGAAAGGTTGATTTTGACCCTGAGGTCAAAAATATCAGTTTGTAGTCTAGGGTGCCAGAAACAAGCTAGAGAAAAGTGGGAAATGGGGTAGAACATGGGGAAAGCCAAATCCAAGTCAGAGACCCATTAAAGGAACTTGAAATGACCCCAAACCACTTACTTAGAAGGCTAAACCAGTCTACAATGGAAGTGCTTCCATTTTCCAACTATAAATTTAGCCCCCACTTTAGCAAGAGTATGGACTAGATGCAAACTCTTGGTAAAGGAGATCATCAAGAAAAGATAATCTTATTGAAATAAAAAGGGACAAAGAAATCCTCAAGCCCCCAAGGACTTAAGTCTTTATCAACCCTAACATCATGATAAGAGAGACATCACCAGTTAAAGATAAAAATAGAGAGGGTGTGATTACCTCACCCAATGAGAACTTATGTCCCATTGTGAACCACACAAGGAAACAGTGCAATTGGAAAGATGGAGTTGAACCGCCTAGTGAATGTGGCTACTCACTAGTCAACCCATCAGGGAGATCCGGTCTTAAGGACACCTTCCAACCTTAAGGGATCAAAACATTGTAAATTGAAACTGGAGGGATCAAAAGATCTGTATAAATTTAAAATGGAGGGATCAAGAGATCCTATAAGGTAAAAATCCATGCTTTAAGGATTAGTCTTTAATCCATAAAGGGAGAAATTTTTAAGTTTGAAAATATTTTGAAAGTGTGTGTGTGCATAAAGTGAGTAGAGTGTATGCCCCCATGTTAAAGCCATTTCTAACACTTTAACAGGAGTAATGGCTTTAATAGAAACATAAAAAATTCCACTGTTTACTTTTCCACTACGAGATGCCCCCAAACGAAGACAAATCAAGGGAAATACCACATAAGCTTACAAAGAACACAGAAGGGATCTACCTACTATGGGGTTAGTATGATCATAAGATAATATGTATGTATAGATATGATATTATTGTAAATGAATTGACATTATTCCCCAAAGAAAGTAGAACTACAAATACAATGGAGGAAAGAAAACTCAAGAGTTACGAAGAAGAGTCTTTTCAGACCACAACATGGAGACCAAAAAGAATCAGTGCTACCATGTCGCAGATCCAAACTGACTATACAAGGAGAAAATTTATGAAAAATAACACAAGTACAACATAACATGAAAGGGTGAACCCACAATAGTGGGTTACACTTTTTTGGAGGAAGAAATTCCTCACAAAATTTGCAAAGCAAGCGGATTGAGAAAGTACTTTCGATAGAAAGTAGGGACTTTCGATAGAAAGTACTTTCTATTGAAATTAATTTCTATAGAAAGTCCTTGATTGGGTGAAATTCTAGCCATTTACTTTTGATAGAAATTATTTTTGATAGAAACTTTAGTTTCGATCGAAACTACTTGCTATCGAAAGTAGTTTCTATCGAAACCCTCTAATTAGATGTCATTTGCAGAGGCTAACAAAAATCTGCAGTTTTCAGGGCTTTGAGGCTCAAGTGCGGGGCTCAAATGAAATAATAAGGAGACTTCCTTTTTCATTGCACAATTACTCTGAATGATCTTTCTAACGAATATATATTTGACAATTTTTGAATTAATTAGGTCTATGTTTTTTGACGTGCATCAAATGTAGGTTTTTTATCGAATATAAACCTCCAAGTTTCACGTTCAATGGAAAATAGTAGAAAAGAGACAAAAATTTGAAAAATAATAGTGCCCTCTGACTTTGAGTCTACTTTCTATCAAAATAAATAAATTTGAATTTTGATAAATACACAATAAGTTATAAGCTATACAGTTAAGGTATGTCAAAATTATAGTTTACTCTACTTCAAACGTTCATAAAATATGCAATAATCATGATAAAACCATCAAACCAATTTCATGCCCTCCGTATGGATGTTAAAAAACCAAATTTGAAAGAATCACATTGATATCTATTTTATAAAAATAGTTATGATCTATAAAGTCAATATAACTTTTTGAAAATGACGTTTTCAACAACATAGCAATTTTCGTGGGAGAAAAAAAACTATTCAAATCAATTCAAAATATATATATATATATATATATTTAGAATCTAGACAAAAAAATCCTATAAGAATCTAGTTTAATTCATCTTCTGATTTCAAACAGGTTAATGACAATATGCATTTGAATCTGAAATCTTTTTTCAGAATGTAGACTTCAATGTCCGTTTAGGCAAAAAAGTGTAACCCATTATTGTGGGTTCACCCAAAAACAATATATAGAAGAGTAAAGATACATAGAGAGTAATTGTACAATAGGTTTGATTCATTTATCACCTTGCACCAACAAAGTAACAAGGGTCATATAAAAGAATCTAACAAACATTTAGCAAACACATCACAGGAGAAGCACAATACAACAGACAAACACAAAAAGCACTACCATGAAGGACAAGCCAATCAAGTGCATCACCTACTCTCCCTATCTCAGTTTATATCATTTACAGAAGGTGGGAAACTCACAAGATGGACTATATCCAATACAATAGGAATAATAGCCAGTTCCAAAGAAGGATCTTCTTGAGAATCACGATGTTCGATACTAGGTGTAATTATCAATTGAGTTGAAAGCATACGACGTAAATTAGCATCAAGATTGATAGTCTCATATTAATCACTAGGAACAATAGGATCATCAATATTATCCCCCTCATCAAGATTAATTAAAATAGGATCTACGATGTGAATAGAATCATCATAATCATTCATCTTAACATCATTATGAACATTAACTTTCTTCAACACATCAGGCATAGGTTGGTCAAAAGTGTATGCACCCTAAAATGGTCACCTGGACTATGGGCCCCCATTTATCAATTTACCAAATTCCTGAATCAATGCTTTGCAACATTTTCAATTCAAATCAATTTCCTTGATCAAATCGTACGTAATTAATTCAATTATTTTAATATTTCCTAAGGTTTGATCATTTCATCAATTATCTTATTTAATTAAAAGAAAACAATTCCTTTTTATTAAATAAAATAATCTTATTTAATTAAAATTCTTGTTTAATTAAATTATCTTATCTTATTTAATTAAAATCTCTCTTAATAGAATAATATTATCTCATTGAATTAAAATATCCCTTTTAATTAAATAAAACCCCCACTTAAATCCCTCTTTGTTGAAAAAGGAAATAAATTAAATAAAAATAAATAAAGTTCCTTTTTCTACACATTTTCCTAAGTGGTGGGCTTTTTGCGTCTTAATCATAGTCTTTGATTTTGCCTTTTGAAGATATGAGCACATGGATCAACCAAGATTTAATCTCCACCATTGCTCATTTCTTTTTGCCTCTTAATCTCTACCGTCCATTGCTCTTTATAAGGAAACCTCTCCTTCT
>MU226299.1:1455645-1496810 GCA_018584345.1 Thuja plicata
CCTTATCTTCTTTCATGATCTCAATCAAAATTTTCTATCTTAAACAGTTGATTGATTTTGGGGCATTCTCTTTCTTAAGGAAAATTCTCTTTCTTCTCTCCATTTCTTTCCACCTCTTCCAAACTTCCATCTTCCATTCACTTTCACCCCACTTCTTTTCTTCTAATTCAACCTTGGGTCATAATTTTTCATGCTTGATGATCTACCTTGATTTTTGATCCTTATATCTTTCATCTTACATCAAGAACCTTATCTTTAGTTTGATTTGATCAAATTTATCAATTTGTTGTTTCTCCTCTATATTATTTCAATTTCGATCACGAGGGGACAATACCTATCAAACTTCAATCCTTGAATCAACTTTATCAATCCTATCAAGCGCTCCGCTTGGGGAAACCTCGCTTGAGATTCTTATCTTGGAAATGTCAATTACCTATTTACAGGGGTGTTGACCTTGTATTTTTCAATCAGCTTATCTTTGTCTTGATGTTTTCCCATAAAGATCACACGGGTTTTTTTTATCCCTAATTGATCTCACACTTCAACTGCATTCTTTGACTACATGTGTCCCATAAAGATCACACATTAGTCAAAGAGGGGCAAATGTATGCACCTTAAAATAGTCGCCTGGACTATGGGCCCCCATTTATCAATTTATCAATTTATCAAATTCCCAAATCAATGCTTTGCAACATTTTCAATTCAAATCAATTTCCTTGATCAAATCGTATGTAATTAATTAAATTATTTCAATATTTCCTAAGGTTTCATCATTTCATCAATTATCTTATTTAATTAAAAGAAAACAATTCATTTTTATTAAATAAAATAATCTTATTTAATTAAAATTTCTGTTTAATTAAATAATCTTATCTTATTTAATTAAAATCTCTCTTAATTAAATAATATTATCTCATTTAATTAAAATATCCCTTTTAATTAAATTAAATAATCTTATTTAATTAAAAGAAAATCCCTCTTTTAATTAAATAAAACCCCCACTTAAATCTCTCTTTGTTGAAAAAGGAAATAAATTAAATAAAAATAAATAAAGTTCCTTTTTCTACACATCTTCCTAAGTGGTGGGATTTTTGCCTCTTAATCACAACTTTTGATTTTGCCTTTTGAAGATATGAGCACATGGATCAACCAAGATTTAATCTCCACCATTGCTCATTTATTTTTGCCTCTTAATCTCTACCATCCATTGCTCTTTATAAGGAAACCTCTCCTCATTTGATAATCAAGATTTCATGCTAATGATATGCTACAGGTTTGGAGAGCAATTTTGGAGGATATTTTGAACACTTGAGCTTGGATATTGCAACTTCTCTCTTCTTGTCTTCTTTTTTCATGCCCTATGACAATCCATTTAGATTAATTTTGCACTTGCATGTTAGATTAGATTCATGTTTCCTTTCATAGATTAATCTTGCATTTGTATTTCCTTTCATAGATTAATCTTGCATTTGTATTTCCTTTCATAGAATAATAATGCATTGTTATCATATAGATTAATTTCATTTATTTCATTGTAAGCATATAGAATAGCTTCCATTTTCATTTGCATGCATACTTGATGATCATGGAGACTAGCAATCTTGCTTTTCCCCTTTGAATCTCTCATTTTTTGGTGTACTTGCATGGGCACAAACTAGGTCAATCTGAGGGCCTCCATTACAAAACCTTGCACTCCATGAATAGAGAGCTATGAGTCACCATTTGAGACCTCATTCTTGAGAAATCTTGGATATAATGATTCATAGAAGTGTGACACATTTTTAGCACACAAAAAGAAGGTGAAGAATTTTGAAGAGTAGAGGCACAAGCCCTAGCATTATCCCTACGCTTCTTACGATGTTCATTAGAAGATTTTTTACACTTCGTTTTGTTTGACCCATGTTGAGAACTAGGAGGAATGAAAAATGGTTCCTTCACAAGTTCTATAAGAGGATTGGTAAGATTTGTAGTAGGCTGAGAAGTGACACTGGGAGGTTGAGTAATAGAGATAGTAGTAATGGATAAAGGAGGTATAGAAGGAGTGGGAAAAAGACCACGGTTAATATCTATTCGAGGCATGTTTAACTCAAAAATCTTGTGATGTTTATAGGCTTGATATGAACGAAAAAGGTTATCAGGGTGAGGAGGACCTAAATTAGGTAATGAAGGCCAAAAGAAATCAAGAGTAGCACAATCTCTAGACCTAGAAAGTTGATACAGACTATCATTAATCATTTTCACTTCTTCATTATGAATGAACTTAATACACTTATGAATAGGAGAAGCAACAACATGCATAGTAGTTAACCAAGGAAAACCAAATTTGACTTGAAATTGATCAGAATTAGGAATGAAAATGAAGGTAGTATCTACAATTTTACCACAAAGTTCAATAAGCAAGTTAATAGAACCAAGTGAAGGATAGAGAAAACCATTACAAGTTTGGATCCATGCATAAAATGTATCATAACAATAACGTTGTAGGTTTTTCATAAAAAGGTTTTCCTCAATAATGACATTTATTAAAGACATGGGATCAACAAGACAACCATGTGTAGGTATCTTAGTAATCCTAGCATAAATATAAAGGGGACCACCGGGAGCCTTAATAGTCTCAGAATCATCAAAGGTAATTGAGAGTTCCCCAGGTCATTTATCCTTAGCTTGTTTCTTAGGTTTAGGTGGAGCTTGAAGTTTAAGTGGAGGCAAAGGATCTTGAACAGTAGGTTGAGATGAAACAACACTCTCCACATGACTAACAATGTGATTGAGATCATCCATATTTGAATCATAAACAATATCCATAGAAAATGGTTGAGCGATGGCATTAGTATCATGTGTAGGTAAAGGATTTGTATAAATTTGAAGGTTTTGATTAGGAGGAGAGACAAATTTGTTCCCATTACCATCAAAATTATCAACATATAAAGCATTAGAATCAATTAAGTCTTGAACCTTATGCTTTAGAGAATAACATTTTTCAGTATCATGGCCATTCTGTTGATGGTATTGACAAAAAGCTTTAGAATCAAAGGATTTTGATACCATCGTAGTAGGGATAAGAGGTCGAATAGGAGGCAAGATAATCATATTAGCACTTAACAACCTACTCATAATAGAATGTGAAGATTCAGAGAGAGGAGTAAACGTACGATTCATACGGAAAGTAGTGGATGCAAAAGTGGCATTGTTGGATGCAACAACAACTTGATCAGTGACCGCATTCGTCTATTTATTGATCTTGACATAGTTGTTAGGTTTATGAAACTTATTAGGATTAGGAGCAGTGTCACTCTTATCAACTTGAATAGGAGCCATTGGAGTGTTTCTCTCAGACTGACTCACTTGTAATTGATAATGATAAAGTGATGCACAAAGTTGTTGAAAAGAGGTAAATTTAGTAAGCATAATATTATCTCTAATATCCTTTTGTAAATTTGAAATAAACATATGTTGAATATTAATATCAGGAACATGATAAGAAATTTGAGCATACAAATGCCTAAATTTACCAATAAAATCAGTCAATTTTTCCTGAGTGTTTTGTTTACAATGCATTAAATCAGTTAAGGAAACTTACAGACCAATGTTATTTTTAAATTACTTGATGAAGGTATTATCAAGTTTAGGAAAAGAATCAATAGAATAAGGAGGTAAAGAACAATACCATTGCAAGGCATTATCACAAAAAGTTCTAGCAAACAACTTAGCTAAAATTCTATGGTCATGAGAATAATAACTACAAAGGATTTGAAATGTTTTAACATGAGTAACAAGATCCCTCTTACCTTTGTAATTCTCAAGAGGAGGCATATCGGCTTGCTGAGGGATAATAGCACAAATAATGTCTAAGGATAAAGGACTACCCATGTCACATGTAGGAATGCTAAACTTGGATTGGGTTAAAGATGCAAGTTGTTGTTGTAAAGATGACAAGGTTTGAGCCAAACTAATGATTGTTGAATCATTAGAAGAAATAGGTAGCATAGAAACATTAGGAACACTAGGAAAAGTGTAGGAAGCAGCAGGAATGGAAGACACAACTGGTGGAACACTTGGAACCATAGTTTAAAGAGGATTGGAATAAGTAAAAGGAACACTATGGTAAAAAGGTTGTGAGGTAGGTAGAGACACTGGTGGAACACTCACAGTAATAGATGAAATTGGAAGAGATGTAGTTATTAAAGGAGGAGTATAAGTAGGAATGCTAGGTAAAGGAATGGATGAAGGTCCCTCACTAGTGACAGGAGGAGTGAATCCTAGATCTTGAGCCTCTTGAGCTAAAGGTTTAAAATTCAAATGCACAAGATGAGTGATACCACACAAGAGATTAACACCTTCATCACTATCATGAAGGACTTTCTTAAGAGCCTCTATATCTTGGATGAAATCTTAATTATGGTTTTCTGTGAATAAGCCAATTTTCCATTTTATCAAGTTCTGTTGAAATTTTTTGGACTTGTCTAGGAGGAACTATTAAAGCACCATCCTCATCATGAGATGAGTGAGAAGAGTTATGCTCCATAGAAGGATTGGAATCATGAGTGGTAAAATTGTCATCTGGGATCCTAAGGAAAGGAGAGGAAGACTCGGGATCAAAGGAACCCATAATTCTATGGCTTCTTTTAACCAGGATACAATAAGTAGGACTAGATGTAGTAAAGCTCATACACCAATGCAATGCAAATGAAATAATCTAGAAAACACAAGATTTTGATTTTTTAATTTTTTGAAATGTAAATGCAAGAACATAAAAGAAAGCTAATCTAATATGCATGCAAGATCGAACATAAAAATGTAAATCTAATGCCAAAAAAAAGAAAGAGTTGTCTGTCGTGGGTTCACCAAAATGTAAGATAAGAAAATGTAAGATAAGAGAAATGTAGTATATAAAATGCACAGTGTAAGATGTAAGATGGATGGTTATTAGAATGTAAAAATGGAAATGATGTAAAGATATGGTAAAGATGATAAAGGGTAAATATGGGGGTTGATGGATTGTTATGTGTAAGAAAGATAAGATGTTCCTTCTAACCTCAAATACAAAAAGGAAGGATCCAGATTGATTAACCCCAAAGGAAGGATCAATGCATAAGTGAATCAATAGGTTGGAAATGAGAATAAAGAGGAAGACCTTAGATTCCATTTTATAGAAAAGAATGTGTTATAGATTTAGGAAGATTAAAAACTTTAATTGAAATGAATTGAAGAAAAGTACTAACCTCAAAATGCTACAGATCTGAAGAATGTTGTTATTGGGTGCCTACACTGAGTTTTTGGAAAATCTACAATTGGATTTGGAAGAAAAGCAGAGATGAACAAAACCCAAAAAAAAAATTCTGATCTGGCTCAATTCCAATTTTGACCCAAAAGTGAATGTCACCTTTGACCCAGAATTTTTGATTCTGAACCAAAACAGAATGTTGATTCTGACCTAAAATCTCTAACAAAAAATTTATTTACGGATCCCAATAGTTTGCCAAAAAGGGTATCTGAATCTGCACTCCAATTCGTTGTTCCAAACCTATCCCTCCAAGAAAAATGGTTTGTTTTTTTCAGGGGGAGGGGTTTGCCTTGGTCAAACCCTAGTTTTGGAATTAACCTCAAAGTATAATTGAAATTTCATAAGTAAAACAAAGTAAATGAACAAATTCACCTTGCCTATATAGAAACCCTTGTGGCAGATTCAAATCTGTGGATCCATAAGTATGTATGCACCAAATGGATGTAGAATGTAGAATTTTAGATGTAGGATGTCTCAAATCAATTTCTTGTAGATCTTGAACACCAATCTTGAATGGATCTTGGAATATAAAGAAGCTTGGAGGAATGGGGATGGAGAAATCTTCAATCCTTGAATCCATAGAGCTTGAATCCTTCAATGGCTACCAATGGATCTCCTTGATGAATTGAATGACTGAATGTCTTTAAGTACTTGAATTCTTGATAGTAGATACTTTCTTCAAATCTTATTTCTTCACACTTAGATTTCACTTCTTCAAGTCTTAGATGGTTAATGATTCATGGTTAGAGAAAATGAGAGGAGAAGGCTTCCTTATATATGAATCTAGGGAACAATCTTCTAGAGAGGCCTACATAGGAGAATTAAATTCCAATTATAACTATACTCTTAGAAGTGGACCTATATTAAATATAATTTAAGAGTAGTTGCTTCGAAGACCAAAAAAGCCGACCCGGAAGCGAGAATTAAATCTTTCTGAATCCCGACATCCAAAAACTCTGGAAACTTCAAATCTAGACCCTGGGTCAGACTTAAGGTCAATTTTGACCTAGGTTAAGGTCAAGGTTGACCTTGACCTAGGTCAAGGTTGAGGTCAACCTTGACCCAGAAAGGTCAATTTTGACCCTGAGGTAAAAAATCTCAGTTTGCAGTCTCGGGTGCCAGAAATGGCTGGAGAAAAGTGGGAAATGGGGTAGAATAGGGGGAAAGCTAGATCCAAGTCAGAGACCCATTCAAGGCACTTGACATGACCCAAAACCACTTACATGAAAGGATAAACCAGTCTATAATGGAAGTGCTTCCATTTTCTGACTATATAGCATTTAATGAGAAATCTTTCTCAGGTTTGCAATATCAGAACTCCACTTCTAATGATTTTATTAAATTTGATTTGTTTAAAAATGGAAATCATATGCAGAGAATTCCTGGGTCACATTTCACCCTTCTATGATTATCCCTTCCAGCACTATTGGACAAGCCTCTTCAATAAATTCTCTACCTTGCATAATTAATTCGCAGCCCATTATGACCCATACTCTCCCAATCGTTACTACACCCGCTCCTCATCAAAATCTACAAACTCATTTTGGGTCTGCGGATAAATTAACACTAGCACAACCTTACCCATCTTATAACAGTGGAGATACTGCAGAGCAGGTTGCTCTGTTCCCATCACAAACTCACCCATTGCTCTACCATGGGATGCTTTGTTCCCCTCGCAGACTCTTTCCACCTCTTTGCCACAGGTAGAAAATACACAGCCCGTGCCTTTTGTATTTGCTTCCCTACAAACTACCTTGTCACGTGTGGCCTCTACTCCACCATGTGTGGCACATTCTCAGCAAAATGTGGAGAATTTTGTCTCCCAAATGACTCCCTCTTCACTAGTGCTCCGCACCTCTAGTGCATCTCCTACGACATCTAAATTGCGAGAAAAGAAACATTTTCATAATATACATGGAATTTGAAATGAATTCATTGTTGGAAATATAGAGGTTTATGGTCATGTTCACAATGAAGAAAATAATCAAAGTATTCCACTATGGAGGTCTACAAGAGAACCAAAATTCCCAAGAAAATTTGATGATTATGAACTATAATTTTCTCTATGTTCAGATCAGGCAGAGCCTCAAACCTTTAACCAAGCCTGTAATGATGTAAATTATGTATGTTGGCTTGATGCAATGAAAGATGAATTGGAGTCTTTACGAGCAAATGATACTTGGGATTTGGTTTCTCATCCACCAAATCGGAAAATTTTGAAAAATAAATGGGTCTACAAGTTAAAAGAAGATGCTAGGGGACAAAAAAGATACCAGGCCAGATTGGTAGTGAAAGGCTTTTCTCAACAAAAGGGAATTAATTTTAATGAAATTTTTTCTCCGGTTGTAAAAATACAAACAATACATTTGGTTTTGGGTATGGCAGCTGCTTGGGATCTCGAGCTTGAGCAACTCAATATTAAAACAACATTTCTTCATGACAATATTGAGGAATAACTATACATGGAGAAGCCTGAAGGCTTCATTAAAAAGTGAAATGAACACTTATGTTGTAGATTGAAAAAAAGATTATATGGGCTTAAGAAATCCCCGAGGGAGTGGTATCTAAAATTTGACAGTTTCATGACTCAGAAATTTTTTTTTCGCTATGAATCATATCCATGTGTTTACTACAAACACCTTCATACTGGTGAGTTTGTCATTTTATTACTTTATGTTAATAATATGATGGTTTCTAGAACTAGTGTGTGGATCATTAGCGGATTAAAATGCATTTGGATCTTCATTTTTCAATGAAATATTTAGGGGCAGTGAAGCAGATTCTTTGGATGGACATAATTTGAAATAGAGAGAACCAGGAAATTATATTATCTCAAGAGAAATATATTTCAAAAGTTTTGGATAGGTTTAATATGTCAAATGCTAAGTCAGTTTCTACTCCTTTGACTAATCATTTTTGGTTGTCCTCTGAGATGTGTCCTTCAATTCTGGAAGATGAAAATTAAATGGATAATGTTCCATATTCATCTGTAGTTGGCAGCCTTATGTATGCAATGGTTTGAACTCGTCTGAATATTGCTCATGCAGTGGGAATTATGAAAAAAAATTATGAGTAATCCAGGAAAGACTCATTTGCAGGCGGTTCAGTGGTTTCTCCAGTATTTTAAAGGTACTTCTTCTTATGTTTTATGTTTTACTGGGAAGGAAATTCAACTCCGTGGTTATGTTGATTTTGATATGGCTGGAGATTTAGATGAAATAAAATCTACTACTGGTTATTTGTTTACTTTTTCTGGTGCAGTGATTAGGTGGGCCTCTCGTAAGCAACAAGTAGTTTCTCTTTCCTCTACCAAGGCTAAATATGTTTCTCTAACTAAGGGAGCCAAAGAGATGATATGGCTACACCGATTGTTAGGAGAGTTGGGATGTAAAAAATCTGGTTTCACTCTGTTTTGTGATAGTAATAGTGCCATTCACTTGGCTAAAAATTTAGCTTTCCATAGTCACACGAAGCATATAGAAATTTGGTACATCATTTCATCCATCATTCTCTTGAGTAAGGCACATTATGGTTAGAGAAAATCCATACTAAAGTAAATATGGTAGATGTTCTAACGAAGGTTGTATCTCAGGAGAAGTTTGATTTCTCTAGAGCTTCTCTCGACATTGTGATGACATAGCCATAAGAACCAAGCTGGGGATATATCGATGCAAATCTTATTGCAGAAATGATTGGAATTCAAGTGGGAGATTGTAATGTCTCTGCTTCTGCAATGTTTGTTAGAGATTGTGAATACCAATCCTTCTTCTCTTCTAGCAACCTCTAGTTGCTAAACCGCTTCATCTTCCTAATGGTGTGATGCTAAATATAGTAAATATTGTCCATTTAAATGTTATATGATATTGAGCTATTGTAACATTATGAGATTGAGATAATAAAATTGATATCCTCTTCTTGAAGAGTGGACCTAGTCCAATAATGGATGAACCATTATAAATTCTATTGTGTCTCTATTCTGTGTTTTTTGGCTTGTTCAATTTTGTTTTGTTTTAATTTGTTCATCTACAAATTTATCTTCAACACTTCACAGGAGCCGTAAGAAGCCATCTACAGTCCCATAAAAAGAAAGTGATGGTAAGGAAATGTATATGGCTAGTATAAAAATCCATAAGGAAAAATGATTCTATAGTTGTTTTGTAAGGAGAGGAATGCATGCCTCCTAAATGCAAGTAAAAAAAAATGAATACAAGATAGCTATCAAATGGAGACCATGTCGTTCCAAGACTAGATATTTCGCTCCTCCTTTCTCAATCTCCTTCATATGAAATAACTTGTATATTTCCCCTACTATTAGATACTTCTAATAACTTTTTCATACATGAAAGTTCCTGCGTGTAAAATGCCTTCTCTTCCCTTTTCATATATGCATACTTCCATGAATTTGAAGAATCGGTTTGAATGCATACCTAAATGTTAGGAACTATTTGGACACCTTAATGAATTCAATAAACCATTTTCATGCCTCAATGAATGTCAGGGACTATTTCCATAACCGTCTCCATATACTCATTTCATGCCCCTGACTAGTAGAGTATTTGTCTCCTTGATACTTTGTATTCATATATATAAGTCACTTGCCATGAGTTAAATTATCGATATTAGATTTTAGTTCATCACTAAAATTTACATATGTGATTAATTAGTGTTAATGACTAATCATTTGATTAGGCAATTTCTTCCTTTATATCTCCAACCAGAATTTATAATTCAAAATAGTTTTAAAGAAAGGGACTAACCTTATCATTTTATCAATCTCTAAGGTCAATCAACCCAATATTTATACAAGTAACTAGAATAGGTATTTTAATATAACTAGCAATCAAACCTTAGGGTGCAATGGGTAGGCCGAAGAGATATTGAAGGTCATTTAGGGGGAAAAATTAGTCTATTTTTTATATATATTTGTGCAACTAATAAGGTCAGTTGGAAAACTATTTAGTCAATGATGATTTTTCAAGATAGGTCTAAATAGAGATGTGATATGTAGACAAATAAATTTTAAAATTCTTTCTATTAGGAAGATAATCATGCTCCATTACCATAAACCTTAACCCTAAATCTTATCAAAAACATTAAACTATAATCCTAACCATAATGGTATTCCCAAATAAGATCATAACCCAAACTATAAACACAACCCTAACCCTAGAGATGACATAAATGTAAACCATTGTCCTAACCATAATTGTAAGAAAACCCTAATTTTAACCATAAAACTAATGATACTCCTAAATCTAACTTTAACCCTAACCATAATCAAAATCCTTACCCTAACCATAATGTAACCCCTTACCCTAACCATAATTGTAACTCTAAACCCTATTCACAATCCTAACCCCAAACCTAACTCTAACTCTAATATAACCCTAACCCTAACCCTAACATTAAACCTCAATCCTAAACAAGATCATAAACCAAAATCTAGACCCAATCCTAACCCTAATAATCACATAAGCCTAAATTGTTATCCTAATTGTAGCCCTAAGTATTAACTCTAATCAAAATCCTAAACGTAGCCATAATTACAACCATAATATAAACCTTAAACCTAACTATAATTGTAATAGTAAACTTTGATCCTAATCTTAGACAAGATAGTAAACCAAATTATAAACACAAAGATAACCCTACTCATGACATAAACCTAAATCTTTATTCTAACCCTAATAGTAAAAAATCTTTTTAAGTTTAACCATAAAAATTGACCATATTCCTAAATCTAACATCAATCCTGACCTTAGCCTTAACTTTTATCAAAATCGTAACCCTAAACATGATCTACCCCATTACCCTAATCATAAAATTGTAATCCCAAACCCTATTCACAACCCTATCCCTAAACCTAACCCAAACATTAAACCATAATTCTAAACAATATCATAACCCAAAATCTAAACCCAATCCTAACCCTAATCATGACATAAATGTAAACTCCTATCCTAATCCTAACCCTAACCCTAAATATTAACCCTAATAAAAACTCTAAATCGAACCATAATTACAACCATGATATAAACCTTAAACATAACCATAATCGTAAATCTAAACCATGATCCTAAGTCTAATGATAATAGTAATGATGATGTAAATTTTATCCTATCCATAATCCTATCTATAATCCCAATCCTAAACCCTAAAATATACTCCTAATCCTAGCCTTGAACTCTAACCCTAATCAAAACCCTAACTCTAACCATGATACTAACTCATCATGTAAACCCTAATCATTATACATTGTTTATTATTTCATAAATTTACTTAATATATCTAATAATAAATAATAAACTTATATTCTTATTTGTAAAAATGAATCTAGTTTTGGTTATTGTGTTATACTTATTTATCATTAATCTCATATAGGACCAAATAACCCAAATATGTGTTTCATGTTGTACAAGACCATGCACTTAAATCCAGTATTGTGCGGTATCACATCCATCAAAAGTAATGTTCCTCTATGTCTAATAATGTAGGGGCCTTTGAATAGAACCCCTAAATTATTGTAAAATGTTATTTCATAGTTTATTAGTTATTTCAAATATAGAATTTAAAAAAATATATATCTATTAAGAACTTACCCTTTTTTCTATAAGAAAAAGTGCACAACTAAGGTCTAAACTCATGAACACATTGGATCAACAAAGGCACAAGCCTGCAATCACAATGACCAAGTCAAAGATTGAGCCTCGTGGGGACAACAAAAACATCATCACTTAACCAACACACATTAAGAACTTACTCTTATTTTAAAAGTAAAATAATAATATTATTAAATATTTCAAATGATATTTATCTTAAAATTAGTTAAATGCATATCATATACAATTAAAAAAATCTTTAAGATATAATTTATTATTAATAAGTGTTAAATATACTAATAATAAATATATTATATTTATAAAGTGTGTGAAATATAAATTAGTTTTATAAAATGAAATGAATCTTAGAATGAGGGAGAACATTACTTAAAAAGTTGATGTTATGCACCGTAATTGACATCTAATGACAGCACAAATAATTGAGCGATATAATTGGAAATGGGGAAATAGTGAACGGACCCCAACAAATGAAAAACCTGCAGAAAATCATAAAATGAGGAGAAAAATATCAACCGCTAACAATGATTCAATCATCTTGCATCCTTATCAGCAGATGTGCACCATCGATATTTGAAGTTGACTTGGTTTCTTCATAAAAGAAACGCCTTCGGCATAATTAAACATGTTACCTACTGACTAAGTTGGTAACTTACTCATGGGTTAAATAACTTTATGACTTAATACAATACTAAATGACTAAAATAATCATAAAGAGATAATCATAAGATTAAGGGTCAAATTGACTTCTCTTAATTGAATTTTCTTTATTACCTTGAGTATTCAAAAGGAAAGTGAGTGAAGAACAATATACATGTACAAACATTGATTTAAACTCATTTAATAATTGAAACATATAATTAAATTTTATTTTTTTATTTAATTTTCATGGTAATATATAGGAAATGAGAACAATATAATCGTTAGTGTATTGTATGCTTATTTCATATATTCTTTTATGTAATCCTTACATATTTGAGATGGGATATCCACTTTGCAAGATTTTTTTTTTTTTTATTGAGTTGCTTTGATATTGAATCTTATATTAAATAACAAATGTTATCATTAATTAACATTGACAAGTATTAACATTGTTAATCATCTTTAATTGTCATAAAACCATCAACAACATTGTATTAATCCACTTAATACTAGCATATGTTTCTAGCTACATTACTAATTATTTAACATCAATTATACTTACCTCACTTTGTATCCCTGCCAAGGTTTAGAATTACCCTCTTATCATGACAGGTTTAAGAGGGACTACATGTTGTAATCACCTAAAATTGGTCCAGTAAACCTATAGCCCCTAATTTGATTAATTGGCCTTAAGAAACCCTAAATCAAAGACATTTATTGCTAGAACATAATTATGGAAGCATTTAATCAAACTTACTTGCATAATTAAACATGACTTGTTGAATCAAATTCTTTAATCAAAACTCAAATGATCTAATTCCTTGAACTATAGAATTTAATTAAAAGTCCTAAAACCTTTTAATTAAGTGAACCCATTCACACATCCTCATACATGTGTGAGCACTCAAAATTCAATAAAAGCAATTAAATAGGAAAATTACCAAATTTGTCTCATCTTCCCCCAAACAAGCACAAAGTTGACCAATCAAAATCACTCCACTTGGATCAAAAATACATGGATTGAGAGAAATTGTATCTCTAATGCTCTTCTCAGTTGAATATCGATTGTTCCTCTCTCCAAATTTCCTGTAAAGGGAATATCTCCCTTTAATCAAACAAGAGGTAAAATTTGAGAGTAAGGTTATAATGATATTTTTGTTCTAGGTTTTGAAGATTGTTCTTGCCTCCATCTTCATTTTAGCTTAGTTTTCTTTCGTTTAGACTCTAGTTTGCATTCCTAGTTTAATGGTAATTTCATTCTTAGCTTCCTTTGATAGTTGTTAATGGATTTATTAGCTACATTTTCATGGTTAATATGCACTTATTTTTCTTATGCATGCATTTCATTTTCAAGGTTCTTGAGAGAAAAGTATGCAAGTTCATGCATCTTTCTCATTTCCATAAAATATTCTATTTTTGAGTTGTCTAGTCACTAGTTTCCTATGCCAATCTCATGAGCATTCTTATGGAATCAAACTCGCTTCAACAAGGAAGAAATAAGCCTCTTTTGATATTAGTTGTGTACTAATTTTGACTTAGAATTCATACCAACCCCTTAAATTAATGGTTTATTGAATTGTTTGGTGTTTCAAGTTCAATGTCACATTTTACCACATGCATTTTTGGCGCCCACCATGGGGCCGAACACGTTTTTGCCCCAATTTTTTATTAATTTCATTTTTTTTTACAAAACTGTGCTTTCTATCATATTATGTTTCATACCTGCTAGTATGACAAAACACTGGCTAATACTTTTTCAATTTAGAACATATATACTATCGTACGAGTATGCATTTAACCTTAATTTTCATATGGGAATATTAGTTTTATTCTACAAGATATCATTTTTTTTATATGGTCCTACATGATTTTTCGTACGATTTTTGCTTCCAAAATGTCCTCTGTACTTTGTCATTTCAAAAATAGAGAGTAGTTTTAGAGGGCTATTTTATGTGGTCTTGATTTTTTAACCCATAACATTTTTTTGGTGATATTTTTGCTCTCTGGTTTGAGAGCCTAACTAATTTTTTCATAAGATTTAATGGAATAATTAATTGCCAAAGTCATACTAGCACACATTTTTATCAAACTACTAACACTTTTGTGTGTGTAGAACACTTGAAAGAAGGAAATTTTTTGGAAACTACTAAGTATTTGTGTTTTTAGGTTTCCTTTTGAATCCATCAACCAAACAAACCGCATGTATTGTTAATTGGTTTCTTAGGCACCTACCTTAATTAGGGTATTGTTTGTATAAGTTAAATTTGACATTACGGGACTATGCTCTTCTTCCTTTTAGGAAGAATCAAAAACTCAAACATGTTGGATTTATCTTAGGTAAATAATAATTTTGGAAAACTTGCAGTGTTTGGCGTGTTTGGGAGACACAAAAAGAAGTAGGAAATTATGCTCTTCTCCTCTTTGAGGGAGAATCAGAAATCTTGACCTTCTCTTTTCTATCCACTTTACTTTTTGCATACATTTAAGATGGGCCTGCAGGTTGATAAAAAATCTCCCGGGAACAACCCACATGAGAACAAGGTGTAAGCCACACCAGTCCAACTCACCTTAAAAAAAATTACTCTTTAGGGCCAAAGCCTCAGGTGTCAAATGTGTTTGAGCTTATACATGGCTCACATCTAACACAAATTAGGGCCTCACGGTCTCAATAATGTTTACATGACTACTTGTGCCAAGACGCCTTGTGGGGTTAGAAGCCTCAATCACACTTGCGCAAATACAAGGTATATAACCAAACAGAGACCCTTACTAGAATCCATAGAGTAGAATCCACCTAGTTCACCTCTGAAAGTGAATAATCCAAGTGCAAGGGAGATAGTAACTCCCCCAAGATACTCATCATATCATGCCCCCATTAGAGTTTGGAGTAAGATAATATGACATCACGAATGAAGTCATCGCGTGTTTGGTGACGACCGTATTATGATTAGCTATTGGGTGTGTACTTGAGTCTATGAGTACCAATTTTATTACTAAGTCAAATTGACTCTAGAGATAAGAATTTCTTGATTTGCATTCCTTTGTGCTTAATGTGTTTGAATCACTTTAAACTGACACAAAAATAACATAAACACTTTCAAACATTGACATTTTCACCTCAAGACTGCACGAGATTGGTCCAAATTTCACTCAAAACAAGTGGCAAACTGTCTCTACTATGCACTATCATTTCCATTGGCTAGAATTGTTGTACAAAAAAACATTGCAATAGAAATAACTCATATGGGAACTTGGGAATTATCGTATGGGAACTTGGGAATTATCATATGAGCTTGCATATAAAACTAGCCAGTTACTTTGATCTTTAGTATATGTACTTATTTTCCATGTGGCTGAAATCAATCATAGTAGCCTATCACAGTAGTTATCAATTATTAAATTAGTTGGCTCGACTCATCATCATCTCTCACCCTAGTTTCTTGAATAATCTTTCTTTCCATACGCTAGCCCATCAACAGTTAATCATAATCAACTAGGTCACAAGTGTTGTCTAGCAGGCATTCAGGCCTCAAAAAATGATACCTTGTACCAAGTGCAATGATCTTTCATCAGTACATCTCTTACCAAGCTATAGTACAAGTGATCATTCACATACCTTTGACGTTGACCTATCAGTCTATTCATTCTAAACTCTTAACTACAATTGTCTTTCAAGGTATAAACTAGAAGCCAACAACAAAAAGATGATCTCGATTCAAGGGGAAAAGCTATTGACGGTTCTACTTTGGGACCCTCATCTTTTAAAAAACAAAGATCTACTCAAAAGACCCTAAATAAAGACACACCAATAATTTATCAATTAATACATCAATCGAGTCATACTACACATCAAAGTACATCAACAATGTCAGCTTACGATTGGGGATCTAGCCAAGAACGATAGAGTCACCACATTAGTGTTTCCTCATTGTTTGAGGAACCTACTGAAGAAGAAATCCAAAGATGTACACAAGACAAACATTTTCAAAATATTATGTGAATCCTTATGAAGATGGACAAGGATAGATACTTTATGCACTTAGCATCTATAGATGTTAAAATTCCTCATATCTTTGATATCGAAGGACTCATACAACAACAGGAAGAGTCTCCCATCACCATTATCAATCAATAATTACAAGAAATGAGATGTGAACTTAGATAATTGAAAATAATGAAAGAGAAAACATCTAACAAGTACTTGCTGAAATCTATATGTCCCTTTCTGTTTGATAAAAATTACACGTGCCTTTGTTTCCCCATAAGGTTGAAATTCCAAAATATGACAAATAGAATGGGGAAGGTGACCCTCAAGATCACGTAAGGGAATTATGAACTCTTAGCATGGATTTTATGCATGAGAGGACATATCTAATGTAGTTATTTCCATGAAGCCTCAGTAGCCAAGCCTTGGAATGGTTCACAAAACTTTCGCTTGGTATTAGAACATTTGATGAGCTTATTCAAAAGTTCATCCAACACTATTCCCAAAACATATTACATACGATTTCCATGATGAATCTATGCAATACTAAAAAACATAATGGTGAAAATTTTTTCAAATTTCTCCAAAGGTGGAGGAAGATATTCATGCGATATCCCCAACAAATCCCAGAAACTAAGAAAATTGACATATTCATCAACAATTTGGTACCTGAAATGAATTACGTGATTCAGATGCAAAAGTACACTACCTTTAGAGATTTTGTGGAAAGCGTTATCCGCATCGAGGAGGTTCTTGTAAAGAAAGTTGAACTCACCTTATATAAAGAAACTAAACCCTCCAACAATCCAAATAATATCAATGGCAAAGACAAAAGTAAGTATTCAAACAAAAATAAGAATGTGGTCAATGACAGAGTGATTGACTCACTGGGATTCAAACCCAAAGAGCCAGTGTTCAATCTATCTATAACTATTCAAGCCACTAAGAACAATATGAATATTCCAATACCACTCAAGAATAATAGAGACGCGTAGAAAGACAAAGCACATGGGATACCGAAACCTGAGTGAAATTTCACTCCTCTTAGAGAACCTCTTGAAACCGCATTAAAAAATCTACTGGCTCAAAAGATCATCCCGATACCAGATTCAAAACCTTGGGAACCGGGGGTTAAACCTAAATGGTAGAATGATAATCACTTCTGCATATATCATAAAAACAAAGGACACTTGACTAATGAATGCATCAAATTGAAGCACTTCATCCAAGACCTCATTGATAACAAGACTATCAGAGTTGATGGACATCAGTCAAACAATGATCACAAAGCCTTTAAGAAACCCTTACCCTCATATGAACAAGGAGAGTGCCTAAAGAACCAAGGAGCTAAAGTGAGTTACACATATCCCAATGATGACAATGTGATACACATGCTTGAACCATCTAATCAATCAATCAATGTGATTATCATTAAGGAAAAAAGGGTGTCTAGATCTGCTAATGCACTAATGAGGAATCTAGCTAAAGTTACTCTTAAGGGAGTGGCTTCAACATCAAAACAAACTATGACATTAAAACCCTCAACATCAAAGCAAATAGTCACATCAATCCTAGCTGCAAATTACAATTTGGTTGGGCCAATTGCAGAAAAATCCAGCCCAAATGTCTATCTTGGAGTTACTCAAGATCTCACCATTAGATAAGGAGATCCTTGCAATGACTCTTTTAGAAACAACTGTACCCAGGGACCTTGGTGTTGATTAGTTCCAAACTATGGTAGGCCATCTAACTTCACCTCACTACCTATCTATTTCAGAATAAAATGATAAATCACTGCATCGTCAACATAACCTACCCCTACACATAGAGGTCTTGATCCATAAGCACAGATTCAAATGCATCTTGATAGATGGAGGCACTAGTTTGAACATTTGTACTCTTAAGCTCATGACAATATTAGGTTTTTTAGAACACGCTATATATATCCTTGAAGAAAGATCACCATAAAGGCCTATGATGAGGAGGAAAGTTCATCAAAAGGATTGATTTGTGTTACCTATCAGGGTTGGACCCATTGAGAGAGATGTGATTTTCTAAGTGTTGGATTTACCATTAGCATATCATATTTTATTAGGGAGGCCAAGGATTCATGACATGTAGGAGGTTCCCTCAACATATCATGAATGTGTGAAATTACCACATAGTAGAGTGGAGTTTTCTATTCCGACAGATAACACATACTCTTGTAACACCTTGAAATAAGAAGACAAAATGATTTCGCATAATAAGGAAGCCTCGACTGAGCAAGGATCTAAAAATTATCAAGTGACACTCATGAATGTTTTTGAGGAGAAATTGTAAACTACCAACACATTTATGGGAGAGTATCAAATACACTCTTCACCCTCAGTGGCTAATCTTCCCGCATCCCCTAAATCTTATGGCATGCCCTCATCATCATTCAAGTCTACTAGCACTCAGAAATAGGAAATACATGAAGGGATTGGTATGGTAAAACCTTGCGTGATTATCTCATAAGAGAATGAAGAGAAGGTTTTTCTTGCTAGTTGTATAAAGGAGAAGAGCATGATCAAGAATTTAAACACATTGAGATTCCTCCGCAAAAGTATGTTAAAGGATATCAACTAATGCAACGAATGGTGTATAAAGGAAAAGGATCCCTAGGTAAAGATAAAGGATTAACGGAGCCTATACACATAGTATTCTACAACCTCCATTAGAACCTCCACAATATTTGTGGTGTCAGTTCACAAATAACTTGCATAAAATGAGTGTCCTTTGAAAGTGAAAGCCTTGAAGGAGAAGAGATCACTGATCTGGTTGAGACCGCGTCATTTTGGCATTTGATTACCCCAACTTCGCAAGGCCGTAACTTTATGCTTGTTGCTTGAAATGCAAAATAGCATACACCATTGGAAAAATATTCAAGAGATCTCATTTTATCCCCTTAACACCATGTCTTCAAAAAATCATTTTAAAGGAGGGAAAACAAGTTAAACCCCCAATTCTGCTTCAATGGCCTCCAAAAATGCACATTTTTGAAATATATAAATGTACAAAAAAATGGAATTCCTTTAGAACCTCCACAATATTTGTGGTGCCAAAACAAAGAACCTGCACAAAATGAGTTCCCTTTTAAAGTTATTTAGCCTTGAAGGAGAAGAGATCACAAATCTAGTTGAGATCGGGTCATTTTGGCATTTGATTACCCCAACCTCGCAAGGCCATAACTTTATCCTTGTTTCTAGAAATACAAAATAACATACACCATTGGAAAGATATTCAAGAGATCTCATTTTGGACCCTTAACACCATGGCTTCGAAAAATCATGTTAAGGGAGGTAAAACAGTTTAAACCTCCAATTCTACATCAAAGGCCTCCAAAAATGCACATTTTTGAAATATAGAAATGTACAAAAAAATAGATTTTTCAAATTTTCTCCTCACTATTCAATTAGTCAAATATGCACTACCTCTAATCACCTTCAAATTTCTCTAGATGAAGGTTGCAATAGATAACATCTACTGTATAATTTTTAAGGGTTATAGCTTTAGCTTATTGTCCCTTATCTAGGACTATCTAAAATAAGGATAGGTCACCCCTATTAATTCTTGGAAAGAAAAATGTTTTTTGAAGAATTTATGATACTTAGGGTCATCATAACTATAATTGACATACATGTGGAGGTAGAGACATACACAACACACAAGGATAGTCTCAAAAAAGTATTAGTGCCTAGATATAGGCTTAAAGGATTGAAACATAGGATTTTCCCTATTCCTGATGAGGAGGACGGACCTTTCCTAGTTGAGAATTTTGAACATGATTTCAAGTACACATATTATGCATTATGTCAAGTATTGGGAAAGGAACATGAAAATAATATTCCTATAGTGATAATATGTATGGCTATCTCTATCGAATGTCCTAAGGTAAATGTAAACTATGGTTTTGTTGCCTACATAATAAAACAAATTCATGAGTGAAAAAAAAAGATACAAAGGAGTGGAAAAGTATTCCATTTCAAAAATCACTCCCATCTATTCCACTTGTTGTTGTATCACAATTAGGATTGTTTTGATAAGAGTTGGATGTTTTTGAAGATAATTGATACTTTTAGTAGGACTAAAATTTAGTGTTTTCCACACTTATAAAATCTGAATTTTCTAAAGGCCAGCTATGTTACTTTAACCTTAGCTATTTTTTTTCATAAAAATCACTTATCTTATAGGCACAGTTATTTGAAGATTGTCTCAACTTGTTAAAATTTTGTTAAGGCCCGAGGATGTGTTAGCTAGCCAAGGTTTTTAGAAAAGTTGGGGTGACTTGTTTTATCCTAAAGATAGTATGATAATTAGGGTCTAAAGTTTCCTTCAACCCCAACATGTTCTACTAATTTTGTGTCTCCTAGATTAGCTTCAATCAAATTCTCTTAGCAACATTTTTGGACCGAGAAAGAATATATGATTAGATAGAGGAAAGCCACTTTTTTCCCTAAGGTTTTGAAATTCTACGACTTTGATGTGGGGTGAAAATATATAGATAAATTAAATTTTTTCTTTAAAAAATAGAAGTTGTAAAATCATCCAAATAGATTTTGTGACCAGAAAGACTTCATTGAACATATTTTTATAAAAATCTGAGGAAAAAAGACTATATACCCCCACTAAGTTTTGAATGAGGACAATGTTGCTGAAAAATTTAAACAAAGGTACAGGTACTACAAAGGGGAAATAAGTGGGATTTCCTTAGAAGGGTTGAAGAGAAAATAATGACTAATGAGACTAGCTTCAAAGGGTTGCATCCAGACCTAGATCTTTTGAGGAGAATTGATATGAGGATAAGAAATTTTTAAAAAATTAATGAGAAATCTCTATAGTTAGAGACTTGACCCAAAGAATCACCTCCTCAAGGGTAGAACCAAAAACTAAAGGAGATTGTGATTTACTAGTTAGCCAAGGGATCACATCTCAAAAAATGGGAAAGTCCTACTCATGATCCCTAATCCAATAGATAGAAAATTGAACCCTTGGTCAGATATTCCATGGTTTCAAAAGAGGTTGGAGAAATGGAAATAGTGAGAGAAGAAGAGGAAGTCAACCTTCTTGTAAGAGGACTTCCAAAAAATGTATAAAAAGTCCTTGAGAAAAAAATTGATATGCACAAAGAGGTCCTTCTAAACATGGAAATTGACTAAAGAGTAATTACTACAAGGCAATTCTTAGATGATGATGATTTTTTAAAATCTTTATAATTCAAGGATCTCTAGTTGAAAATCAAGGGAATAGAATATAGGGAAAAGGTAGAAGAAAACAAGAAAGGAGTTGATTCCAATCAACATGATCATATTTTTTCTTCTACTCTAAGACAAATGATATTTGAAGATATAAATGGTATTGTTGAAGAGCCCAAAAAAATTGTAAAGGAAAGTATAATGCTTTTTCTACTAGGATGGGATCTTTGGATTGCATTTTTATTGATCAAGTGATACTTCAAAAGCATATAATATAAGCTTCCAAATTTGATGTAGGAGAGGTTATTTATGGATTTAAATTCAATCCAGGTTCTCAAACACTTTCAACATGGTCTATAGCCCCAAATATATAGGAGGCCAAAATGTTTGAGTTGTTTGAAGAAACAAAACCAAATGCCATTATGGAAATATTAAAAAATACTTCACCATTATTGAGTCTTTACCTTTTTCTAAATTTTATTAATTCATAAATGACACCCTCCAAACTTAAAACTAATAGTGAATTCTGAGTGGATTCTATTTTGTGAAGTTGCATCACTACATTATTGGATTCTAAATTTGAAAGATCGTTGTATATGTTAATTATAAAATAGTAGGGAATTTTATCTCAAAACCACATCATAGATGTTGACTAGAGAATATGTCCTGGATAATATTAGGGATTGCCTTAAGAACATTTATATCAATAACTATTATAAAATTTAGAAATATTAAATGGGATTGAAACTACATTCGGAGTAGACCTTTAGGGGTATGCAATTTTTTAGAAGGTTATAATTCTATTTTTGATAGAATATAGAAATTATCATATATTAAATCATATATTGTATGGACATTCACATATAATATTTTTTATCTTTGATAAATTGTATGGACATTCACATATAAGATTTTTTATATTAATTTAAGAAACATTCTTATAAATAAGTATCCTTCTAGATCCCTTTCACAATTGTAATTGAAGTTAATTTTCATCTACCATATGATAGTCTATCTTAAAATACTCTAGAAATTAAGAATTATCAAAGTTGAGTCTCACTTATTGACATAAAGAGTAAATTTCTATAGATCCACCATTAGATGGGCACAAAGCTATTAAATATTAAATATTTTTAAGAACAATAAGTTACAATCACATTTACATAAAAAAGATAAAACATGTCTACGTAAGGAAGCAACTAGTTGCTATGTTTATCTTTTTACATTTGGATTTACTATCAAGTTGGAAATTTAATAACTATGGTAGAATTTAATTGAACATTTTTCTATTTGGCTTCTTTTATACCAAGGATTTTTAATTTAACTATTCCTTGAAATTTAAATAAAAACCATAGCATGTGTGAACAAGATATATATAGAAACGATAAATGACCATGTGATATTTTTTTATATGGCATGTGTTCACTTCTAAATTTGAATTGAAATAAGAAATGAACTCAAAGTAAAAAATTGAATTTATTTTTCAATATATATTTTATCTATTATTGTAGATAGATGCACTATAATATGATATTTACATTATTTATTTCTACCAATAAGTAAAAGTAACAATAATAGGAAAATAAATATTCATCCATTAGACAACATTCATAGAGAATGGGATTAGATAGAATATTCTAGGAAAAGGGGAAGGGGAAGGGGAAGGGGAAGGATTATAAAAGTACTTTATTTACAACATCTTTTCTCTAACAAATTGGTCAAGAATGATAATAACACCATCCGTGACCATGAAACATCTTGTTCTACATTTTTTGTTAAAACATAGTACTCCAATAATAATTGAAAAGCCAAATCCAATAGACAAACTAATTTCCACCTCCCACCATGCATGTTCCTCCCACTCTTGTTTTCTTACATCTTTAGCATAATTTTTTTTGGAAGGAAGCGAGGAACAATTTGTGTTGATTTGAAGACCACAAAGATCTACATTATTTGAAAATGATCTATCATCAAATGTTAACATCTGACCTCCTTGTGGTATTCGACCTGAAAAATGGTTACAATATATGTTGAAGTAACTCAAAAATGTGAGGTATTGTAGTTCTGGAGTGAAAGATAAAGATACAAAGGAGTGGAAAAGTAATTCATTTCAGAAATCACTCCCATCTATTTGACTTGTTGTATCACAATTAGGATTGTTTGATAAGATTTGGATATTTTTGAAGATGAATGATACTAGTAGCAGGACCACAATTTAGTGTTTGCCACACTTATGAAACATGAATTTTCTAAAGGCCAGCTATGTTACTTTCCATAACTATTTTGTTAGAAAAACCACCTATCTTATAGGCATAATTATTTGAAGTTTGTCTCAGCTTGTTTAAAAAAATTTAAGGCCCAAGGATGTGTTATCTAGCAAAGGTTTTTGGAAAAATTGGGGTGACTTGTTTTATCCTAAAGATACTATAATAATTAGTGTGAATTATCTATTACAGTCACTAATTATTAATCTCCTATTCTTATAAACACTATTTGATTAACAAATAATGAGAAATAACACAACTGCAACTTCACCAAAAAATACAAAAAGAAATATGCAACACAATAACACAATATTTTTGGACAAATTATCCCTAGAAAAACCCCGAAGGGGAAACTAGTACTACAGATGAGAAATATATTAAAATTTAGCAAATTAAAATATACAAAATTCCTTGCCTCTCACTGGCAGAACTCAGACAATCTCCTAACTCCTCCTGCTAATATTCCTCCACTGCTATCTCTCAAACACTATCACTGCGCCCTTGCTAACACTGCAAGACTACTTGCTAACACTACAAGTTTCTTTTTCAACTCGTTCTTCTCCAAATTCACCTTAACCCCCTTTTATAATCCCTCCAAGATCCAATCTTAACAGCTAATATTATCTTGACTTCATCAATAACTTTCTGGAAGTTTCTGACTTCTGGAAGTTTCCGGCTTTTGGAAGTTTCCGATTTTGGAAGTTTCTAACTTCTGGAAGTTTATGGCTTCTGGAAGTTTCCAACTTCTAGAAGTTTTCATCTTTTGGAAGTTTCCGATTTCTGGAAGTTTCCAACTTCTAGAAGTTTTCAGCTTCTAGAAGTTTCTACAAACTAGAAATTTCTACAGACTAGAAGTTTCTACAAAGAGTCAAATAAATAATTATTAGCAAATGGAAGAAAAACTGTCCAAGCTATGAAACTAACACTCCCTCTTAGTGAGGAAGTTGTTCTACGCAAAACCCAACTTATCTCTGAAGAAGATGAATTTTTCCTTCCCAGTGCCTTTGTTAGAATGTCTGCTACCTGTTGATCTGTAGGTATAAATTGTAGCTGAACAATCCCCTATTGTACACAATCCCTGATGAAGTGATACCTGATGTCAATATGTTTTGACCTATCATGAAACACCAGATTCTCAGTCAACTTGATACAACTCTTATTGTTACAGTGTATCACCGTAGTCTCAACCTTCTGACCAAACAAGGCTACTAGCAACTTCCAAAGCCATATAGCTTCACAAGTCACCATGCTGGCTACAATATATTCTGACTCTGCAGAACTCAAAGCCACGGACTTCTGCTTCCTACTAAACCAAGAGATAACTCCCGATCCCAAACTGAAACAACACCCTGAAGTGCTTCTCTTGTCTATTGTACTTCCTATCCAATCTACATCAGTATATCCTATCACTTGATACCTTAACCTTGAACATATATGATCCCATAATCTATTGTACCTTGCAAATAATGCAACACATGCTTTTCTGCTATCCAATGCACTCTCTTTGGCTCAACCATGAACTGACTAAGAGAGTTAACTGCAAAGGCTATATCTGGCCTAGTGCTGACCAAATACATGAGAGAACCAATCAACTACCTATATAAGGTGGGATCTACATCCTTCTCTCTAGATGTGTCTACCTTCTTTCAATTCATAATCATGGGTGTAGACATGGCTTTGCAATCTTCCATCTTGAACTTCTTCAAGATTTCAATGCAATATTTCCCTTGTCCAAGGAAAATCTCTCTATTTGTCTACCATACCTCCATGCCTAGAAATTAGTGCATAAGTCCCAAATCCTTCATCTCAAACTCTGTTACAAGATCCCTCTTGCATTCCTCTATGAGCCCTAGTGAACCTGTTAGAAACAAGTCGTCTACATATAGAACAAGAATGAGTATCTCACCCCCAACCACCAAGTAGTAGAGGTTAGCATCCGCCTCACTCTTCACAAATCCCATTTCCTGCAAGTAATTATCAATGTGCTCATACCACGCTATGGGAGCCTGCTTGAGTCCGTACAAAGCTTTCTTCAATCTACACATGTGGGTCTCTTTGATGTGTGCTAGAAAGCCTTCTGGTTGCTCTATGTATACCTCCTCCTTCAGCTCACCATTAAGGAATGTTGTCTTGACATCCATTTCATGGATTTTCCATCCCATCCGTGTTGCAAATGAGATCACAGCTCGTATAGAAGTATATCTGGCCACTAGAGAAAATGTCTCTTCACAGTCTATTCCCTCTTTCTGAGAGAACCCCTTTGCCACAAACCTTTCCTTGTATTTCTCAATGCTACAATATGTACCGTGCTTTATCTTGACAATCTAGCATGATCCAACTACTGCTCTATCAGTTGGTCTAGGAACTATCTCCCATACATCATTCTGCATTATTGAGTTATATTCCTCAACCATAGCATCTTTCCATACCTAATGCTTTGCAGCTTCCTGATAGCTAGAAGGTTCACTATCTACCAACTGGAAGACTAATGTCACATAGTCATTGAACTTGGCTGGTTGTCTCCTTTGCCTTGTACACTTCTTAGGAGCTCGCACAAACTTAGGAGCTCGCACAAACTCCTTAGTATCCCTTTGTGTGCCTTGAATCTCATGGTTCCTGCTGCCAACTGTAGAGGATGAAATATCAACCTCTATATCATCTTGATGCATATCCTACTGCACCAGTTGCTCCATACTCTGTGAATGTTCACTACCTGAGTCTATGCTTGTACTAGTAACTATACTTAAGCTTTGCTATCCTTGACTTGGACTTGGAGATTTCATTGGCTGCTCACTCAAATCATCTACTGGAAAATCTCTAGACCTTCTAAATTCCTTGTCCTCCATGAACTTGACATCACGTCTGACAATAATTCTTCTAGTCCCTGGAATGAACATCATATATGCCTTTGAAGTTTCACTATACCCAACAAAGTACCCCTTCTCTACAGTCTGATCTAACTTGGTACGTGTGTCTCCAGGAATAAGACAATATGCCAAACTTCCAAATATCCTAAAGTGACCAACATCTAGCTTTTTCCCCGTGAAACCCTCCTTTGGTGTCATTTTCCCTAGTACCTTGTGTGGAACCCTATTCTAAATGTAGACTACTATACTACACGCTTCGGCCCATAAGTAGTGGGGCATGTCCTAGTCATGTAGCATAGCCCTTTCTGCCTCTGATATAGAATGATTCTTCCTCTCAACAACTTCATTCTGCTATGGATTGTAAGGAACAGTCCACTCTCTCTTGATTCCTTGTCTGGTATAGAAATCCTGGAAGTTATTTCCTTTGTACTCGCCTCCATTGTCTGACCGAAGAACCTTTATATTCCTTCCTGTCGAGTTCTCCATAAGATCCTTGAACTCTTGGAAATGACTGAAAACCTCATCCTTGGTCTTCAAGAAGTATATACAGGTCTTCCTAGAGAAATCATCAATAAAGGTAACATAATACTCATATCCTCTAAGAGACCTTGTCGACATTGGTCCACATACATTTGAGTGTACTAGATCAATAACACCTGTAGATCTAGTGTCACTCCTTGGAAAAGATTCTTTCACAAAATTTCCCAACACACATCCCTTACATACATCATCATGCTCTGTGCTCACCTCTAGAACACTTGTCACCATCTCATGAAGCAATCTAAGTGCTCCATGATGAATATGGCCCATCCTCCTATGCCATAGCTCTCAAAGGTCTCTAAGATTACTGCTGCTCATGAGTTCCTTAGGCATATTAACCTGCAACCTATAAAGGTGACCACTGCTAACTCCAATAGATACGGGCGATTTCCAATCTTTATGCTTAATCAAAACGTGAATCCCTCTAAAGAGAACATTATACCCTTTATCCTAAAGGACAAATACAGAAACCAAATTCATACCTAAGCCTGGCACATGCAACACATCATGAAGAGGAATTACCTTTCCATTCTCCCTCTAAAACTGAATGGTCCCTTTCCCAACTGAGTTGAGCTTGGACAAGTTTCCCATAGAAATCTGGATACTAGTGTTCTCCTCCTTGTAGCTGGAGAAGTATTCACTAACTCCTGTCATATGAAATGATGCTCCACTATCTATATACCAGACACTTTGTGAGGTTGAGCTAATCATACAAGATATGAGTGCAAACTCATCCTCCAGTTTACTAGAGAGCTCGTCTACACTTGCTGAAGCCGCCACTTGGTTCTTTCCCTTCTTATCTTTCGTTCTTTGTGGGCAATTGCTCACATAGTGGCCAAACTCATGATAACTAAAGAACTTGACCTTAGATAGGTCCTTCTTCTTCTTTTCACTTTGTGAATTTTCTTCTTTGCTAGATCCCTTCTTTGCTTTCCCCTTTCCCGCTAGGGCAACATTTTCTTGTTCCACCTCACTTTTCTAACTCTTGTTGTTGGCTCCATTGACAAGACTTAGTCTAAGCTCCTCTTGAGTTAAATCACTCCATAGTAAATCCTAGCTAGGTAAGGTGTCTCATCCATTAATAACTTGAACAAAGACATCCCACTGCTTAGTAAACCCATTTAGGGCTATTCTTACTAGCTCGTCTTCATCTGGCATATCTCCAACAGCTGCTAACTCATCCTTGACAAGTCTAAGCCTGGTGAGGTAACTTGTAACATCTTCTCCCTTATTCATCTGGGTATTCCTCAACTTTTCTCTGAGAATTAGCTTCTGGTTAGTGGTAGCATTCTAGTACAGCTTCAGAATGGCATCCCACATCTTCTTCACTGTATCTAACTCTGTGATATGTGGAACATCATGGTCCTTGACACCATCAAGGATTATCCTCCTCGCCTTGGCATCATCCTTCTTGTATGCTGCAAGTTGTACTGGATCTATAGGTATAATTATAGTACTGGTAACATATTCCCTGATACCATTCTCTTCCAGAAATAAAGAAATTCTAGCTTTCTAGACACCAAAATTTGAGGCACCATCCAATTTGTCCTGATCTCTCAAACTTGCTGAAGCCATCTCAAAGAAATAAAAGAAACAACTCGAAAGAGGTCAAACTCAAATTTCTTTCCTCTACTTAGGGTAAACCTTTTCTATCCTCAACACTACCCTAATACCATGTGAATTATCTATTGCAATCACTGATTATTAATCTCCTATTCTTATAAAGATTATTTGATTAACAAATAATGAGAAATAACACAACTGCAAATTCACCAAAAAATACGGAAAGAAATATGCAATACAATAACACAATACTTTTGGACAAATTGTCCCTGGAAAAACCCCTAAGGGAAATCCAGTACTTCAGATGAGAAATATATTAAACTTTAGAAAATTAAGAGATACAAAATTCTTTGCCTCTCACTGGCAAAACTCAGACAATCTCCTAACTCCTCATGCTGATATTCCTCCACTGCTATCTCTCAAATGCTATCTCTGTGCCCTTGCTAACACTGCAAGTTTCTTCTTCAAATTCTTCTTCTCCAAATGCCCCTTGACCCACTTTTATAATCCCTCCAAGATCCAATCTTAATGGATAAGATTATCTTGACTTCATCAATAACTTTCTAGAAGTTTTCGACTTCTAGAAGTTTTCGGCTTTTGGAAGTTTCCAATTTTGGAAGTTTCTAACTTTTGGAAGTTTCTGGCTTCTGGAAGTTTTTGATTTTGGAATTTTCCAACTTCTGGAAGTTTTTTATTTTGGAATTTTCCAACTTCTGGAAGTTTTTATCTTCTGGAAATTTTTTATTTCTGGAAGTTTCCAACTTCTAGAAGTTTCTACAAACTAGAAATTTCTACAAACTAGAAGTTTCTACAAACTAAAACTTTCTACAAACTTAGAAGTTTCTACAAAGAGTCAAATAAATAATTATTAGCAAATGGAAGAACAACTATCCAAGCTACCAAACTAACACTCCCTCTTAGTCAGGAAGTTGTTCTGCGCAACACCCAACTTATCTCTGAAGAAGATGAATTTTGCCTTCCCCAGTGCCTTTGTTAGAATGTCTGCTACCTGCTGATTTGTAGGTATAAATTATAGCTAAAAAATCCTCTGCTGTACACAATCCCTGATGAAGTGATACCTGATTTCAATATGTTTTGACCTATCATGAAACACTGGATTCTCAGTCAACTTGATGCAACTCTGATTGTCACAATGTATCATCGTAGTCTCAACCTTTTGACCAAACAAGGCTACTAGCAACTTCCAAAGCCATATAGCTTCGCAAGTTGCCATGTTGGCTGCAATATATTTTGACTTTGTAGAACTCAAAGCCACAGACTTCTGCTTCCTGCTGAACCAAGAGATAACTCCCTATCCCAAACTGAAACAACACCCTGAAGTGCTTCTCTTGTCCATTGTACTACCTGCCCAATCTGTATCAGTATAGCCTATCAACTTGATACCTTCACCTCAAACATATATGATCCCATAATTTACTGTACCTTGCAAATAATGCAACACATGCTTTGCTACTATCCAATGCACTCTCTTTGGCTCAATCATGAACTTACTAAGAGAGTTAACTGTAAAAGCTATATCTGGCCTAGTGCTGACCAAATACATGAGAGAACCAATCAACTGCCTATATAAGGTGGGATCTACATCCTTCTCTCTAGATGTGTTTACCATCTTCCAATTCATAATCATGGGTGTAGACATGGCTTTGTAATCTTCCATCTTGAACTTCTTCAAGATTTCAATACAATATTTCCCTTATCCAAGGAAAATCTCTCCATTTCTCTACCATACCTCCATGCCTAGAAATTAGTGCATAAGTCCCAAATCCTTCATCTCAAACTCTGTTGGAAGATCCCTCTTGCATTCCTCTATGAGCCCTAATGAACCTATTAGAAATAAGTAATCTACATATAGAAAAAGAATGAGTATCTCACCCCCAACCACCAAGTAGTAGAGGTTAGCGTCTTTCTCACTCTTCACAAAGCCAATTTCCTACAAGTAATTATCAATGCACTCATACCACACTCTAGGAGCCTGCTTGAGTCTGTACAAAACTTTCTTCAATCTGCACACACAGGTCTCTTTTTTGTGTGCTACAAAGCCTTCTGGTTTCTCTATGTATACCTCCTCCATCAGCTCGCCATTAAGGAATGCTATCTTGACATCCATTTGATAGATTTTCCATCCCATCTGTGCTACAAATGAGATCATAGCTCATATAGAAATATACCTGGCCACTGGAGAAAATGTCTCCTCATAGTCTATTCCCTCTTTCTGGGAGAACCCCTTTGCCATGAACCTTGCCTTGTATTTCTTGATGCTACCATCTGCACTGTGCTTTATCTTGAAGATCCAGCGTGATCCAACTACTGCTCTATCAGTTGGTCTAGGAACTACCTCCCATACATCATTCTACATTATTGAGTTATATTCCTCAACCATAGCATCTCGCCATACATGATGCTTTGAAGCTTCCTGATAGCTGGAAGGTTCACTACCTACCAACTGGCTAACTAATGCCACATATTCATTGAACTTGGCTGGTTGTCTCCTCTGTCTTGTACTCTTCTTAGGAGCTCCCACAGACTCTTGATTATCCCTTTGTGTGTCTTGAACCTCATGGTTCCTACTACCAACTGTAGAGGATGAAATATCAACCTCTATATCATCATGATGCATATCCTACTGCACCAGTTGCTCCATACTCTGTGAATCTTCACCACTTGAGTCTATGCTTGTACTAGTAACTATACTTGAGATTTGTTGTCCTTGACTTGGACTTGGAGCTTTCATTGGCTGCTCACTCTGATCATTTGCTGGCAAATCTCTAGACCTTCTAAATTCATTGTCCTCCATGAACTAGACATCATGTCTGACAATAATTATTCTGGTCCCTAGAATGAACATCCTATATGCCTTTGAAGTTTCACTATACCCAACAAAGTACGTCATCTCTGTGGTTTGATCTAACTTGGTACGTGTGTCTCCAGAAATAAGACAATATGCCAAACTTCCAAATATCCTAAAGTGACCAACATCTATCTTCTTCCCCGTGAAAGCCTCCTCTGGTGTCATTTTCCCTAGTACCTTGTGTGGAACCCTATTCTGAATGTAGACTGCTTTACTACATGCTTCTTCCCATAAGTAGTAGGGCATGTCCTGGTCATGTAGCATAGCCCTTGCTGCCTCTGATATAGAATGGTTCTTCCTCTCAACAACTCCATTCTGCTGTGGATTGTAAGGAATAGTCCACTCTCTGTTGATTCCTTGTCTGGTACAGAAATCCTAGAAGTCATTTCCTTTGTACTTGCCTCCATTGTCTGACCGAAGAACCTCTATCTTCCTTCCTGACGAGTTCTCCACAAGAGCCCTGAACTCTTGTAAGTGACTAAAAACCTCATCCTTTGTCTTTAAGAAGTATATCCAGGTCTTCCTAGAGAAATCATCAATAAAGGTAACATAATAATCATATCCTCTAAGAGACTTTGTCGACATTGGTCCACATACATCTGAATGTACTAGATCAAGAACACCCGTAGATAAGGTGTCACTACTTGGAAAAGATTCTTTTGCAAACTTTCCCAACACACATCCCTTACATACATCGTCATGCTCTGTGCTCACCACTAGAACACTTGTCGCTATCTCACGAAGCAATCTAAGTCCTCCATGATGAATATGGCCCATCCTTCTATGCCATAGCTCTCCAAGATCTCTAGGGTTACTGCTACTCATGAGTTCCTTAGGAGTATCAACCTGCAACCTATAAAGGTGACCACTCCTAACTCTAATAGATACAGGCAATTTCTAATCTTTATGCTTAATAAAAACATGCATCCCTCTAAAGAGAACATTATACCCTTTATCCTGAAGGACAGATACCGAAACCAAAATCATACCTAAGCCTGGCACATGCAACACATCATGAAGAGGAATTACCTTTCCATTCTCCCTCTGAAACCAAACAGTCCCTTTCCCAACTGAGTTGAGCTTGGACAAGTTTCCCATAGAAATTTGGATATTGTTGTTCTTCTCCTTGTAGCTGGAGAAGTATTCTCTAACTCCTGTCATATGAAATGACGCTCCACTGTCTATATACTAGACACTTTGTGAGGTTGAGCTAATCATACAAGCTATAAGTTCAAACTCATCCTTCAATCTACTAGAGAGCCCCTCTGCACTTGCTGAAGCCGCCAGTTGGTTCTTGCCCTTCTTATCTTTCTTTCTTTGTGGGCAATTGCTGACATAGTGGCCAAACTTGTGACAACCAAAGCACTATACCTTAGATAGGTCCTTCTTCTTCTTTTCACTTTGTGAATTTTCTCCTTTTCTAGATCCCTTCTTTGATTTCCCCTTTCCCGCTAGGGCAACATTTTCTTGTTCCACCTCACTTTTTTGACTCTTGTTGTTGGCTCCATTGACAAGACTTAGTCTAAGCTCCTCTTGAGTTAAATCACTCAATAGTCGATCCCAGCTAGGTAAGGTGTCTCATCCATTAATAACTCAAACAAAGACATCCCACTGCTTAGTAAACCCATTTAGGGCTATTCTTACTAGCTCATCTTCATCTGGCTTATCTCCAACAGCTGCTAACTCATCCTTGACAAGTCTAATCCTGGTGAGGTAACTTGTAACATCTTCTCCCTTCTTCATCTGAGTATTCCTCAACTTTTTTTTGAGAATCAGCTTCTGGTTAGTGGTAGCATTCTGGTATAGATTCAGAATGGCATCCCACATCTTCTTCATTGTATCTAACTCTGTGATATGTGGAACAATATGGTCCTTGACACCATCGAGGATTATCCTCCTCACCTTGGCATCATCCTTCTTGTATGCTACAAGTTGTACTAGATTTGTAGGTACAACTATAGTACTGGTAACATATTCCCGGATACCATTCTCTTCCAGCAATAAAGAAATTTTGGCTTTCCAGCCACCAAAATTTGAGGCACCATCCAATCTGTCCTGATCTCTCAAACCTATTGAGGCCATCTCAAAGAAATAAAAGAAACAATAACTCGTAAGAGGTCAAACTCAAATTTATTTCCTCTACTTAGGGTAAACATTTTCTATCCTCAACACTGCTCTGATACCATGTGAATTATCTATTGCAGTCACTGATTATTAATCTCCTATTCTTATAAAGATTATTTGATTAACAAATAACGAGAAATAACACAACTGCAACTTCACCAAAAAATACGGAAAGAAATATGCAACACAATAACACAATATTTTTGGAAAAATTGTCCCTGGAAAAACCCCGAAGGTAAAACCAGTACTGAAGATGAAAAATATATTGAACTTCAGCAAATTAAGAGATACAAAATTCCTTGCCTCTCATTGGCAGAACTCAGACAATCTCCTAACACCTCATGGTGATATTCCTCCACTGCTATCTCTCAAATGCTATCACTGTGCCCTTGCTAGCACTGCAAGTTTCTTCTTCAACTTGTTCTTCTCCAAATTCCCCTTGACCCCCTTTTATAATCCCTCCAAGATCCAATCTTAATGGCTAAGATTATCTTGACTTCATCAATAACTTTCTGGAAGTTTCTGACTTCTAGAAGTTTTTGGCTTCTAGAATTTTTCGATTTTGGAAGTTTCTAACTTCTAGAAGTTTCCAACTTTTGGAAGTTTCTGGCTTCTAGAAGTTTCTGATTTTGGAAGTTTCCAACTTCTGGAAGTTTTCAGCTTCTGGAAGTTTCTGATTTTTGGAAGTTTTCAGCTTCTAGAAGTTTCTACAAACTAGAAATTTCTACAGACTAGAGGTTTCTACAAACTTAGAAGTTTCTACAAAGAGTCAAATAAATAATTATTAACAAATGGAAGAACAATTGTCCAAGCTAACAAACTAACAATTAGGGTCTACAATTTCCATCAACCCCAACATGTTCTAATTTTGTGTCTCCTTGATTGGCTTCAATCAAATTATCTTAGCAACATTTTTGGACCTAGAATAAATGACTAGATAGAGGAAAGCCACTTTTTTCCCTAACATTTTGGCATTCTGTGACTTTAATGTGGGGTGTAAATCTATAGTTAAATTAAATTATTTCTTTAAAAAGTGCAAGTTGGAAACTTGTCCAAATAGATTTTGTGACCCGAAGGACTTCATGGCACATATATTTAGAATATTTCAAGGAAAAAAGACTCTATACTCCCACTAAGTTTTGAATGAGGACAATGTTGTCAAAAGTTTCAAACAAAGGGAGAGGTACTACAAAGGAGAAAGAAGCGGGATTCCCATAGAAGGGTTGAATAGAAAAGAATGACTAGTGATACTAGCTTCAAAGGGTGATATCCAGCCTTAGATCTTTTCAGGAGAATTTATATGATGATAAACAAGTTTTTAAAAATTTATGAGAAATATCTATAGTTAGAGACTCATTCCAAAGGATCACCTCCTCAAGGGTAGAACTAAAAACTAAAGGGGATTGTGATTTACAAGCCAAGGGATGACATCTCAAAACATGGGAAATTCCTACTCATGATCCCTAATCAAATAGATAGAAAAGTGAACCCTTGGTTAGATATTCCATGGTTTCAAAAGAGGTTGCAGACATGGAAATAGTGGGAGAAGAAGATGAAGTCAACCATCTTGTAAGAGGAATTCCTAAAAATGTGTAAAAAGTCCCTAACAACAAAATTGTTATGCATAAAGAGGTCCTTCTAAACATGGAAAGTGACTAAAGAGTAATTACTGCAAGGCAGTTCTTAGATGATGATTTTTTAAAATCTTTATAATTGAAGGGTCTCTAGTTGAAAATCAACGGAAAAGAATATAGGGAAACGATAGAAGAAAACAAGAAAGGAGTTTATTCCAGTCAACATGATCAAATTTTTTCTTCTACTCTTAGACAAATGAGCTTTGAAGATATAAATTTCATTGTTGAAGAGGCCAAAAAAATTGTAAAGGAAAGTATAATGCTTTTGCTACCAAGATGGGATCTTTCGATTGCGTTTTTTATTGATCAAGTGATACTTCAAAAGCATATAATATTAGCTTCCAAATATGATGTAGGAGAGGTTATTTGTGGATTTAAATTCAATCCAGGTTCTCAAACACTTGCAACATGGTCTAGAGCCCCAAATATACAGGAGGCCAAAATGTTTAAGTTGGTTGAAGAACCAAAATAAAATGCCCTTATGGTAATATTAAAAAATATTTCACCATTATTGAGTCTACCTTTTCTCAATTTTATTAATCCACAAATGACACCCTCCAAACGTAAAACTAATAGTGAATTCTGAGTGCATTCTATTTTGTGAAGTTGCATCACTACATTATTGGATTCTAAATTTTAAAGCTCATTCTATTTGTTAATTATAAAATAGTAGGGTATTTTATCTCAAAACCACAGCATAGATGTTGACTACAGAATATGTCCTAGATAATATTAGAGATTGCCTTAAGAAAATTTAGATCAATAACTATTATTAAATTTACAATTATTAAATGGGATTGAAACTACATTTGGAGTAGACCTTTAGGGGTATGCAAGTTCTTAGACTGTTATAATTCTATTTTTGATAGAATATACAAATTATCATATATCAAATCATATATTATATGGACATTCACATATAAGATTGTAGATATTAATTTAAGATACATTCTTATAAATAAGTATCCTTCTAGATCTCTTTCACCAATGAAATTAAAGTTAATTTTCATCTACCATATGATAGTCTATCTTAAAATACTCTAGAAATTAAGAATTATCAAAGTTGAGTCTCACTTATTGACATAAAGAGTAAATTTCTATAGATCAACCATTAGACATCCACCAAGCTATTAAATATTAAATATTTTTAAGAACAATAAGTTACAATCACATTTACATAAGAAAAAAGATAAAATATTCTACGTAAGGAAGCAACTAGTTGCTATGTTTATCTTTTTACATTTGGATTTACTATTAAGTTGGAAATTTAATAACTATGGTAGAATTTAATTGAACATTTTTCTATTTGGCTTCTTTTATACCAAGGATTTTTAATTTAACTATTCCTTGCAATTTAAATAAAAACCATAGCATGTGTGAACAAGTAAGATATATATAGAAACGATAAATGACCATGTGATTTTTTTTATATGGCATGTGTTCAGTTCTAAATTTGAATTGAAATAAGAAATGAACTCAAAGTAAACAATTAAATTTAGTTTTCAATATATATTTTATCTATTATTATAGATAGATGCACTATAATATGATATTTACATTACTTATTTCTACCAATAAGTAAAAGTAACAATAACAGGAAAATAAATATTCATCCATTAGACAACATTCATAGAGAATGGGATTAGAGGGAATATTTTAGGAAAAGGGGAAGGGGAAGGGGAAGGGGAAGGGGAAGGATTATAAAAGTACTTTATTTAAAAGAACTTTTCTCTAACAAATTGGTCAAGAATGATAATAACACCATCCATGACCATGAAACTTCTTGTTCTACATTTTTTGTTAAAACATAATACTCCAATAACAATTGAAAAGCCAAATCCAATAGATAAACCAATTTCCACCTCCCACCATGCATGTTCCTCCCACTCTTGTTTGCTTACATCTTTAGCATAATTTATTTTGGAAGGAAGCGAGGAACAATTTGTGTTGATTTGAAGTCCACAAAGATCTGCATTATTTGAAAATGATCTATCATCAAATGTTAACATCTGACCTCCTTGTGGTATTCGACCTGAAAAATGGTTACAAGATATGTTGAAGTAACTCAAAAATGTGAGGTATTGTAGTTCTGGAGGTATATTTCCAACAAGTTCGTTCATTGAAAGATCAAGTGACTCCAACTGCACAAGATTTCTAAAAGAAGTAGGAATTTTTCCACTAAGCTCATCTCTTGATAGATTTAGAATCCTTAGACCACTGAGGAGTCCGATTTCCCAAGGAATACCACCCAAGAATTTGTTGTTTGAGAGGTCAAGACACCGAACTAATGCCAAGGATCTCACATACTCTAGAATTTGACCTTTGTTTTTTATCTCCAATTTATCTAAATAAACCATTGCACTTGTATTTGAGTACTGGAGGACTTCTGCACTTTGTTCTTGATTTTTCATTGCTCTTAAGTTTCTTAGGCTACTTGGAATAGCTCCAGACAACTTATTATCTGACAAAATCAAAACTTGGAGGTTTTCTAACATTTTTAACTCTAATGGTATTGAACCATTGAATCTATTAGATCTCAATACCAAAATTTTAAGAGCAATTAACTTATCTATCCAATTTGGGATGGTTCCTTGCATGTTATTATATCCCAAATCTAAAATCTCTAAAGAAGTACAATTTTTAAGTGATGTTGGAATAGGCCCATGTAGCCTATTACCTCCCAATTTCAATGTTCGAAGAAAAACCATGCTCCTGATCTCACCCTCCAAATTATTCTTTTCTAGATTCAACACCTTCAGTTTTGATGAGCAATTCCCAAAACTTGTAGAAATATTACCTGTGAGATTATTATTTGACACATCTAGAACCTCCAACTTATACTCTTCACAAATAGAATGTGGAAATATACCACTAATATGATTATTTGCAAGTGACAAATAAATGAGGTTGCTTTGGCCACATTGGTCAATGCTTCTTGGAATGATGCCATCCAATTGATTCTCAGACATGTCCATGAACATCACATTAGGATGAGGTACATAAAATCTTCCATGTAACTTATTTCTATGCAAGTCAATAAATGGAGCACTGAACTTACTGAACTTAGAAGACAAAGGCCTTCTGCTGAATTGGTTGCATGAAAGATTGAGCCTTGAGAAGGGTGTAAAGTCCCATAACCAATCTGGAATATTTCCACTAAGTGAATTATTGGACAAATCCAATTTGTTTAAGGTGTACTGAGTGGATATGAAAGATGGAAAATCACCATCCATATTACAAGAACTCAAATACAAAGATTGAAGCTGAAATTTAGGGATCCAAGAGCTTTCAGTTTTTATGTTCAAAAGATTCCCAGAAAGGTCCAAAGCAATGAGCTTTTGTAGACTATCTAATTGAGAGAGTGATAATGTTCCACTCAAACTGTTATTTGAAATATAGAGTCGGACCAAATATGAGAGATTACCAAAAGTAGATGGCAAGCTTCCATTAAATCGGTTTGAACGGAGGGAAAGTAATGAAAGCTTTGATAATCCACCTAGAGAGCTCCATGGAATGTTCCCACTTAATGAATTCCCTGAAAGATCCAACTCTTCAAGACGTGAGAGATTTCCAATGAAATCTGGAAGACTACCTTGAATATTGTTACCACTGAGATATAAGTCAGTCAATGAGGACATATTTCCAATAGTATTTGGAATCACTCCTCCCACATTTGAATCTCTAATGTAAAGCCCCTTGAGTCGGAAAGCATGTTGTACAATAGTAGAGATGTTGACTTTGAGAAAGGGATTTTCAGACAAGCCAAGGGTCCTCAAGTCTGGAAGGCTTAAAATAGTAGAAGGAATTGAACCATGGAGATTACAGGCCTTAAGGCCCCGTTTGTTTGTGGGAATTGAACTAGAATTGGTGGTGACACTTCCCGATAATAATGAAATCCGCCGTTTGGAACCCCAATATGAAATTTGGGTTATGCAGGTGAAAACCAGGTTTGGGCCCGAAAACGAGTGACACCATCTTCCCAGTGAAAAGGTGGAATTTGATTTCATATTCTCATTTTCATTTTTTCACAACCAAATTTAATAAAATGGTCGGGTCCGTCATCTTCCCACTTTTGATTTTGGGGTTTTCTTTCGCTTCTGAATCATTTTTTCGCCATTTTTGAATTGTTTCAATATCATTTGCTTTGACTGCACTGTTCGAATGCACTGTTCGAATCATTTGCTTTTTCCATTTCTGAGGGTTTTGTTTCACCGTTTTCATTTGGCTCTTTGCATTGTTTGACTGCACTGTTCATCTGGGGATATTGTGGGAAAAGAAGGGTTTCCAAATCTGCCACCGTTCAACTGCTCTTCTGCTCTTCTTGGTACACAAATGACATTCTACATCCCATTTTTATTGCTTTGTGTAGATGTTTGCAGAGATTTCTGCACACTCGCTTGTAGATCCAAATATGCAGTTCTGCCAAGTTTCCCTCATGGTTTCTACTTCAGCCTCATGGCTTACAGGGGTACACACATCTGATATGCTTCCTTCATGAGCTGGGACATGTGCCAAATTATCTTAAAATCTAGTAAGTTGCCTTGATTGATTAATTTACGGGGCCTTAGAGTTTTAGAAAGAAGAATAGTACATACGTGCCGGGAATAAGGTCATCACTTAGGAGATGATGACCCGACATAAAGAACTTAATGTTATCATTACACAGTTTTGGATACGAATAAGGTCCACATGGAAATGATATTTTCCATAAGATCATTTCCCAAAAGAAATGAGCAACATCAGAGTATATCATGTATTTCAAATTTTTAAATGTAATCTATACCCCTAAATTCTCTCAGGTCAAAATTCACTCCACCAAGTAAAAGGTTAACACTGACCCTAGAGACATCATGGCCTAAGACCATTGAATTACCGGCTGTTATATATTATTGAAATTTCACAAATTTGGTAGTGGAAAAATTTCTTATGATCAATGTTCACAATTATAGTAAATTTACTATTTAATACTCCATATTGCTGCAAATGTAGATTAATTTACTATTTAATACTCCATATTGCCCAATTGCTCTAGTAAGTTGCCTTGATTCAAGCCAAAAAGTGGAGAGAATGACATATTCAATGCTCCATATGGTGCATGTTAATTGTACTTTGGTTTTGCTTTTAAGCCAAACCTACAAAATTCAGTTTTTTGAGCCTTTAGATTTATTGCACAACGAGCCTAGGGTTGTTACGAGTAAAAGTAGCTACAGCTAATAATAGAGAGTAGAATAAGTGTCAACCCTTGACGTTGCAACATTGATAGTTCATGTTTCATAATTCAGTGAGGCTAGAAAATTTAAATTGCACATGGATTAGCCACAAGCTAGCAAGAAAATTTAAAGTTAAAAGTATTGAAGAAATACTGTACTGATTATATGAAAACTCATGGCACAAATACAACTTAATTAGCAAAAGGCATTGATGACTGCTCCACCACAAATTTGTTAAGCAGGAAGATGAGAAGCTAGTAAAGAGAATAATAGAGCTAGAGGTACCTAAATAGTTAACAGGAAATGAGAAGGCTCAAACATAAATATAATAGACAAGGCCGAGTTAACAG
>MU226299.1:1514155-1524843 GCA_018584345.1 Thuja plicata
ATGGACTTTTAAACATTTAATACCATGCTTGATGGCAATATCCATTCCCAAGATTAAAGCCTCATATTCGGAAGTATTGTTTGTGCATTGAAAAGTTAACATAAATGAATATTTGAAAGTGATACCTAATGGGGATATCAACAAGATTCCTACTCCAGATCCTTCTATTCAACATCCTCCATCGAAGTACATTTGCCAGAGTCTATTTTGTTGCAACGGTAATTCATCCATAATTAGTTCAATGTTTTTTAATTGTGGCTTAACTTCTTCAACCATAAAATTTTCCATATCAACATTCACACAACAATTTAATTGATCAGGTAAGACCACCTCAACCATAACAGATGATTGGGGTTCTCTATACAATTTTATCTCATTCCCATTCATAGGGATAGTTGCATAGGATAAATCCAACTGCATCTTTCCTCCTACTGTTGTTGTCCATTGCCTTGATAGAAGCATACCATAATATGGTTTAGTATCCACTACCACTATGTCCATCCTATAAGTTGCTTCAGGGAAAGCAGCAATTTTTACTTCAATATCCTTCAATATCCCTATCACAGGAACTTCCTTGTTATCCATGGCATATCATCTTCCAGCAGGTGTAGTAACCCGAAGGCCTAATTCTTTCATCACATGATAGGAAATTACATTTGCCGCTACTCCAGAATCAATCATACAATTTTTTACCAGAAAATTATTTACCATTAAGGTGACATAGAATGGATCAATAGACAATGGTTCTTGGGTTATTATATTTCCAATGCAAATGTCAGAAAATTCCTTGCTCTTTCCTTTTCCTTTCACTAATGGACAATCTTCTTTAGCACTATTTATTGTCAAAGGTATTTCCTCATGATTAGGGATAGATACATCATCTATTCTTGTTAATAATGCCAGAGCAACTTCCTTATGCTCTTTTATTTTCAACATTTCCATAAGTGGGACTGAGACTTTCATTTGGGTCAAAGCATGTTTCATATCAAAATGAGACAGTTCAAGAGGTATATCATTGACTTTCTTCATTTTCTTGAGTTTCTCATTCAGCACCAATTTCTCCTTTGACATCCCCTCCCTGATATGATCCTGAGAAGATCCTGCCTGCTTGCAACATTCATCTTGGTCGTCTTTCTTAGGATGGAAACCCTCACTTTCTTGAGGTGAGTCTTCCTTAACATAAACAGGAGTATACTTGCTTTGAGCTGGTTTTATTATTCTATTTCTTAAGTTGTAAGCATTTCTTGCTTGATTAATTGCCGCAACAGTCAAGGACCTTTTCTCTTCATCACTAGGAGTCCTAAAATGAGATTGTGAACTATCATCACCCACAGTGTTTATTGTTGCTTGTGAAACATATTCATCCTAATCATTTTGATATGTTGATCATTGTAACTGGTTTGTAAAACAATGATTATCCTCTGAATATGAATCATCGGAGGATGAGGCAATATCAAGGAGCCATGGATAAGGCTTCTTTATTGTGAACATATTGATAGCAGGGCCTTCCTACTCTCCTTCTTCTGTTTGGTCAAACAAAGCCTGAGCTACTACACATTGATAGGGACAGTGTGGCATATTACAAGCATCACACTAGGGAGTATTCTCAACATAGTTGGCATTGTTTCTTTTCAGGGGATCTGGGGTTTCTTTTTCTTTTGGGTTGTCTTGTCCCTCAGGGATCGGTTTGCCATTATTTCAGTTGGTCTTGTATGGATAATCTCTCAAGTTGGGTTGTCTGTCAAATATTTGGTTAGTATACTTATTATCTCAGTACCCTCCTCTGTCATTCTTATCCATCTTGGCAGTAAGGTCTTTCACTGCACTCACCAATTTATCCACTGTATCACCTTCTTTGACATTTTTACTGGCTGATCCCTTTTCTTTCCAAATTTTATTGTCTTCTCTCTTCCCCAATTTCCCTGAAGCTCTCCTATTACTTTCAATGTCAATTGCCATCTTGTAAGCATCCCTTAAAGTAGTTGGGTTTTTATCTCTAAGAAGATAAGACATTTTTCCATCAGCAGCATTTATGTAAGTGGTAAGGCATACCTCATCATGTAACCTCAAAACTTGGACCAATTTGTTCATGGCCTTTTGAAATCTACTGTTAAAATCAACCATATTTTCATTTGGGAACTTCTTGATGTTATTAAACTCATTTAACATATATCCAGAATTAGCATACTCTCTATACTATTCCCTAAAGGATTTTACAAATTCATCTCAAGAGGCAATACTATCATTAGGTAAGTTTCTGAACCAATCCCTAGCATCTTCAATTAATGATTGAACAAAAAGTTTCATGATGACATCCTCATCTTCAATTTCAAAGTCAATCATCTTATCACCAAAACCTTTTAAATGCTCTTCATAAGTAACAACATTATTTCCTGTGAACTTAGGGATTCTATCTCTTACCTCACTGGGGATCACATTAGGGTGACCAGGGATGCCTTCAAAGAAGAGAGCTCTATATCTGTTCATGTGGAAAGGCCTCCTTTGAAAATTCCCCAGCTCGTTATCACCATTTGGTCCATCAATTCCTCCTTGATGTTGAATAGGTGGAGGAACATTCTGTTTGGGCTTGGTAGTTTGAAAACATGAGTGAGGACCCTTGATTTGAGCAGCTACATCAGGACCAGAGCTCTAAACATTTTGGTTGTTTCCACATTTTTGGACCTTAGGAGCACCACCTTGATTGTTCACATTTAAATTAGTAGATGAATTCAATTGTTGTACTCCTTGATTCACATGCATAGAACTACTTGCAGTTGTATTATTGGTAGCATGAAGTAAGGCTATCTTCATCTTCATATCAGCTGCGGAAGCCTCCAATTGCAACTTTTCTAGTTGTTTTGCCAAATCGTCTTTAGCCTTCCTGGCTTGTTCAATATCCAAATCAATTTGAGGTATTTCTTTAGGGTTAGAAACTTTCTACACAGGCTCATTTATGCTGATACCCATAACCTTTTTCTTACCTTTGTCAGGGGCATCTTTAGCTGTTGCTTTGAATTTCACATTTCGCTCTTTCTCATATGGGAACAGCTGCCTAATTATAGGTCCTTCCTTCTCAAATTCATCCTTGTCAGGGTTTGAGATTTTATTCAGGGTTTTGTTTCTCTCATCATTGAGGGTACCAAAAAATTCTATATCCAGACCTTTGACTTCTTGATTCAGGCTTTTAGTCTTAAGGTCATTCCTTCTAGTCTCAGCTAAGAGTTCTTCCCTTTCCAACAATAAATCATATATCCTTTGCTCATGTTTTTCCTTTGCTTCAGCTATTTCTTTTTCTTGCTCCTTTTTTCTTTTCAAAGCCACAACCTCATCTTGAAATTTATCAGAATCATATGATGTTGTTTCAACAACAGAAGTCTCTTCTGGTGGAGCAAGATTTTCTTCCACAGGAAAGAACCCTATGTCAGTATTTTCTCCATCTCTAAAGGGATCGAAATTGGTATGAGCTCTATAACCATCGACTAGTCCCACAGGTTCTGCATCTTCAGATGAAGACGATTTCCTTTCTGAAATGGGAATATTCATTTTTCTTTTAGAGGCATGTTGGGAATCATGTTTAGATGCCCCTCTCTTAGACCATTGTTTCCTTTGAGGCGTATGGAGCTCCTCTCCAAGATCTTTTTCAGGATTCAATTTGGAATACGACCTGGTATTTCTTTGTCTACTCATCTTACAAAACAAACAAATATTTCACTATACAATACTGGACTACATAGAAGTTAGAGTCGCCACCTCTTTTCAGAGGATTAATGTATATAAAGATCAAACACTTTGTCCTATCTCAGATTTCTCCTTATAGCGAATAAGCAACTAGCATTTTTTTGCAGATATATTAAGTCTGATAATTCTTCACCTGGTAACTTGAAGAAAATGATCTTTCACTGCCTGTAACTACAAATCTTTTCCATTCAGCGGATTTCCTCTTGAAAATAGACAAGGGATCATATCAGATATTTCAGAGTTATCAACTATTCCAAATGAGACAAAATTTGTATCATCTTCAGAATCAGGACCTTTAAACAATGTGCCATAGCAGATAAGCAGAAGAAACTTGCTCTAATGATTATAAGGAAGAACAAACTGATTCTCAATATTGTAAGGACAAATGCTTTCATGATTATGACTCTGAGAACATTACAAGATTCCCCAGTAGACTCACCAATTTGTTAGTGCGACTTGGATGGGCAAACCCACTTGAAATCTGATTTATCTTAAACACACCAGAGATTTACTGATTTCTTTAACAAGATTTTTTCACCTTATCCCCAGTAGAGTAGCCAATTTGTTAGCTCTTTTTCTTGCAGAATTGATTATAATGACAATAAATGCCAGAATCTCTTATACCCAAGTTAGATTCTCACAATAAAAAGGACTAATTAACAAGGATAGAAAATCCTTCTACACTTTGGGCTTCACACACCCAGGCGGGTACACCTTTGACAAAGTATCAGCTTTCAGCAATTTTAATAGTGGATTAAGGATTGAAGATCCTTCTTCCTTTTATGCCATTTAGGCCTAGGAAGGCTAACCTATTGATTCACTCTTCAAGGAATCACAAAGATGAATTGTACTTAATACAATTAACTAGACTCATACTTGAAATAACAATCAGTATAAAGACTGATTGAATTTGAATTTGATAATAACAACCACTTTTCAGCATTTATGACCAATGCCTAATCATGGGTGATAGAGTCAAAACAAAGCATACATATGTTAAAAATAATCAATGGAAATGCAAATGAACCCTAGATAGAATGCCTTGCAAACTATCCTCTCATCCTCACACCCCTGTATCAAATCCCTGCATAAACCATAATCCTCTGCAACCATCTACAAGATTTAAAACTTTCCTTGAAAGCAACTCATAGACAAGAACATGACTACCTTATAACCAGTATATTCAAAGTGCCTTACAAATTTAACACACAAGAATTGATAGTAAATGCAAGAAGACATCATAGATATCAAAATGGAGATTCCATTGTATTTTATTAATATAGATTTGAATACCAATACATTCACAAAGACTCAGAACCAATAGTCAGACACAATTCTGTAATCTGCCTTGTAGTCTTACTTTACCATCTTTATTACAAAATTACAACTTGATACTTATAGGCAGCCACAGTCATCTTGGAATATTTTTGGAAAATAAGGATGCAACAAGCTATGGATGACTAGACTAGATGAAAAAATATAATTTCAAGAAGATACAAAACTTCAGGTGGAAGGCTATAACAGATTTTTCCATGAGCCAAGTAATCTTTTGTCCTGTGATCGCCTGGCTGCTTGAAATTGCTCTGAGGTGGCTAGGTCTTCGTTATCTGGGTCTTGTCCTTTTACTGATGCAAAGGCCCCAATATTTAATTTGTTCCAAATTCTCAACTTCTTTGGTGTCAGCTATCCACTTTATATTTGTCATCTCATGTTATCGGGGTGACTATTCTATGCTTGCTAACCCATGTAGTGAACACCTCATCACTTGGCCAACTGAAGGTGAGAACTTCATCTTTTTGTTTGCTGAACTCTTCCCAGACACCATTAGCCTTCTCAAATTCTGCCTCCCAAGACTCAAAGAATTCCTTGGCCTTATTCAAAATATATATAGTCAGCAGAAACCATCCAGTATTTGCCAATGTGACAATACTTTTTGTCTTGCTAGTCAGTGCTTCATTTAACTGCCTCAGCCATAGGGCTTCATTCTTTATGTTCCCATCTTCTTTGAACATATTGGGATACATATCATATCTATCCTTGGAAAATTCTCCTCTCAAAATTGTGACCCTCTATATGGCCACGCTCTTCTTGATGTCTAAATTAACCATCAGTTTGAGACATTTATGGGTGCTCGTTAGGGTGATATCAATACTATTCTTCTCTTTTGACAGGGAGTAAAATGATTTAACATGAGCTGCCTTCCCTTTCCATTTACTCATTATCAGATCCCATTGTCCCTTTTCATCCTCATATCTGTTAGTGATGCTTGCAATCTTTTTTCCCAATAGGTAGAGGTTAGAGAGGTTGACCTCACTGGAAAACCTTTTGAGGTTGGAGAAGATCTGATCTGAACGCTTTTTTTTTACCAATTCCTCAGCCTCTTTGTATTCCTGGGAATCTTCAAGGTCCCTTTTTCCCTCTTCTTCTAACCTTTCTCTTTCATCTATCAATCTATTTTTCTCAACCTCCAATTCTGATCTTTTAGCATCAATGGCCTCTTGAGTAGTAGGACTTAGAGGTGCAAAGGATGGGGGATATGTGATAAATGGACTAGAGGAGGAGTGCTGATGAGGTTCTTGAGTAATTAGTCCTTGGGGCATAAGTTGGACCTTCTGTTTACCCTCCAACTCTTCTATTATGTTGTCTTTCATCAAGGATTTAACCTTCTCTTCATTATAAGCCTTGAGTACAAGCTCATATTTCTCATTTAGACTAACATAGGACTCCTTTTCTTTCTCTGATACTTTCATTCTCAAATTGGCTACTTGTACAAAAAGGTTAGTCGCTTTAGTTCCTGAGGTGTCAGCAACCCTCTTCACAATTAGACTGCCAGTGTCTTCAGTCTTGTCATCTTCTCTTATTCTCCTTTTGTCTTTTTTCTTTAGTGACCAAATAGACAGAGTTGCATGATCCTCACTAAACTGGGCACAAATTGATGTCCCAATAGTAGTCATAGGTTTGGCTTGTTTTCTCACAGCATCAAAGATTACTGCATCAGCTAAGTCCCATTGTGGCAATGTGAGAACTTATTGCCTTTTGACCATCTGTCTGCCCTCTTAAGGACTAATTTTATCAAATTTGATATCATTTCTTGCTTGACTTCTTTCTCTATATCCTCCTTGGCAGAATTGGGTTGAGCTTCTATCATCTTCTAGCACTTATTATTGTACTCATTAATATGGCACCTCCATAGGAATTGAATGAAAGCCCTAGTTTTGATGAAACTGTCATCAGACAAGAATCCATCACTGGCTTGTTTGGTAACAGGATCTAATTCCTTTCTAGCAAATTCTTCCACTATGAGGTCAGATGTCGTATGTCTAGGTTCCTCTAGCATCCCTTCTTGTAGTTCTTGAGTGGTAACTACCACTTCACCAGCATTCCTCATTTTGACCAGTTGTTCAGCAATGGTCTGGTCATCATACTACATGGGGGATTGGGAGGGAGAATACACTTCACTCCCCTGTTCTTTTGTTTCCACCCTTTGCCTCTTGGGGGAGGGCACCTCTTAAACATCATTATCTATTGGCCTCTTTCCCTTATAGTGAAGGGACTTGTCAACTTTGGGAGCAATAGTGGTATTTCCTCTTCTCTTATACACTACATAGTTCCCTAGTGGAACTATTATGGTCTGTGGAAATTTATTCAAAATATAAAGAGCCCTTTCTGGATCACTCTCAACTTCTCTCTTCCTCTTCTCATTTAGATTTTGCATTATTCCCTCAAAAAGATTCATTAGGGAATCAATTTTTTAAAACCATGGGAAAAAACCCTTTAAAAGATCATAAGTCTTGTCAAAATTATGAACAAAGTCCAAAGACTTCTTGTATGGCATCCATTTTTCCTTCCTAATTTCTTGAACATCTAGGTCAAAAATGTTCCTGATGATATCTTCTGGATAATTGAATTGATGCTTTAATATTATACAATTAGTTCTCTTCCTGAAGATACCCATGATAAAATCCTCATTATCTGCACATCCGGACACAGAAGTGGCTAAGTTATAAGGCTCAAAATATTTATCGAACTATGTCCACCCACCTTTGGTTATGATAAAGTGATGGGCTCTGGTGAGGGTAGGAGAGATACTTCCTTTCATCTTTCCATTTAGGGCTTCTTCCTGTAACCCACCTAATTGTCTTACAATCTCTGCCAGTCCAATCTTGAGTGGGACTCTATAAGGTAGCACATAAGGGGTAACTCTGAAACCATAAACCCTAATTACTATGGAAAAAGGGTATAAGATTAAATCTCCCCAATTGTGAGTGATTTTTAACTCTGGGGCATATTCCATAGGCCTTAAAAGCATCATCATTTCATTATGAATTCTAGCATTTTGGTTGCTCAACAATGACTTAAGTCTGGTTGCAAAAACTTTGTCAAAATACACATAGCTAGCATTCTTCCTGTCCCATGATAAATCAGCACTCCACATCTAGATAGGCAATTCTTTACCATCTTGGAATTTTTCCAATTCTAATTCTTCTTCAAAGAAATCAACACTGTTGAATAAGAACATATGCATCATGAGGTAATACCAACCCATTGGTTTCGGTATGTTGCCATCTTGGATCCCTGACAAACCATCATGCATCTCCTGAGCAATATAAGATGCATAGTCAAACACTACTGACAAGTGGGGATGCAGAATCTGAACAACCATCAACATTATATGGACAGGCATTTCCCCCTCCTCATCTATCCCCAAAACATTGCATAGAGCACTGTACATTTTCCTGGCTTTGCCATTAAAAAGATCCCATTTGAAGGTTTGTGGTGTTCTAGGCCCTATCACTACCAAGTCCCCTATTGTGTTAGCATACCCTTTTACTACTTCACCTCTGTAAAAATCTCTTTGGTTCTTGTATATTTCCTTGAAGTATTCAAGGTCAATATCATCCATATTTTTGGAGGGATCAGTTAGCTTGAAAATCCTTCTAATTTCATCTATTAATACAGTCAATAGTATGTCTCCCCAGGTGTCCCTAACAACCCTAGCCACCTTATCATAAGTGTTCGCGATCAAAATGAATAAATCAGTATCCATGAACACACTGGGAGCTGTTAGTTTTCCCACATCTAATTCCCAAATACTACAGTCTGGGGTAGAGGAATTTCTCTGACTATAGGCCATTCTGAATAGGGTGAGGCCATTAAAACTGGTCTTAGCATCCTTTTCCCATCTACCGAAATCGTAAAATCCTTCTCTGATCTTAAAATGAGGATGCAATGGGACTATCTTTTTAGCTTGTGTGGCATCCCCTGAGGACAGTGGTAATTGTTGCAATAAGTCTTCCCTGACATTTCTCTTCTGGTAATCAACCTCTCCAGAGATTTTGATTCTAGGGGCCATTCTTAGGGTTTTCTATCAATACTGGAATCGGGTTCTGAAACAAAATCTCTAAAACCTTTCTAAACTGCAAATTCTATCTCAATTGGAATGCTAGTGAATTAGTAAGCTTACCTGTTCAGCACAAAAGTTGCATGAAGCTGGTTTTCTTCACAATTCTATCTTTGCTCAAATTATTTTGGTGAATTATTCAGTCTGTAGTTGGCTTAATCAATTTTATGGCCTCAGTCAAATCAGTATTGAATTTGACTGGAGATGTCACACGTTCTGCAATTAATCCATAAGCTTCAATTTTGTTGCTTAACGGCTCTCTGCAACTTGTTTCATCAACTTTGAATTTGAACTGTCGATTCTGGACATCACTCTTTGCATCTGATAGCTATCTTATTTTCCCAGAAACAACTGTCGACTGAAGTCACACATGTCGCCACCACTTAATCGCTTACTCATTAGATGTCAAGAAACTTCTCTTTAAGTGATTAAGTGAGCCTTCAAATATGGAACAACTTAACTAAAGTTTAAACTCTCATTAGCTTCGAATACCTGGGCCCACCAACTGCCAGAAGTCATCACCGCTTAATTGCTTACTCGTTAGATGTCGAGCATCTTGAGTATAAGCGATTATGTCGACTATCAGATCTTTCTGGGCTTTAACACCTTTTAACTTGTCTGCGACTGGACCCACAATCTTCCTTGGATAGGTGTCACCTCTGCTTAATCGCTTACTCGTTAGATTCTGTGCATTTTTCCTTTAAGCAATTAAGCGGGCCATTCGATCTTTTCAAACTTGTGCACTATTTAATAGAACACCTTTATGACTGTCTGGCCCCACCAAGGACACACGTCACCTTCGCTTAATCGCTTAACCGTTAGATATCGAGCATGTTCTGATTAAGCGATTAAGTGCACCATCTGATCTTTTTTGACCCACTCATCTTTTAACTAAGGACTTTCTTAACATGTTTGGCTCCACCAAGGACATGTGTCACCACCGCTTATTCTCTTAACTGCTAGATGTCAAGCACTTTTCCATTAAGCGATTAAGCGAGCTGTTCGATCTTTTCTGACTTGCTTGATACATAAGGTGATGACGTAAATAGGACTTTACATGGTGAGACTTAGGAAATATTAAAACAGTTAGGAATCACAGTCTTTTGTAAAAAGAAACCCATTTAACATGGACACATGACTTAAGGTGACTTAAGTGACTGAAAAAGTAACACGAAAATAGAACCGGCCGAGGCATTTAAGGTTTTTTAGTCATTTTTAACCATTTTTAATTAGGTTAAGGGTTTGAGGAACTTTGCAGAGGCATAAGAACACTCTAAAACTTGATTTCAAAGCCCTAGACATTATTAATGACAAGAGACCCTAAGAAAATTACATGGTACAACTTATGTAGGAAATAGCACCAACAGTCACTTTGAGGTTTGTCTTGGGTATCATCTATTTTCACCTTGTTGGTACTCCTACATTTGGAACAAATTTGGAGTGACCATGTTAAATTTTCAGACAAGCAAAGTAAGTACCCTTGAAAATTTTGTGTGAGAAGACTCAGTTAGAGTGCTTGTAAAAGGTGTCCGGATGATTTTTATGAGAT
>MU226299.1:1536295-1556382 GCA_018584345.1 Thuja plicata
ATGAGGATTGTAGATTCATTTTAAACTCCCAGCCTCTGCATCCACTGCCAGCGCTAGGAATAAGAAGAAGTATTATGTTTTAGACATTAAATTGCAGACATTGGGGGAAAGTGAGGTGCTTTTTGAATGTTTCTTTAAAAACTCACTATTTCAGGCTACTTGTGCAGACTAATGTAAAGATTGTTTTGATTGTTTTGTTTTGAATTTTCCATGAAGTGAACGTCATAGAAGTAGCAGAGATAAGAGGGGAGTTCAGATTTTAAAAGCATTGAAATCAAATGACATTGCAAACAGAGATTTCTAGCAGACTGCGATGGCTTTTGGAGGAGTTGTTGGAGGTTTTTAAATGTTTTTAAGTTGAAATTTGCAGAAGTAGATCCACAGCAAGGGGCGTTTTGACCACTGGAAGACAACCATGGTCTCCATTTGTAGAGATTCGACACCTTTAAAGAGAATTTTTGATGTGAAGAACCCAGGAAAGATGAAAAATAGTGAATTCATGTTGTCCCACATTTACTCTGTGGTAGCTTTTTTTATCTTTATAAGAAAAAACATTTACATCCAATGTAAATAAGAAGCCCAGAGGCTCTTGGCGAGCTCTTAGGGGCTGGAGGAATAAAGACATGGACTGTACATAGTGTTTTGAGGCAAATTTTGAAAATGACTTTAAAACTCATCAAGTCCAATATCCCACATTGTTCCCACAAGTGGATTGTGAAATGTTTATAAGGAAGAATGTAAACATATGAGTTTGAAGTTGAAGAGGAGGCTATCCACGCGCGCGCCCTCATCTGACCGCCTCAGTTTCCGTGCCCAAAAATGCAGGAGATGAAATTTTGACAAAAATGAACAGTGCACTTCGTCACGATGTCGCGAGATCCACTTGGTCGCCCAGTCGCTGAAAGCCCCAGTCGCCCTGTCGAGAGTAAAACTGAAGGTAACCGCCAGAGCTCAGAGACCTGGTGACTAACCGCTAGTGGTTATTCGCGTAGTTGCCAGACAATAGAGTTGACCGCCAAGACTTGGCGACTAACCGCTAGCGGTTAGTCGCGAAATAGCCAGAGGAGAAAGATAGTTGTCGCGACATGGAAATGGATGTTGGTCGCGCAGTCACGAGATGGAATAAACAGCCGGATGCTGGTCGCCAGGTCACCCAGGAATGAAGGAAGAGGTGAAAATAACTCGCGACTTTGATTTCAAGCTTGTCACATGGTTGCCGGATTTTACGGAAGTTAAAAATGAGTTAAGCATGGTTTGTGACAGCCAATGGGAACATGCCACGTGTTGAAATCTTATGTTTTCTAGATAAAGTATGCATAAAACTGAGGTTTTCAAGGATTTTTAAATGTGCATAGTGTTATTTTTAACAGGGAATTTAATAGTTTTATTGCAATATTCATATGATTATTCCCGGAGGTTTTTAAAGACATTGAAAATTAGATTTTGACAGGGAGATCAGATTTGGGATGAGAAAAGAATGGTTAAATTTGCATAACTGGAACAAATATATTTATTTGTTTTTGAGACTTGACTGATGAGTTTGTGGGGAGATATTTATCAGAGGAAAAATCAGATTTGCACAGAGGAAAATGAGATAAATGCATAATATTTTAATTGCACAACTCAAATTTGAAAGAGCTTTCCAGAGGATTTTTGAAATTAGATTTTCAAGGGAAAATGTGACAGATTGGAAAGATATATTGACAAATGAAATCAGATTGAAAACTTTTCGGTGGGAAAAGGAAGGAGATTTGCAAAGAGATATATCAAATATTTTCTCAAACAAGTGGAGTTTAAAATTGATTAATTCAGTCAGATCTTTTGGAAAGATGAATGCAAATCAGATTTGAGGGGAGACATGTGTCAATTGCTCAAAAGAATTAGAGTTTCTCCTTCTTTTATATCTTTCTTTCTTCTCTCAGTTGTAAGTGTTCCTTTCCTCTGCTCTATTTTGGTTTTTCCTGCAGATGTCTAGAGCAGGTTACCATTTGATTGAAGATTTCTATTTGTAAAGCTTGCTTCTTTTTCATGTTTGCTTCTTGTGTTTATTGTCAGGATATCTGGAAACAACTTGGATTAATGAGAATACAGTGCAGTTCCTATTCATTATTGTCTTGTCTCTTTTAACTGTGGTTTGTGCTCTAGTATAGTTCATTTGTAAGGCATCTAGAATATACCTACTACAAGGTAGTGTGTCTAATCATTTGTGAGTCTTTCTCAAGGAGAGAGTTAAATTTTGTAAATAATTTCAAAGAGCAAGATATAGTTGTGAAGATCTGATGAAGAAATATTGAGTTGAGAAGATTGTTTGTAAGGCATTCAATCTGGATTGTAAGAAGTTTGTAAGGCATCCTTCAGTATTGCATTAGTTTCATGTTGTTGACATATGTTTTCATTGACTCTTTGCCCAAGGAATAGGCACTGATCTAGAGTTTTCTAAATAAGTGTTCTCTCCATTCAGTCATACACAAATTAATCAATTTAATCAAGTTTTCAGAACAAATGAGCTGAACTCATTAAGGACCTATGTCAGCAGGACAGTGTCCACTTTAGTGATTCCTTAGAGAGTGAATCCATTAGGTTATCCCTCCTATAAGAAAAGGAAGAAGGATGAAAATCCTTGTATCACTCATTTTTGCTATATTTACAATCATAGTTTGTATGGTTAAATCTTGCATCTGGTTATGCTTGGTCATTTGCAAGGTGATTTATCAGTTGGTTTAACAAAGGTACATAGCAAATCAGTGTCCACATTAACATAGTGTGTAAACAACAATCAGAAGAGGTAAAACATGCCTGAGTATATGTGGAGCTCAAAAACGAAGAAGGACCTTATCCATTCCTTAGCAATTAGGCTTTTCTTGTCTCTGAATCAATATTAGAAGGCATGGTGTTCAAATAGTTATTTCAAGCACTTTGATTCATACAAGAAAAATCCTTAACACACCTATGGATGTAACACTACCGGTTCTACATTCTGATAGTCTATTAAATGCTGACAAGGAGGTAGATAAAGAGGAAAAGTTCATTGATAACATTAGAAACCTACAATAGCAAGTTCATGAGATTTTGGAGCAGAGTAATTAAAAGTATAAGGAAGGGCATGGTAAACATAGAACTCCCCATCAGTTTCAGATTGGTGACAAGGTATGGTTACATCTTCAAAAAGAGCACCTTCACAGACCAAACAAGAAGCTTCGTCCTCTTTGTATGGCTCATATACTCTTGTGAAACAAGTTGGTGAGAATGCTTTTGAACTTAATTTTTCAAATCCTTTTTGGGACTGCATCCAATTTTCAATGTGGAATTGTTGAGACACTATTTTCCTCCTTTGTTGGACATTTCCCAAGATACTGAACACATTCAAGCTACAGAATTAAATCCATCTATTATTGTTCTAGTCTAGTGTGACCATGTTATTGAAGTCATTTTAAAGACTTTGAGAAATCAGAACATTCCTCTTTATCAGGTGGTTCCTATTGGTCAACATTCTCATCAAGGCAAGGGGTTAACTAAGGAAAAAATTGAAGAACAAGTTCTTCATATGCTGTATAAGATTAGTGCAATGGGGCCCATTGCCTCTCAAGGGGGGAGGAATGATCAAAGCATAGTCCAGGATGGAATGGGGAAAATACTGAAATCCAATTTTTTGGTATTTTCTATGTTTTAGTCAACTACATTTTTGAAAGTCTTTGGGGCATTTTGGGGCATATCTTCCCTGATGAGGGCTCACCTTGGTATGACCTCACATTTTTAGTTCAATATTTATTGAAGACCTTTTCCAACAGAGTAAATGGTTCACAATTTAGAGCTAGAACTAGAAAGTTATGCCTTCTCCAAGTGGGCCTATTTTTATATATAGTTTTTTTATATTTTTGAAAGTTTTTAATAGTTTATTTGTAATAAACATTATGAGGACTCTTCATTTTGTTTCCAAGAGCTTCTAGAGTGACCCTTAGGATCCATCAGTTTTGTATAAAATCCAGTTTCGAATAGAATGGATAAATTTTTGGCTTGCAATGTTGTTGTTAATATTCGGTTTTTGTTTTATATTGAGCTTAACAATACCGTAGGTATCACACCAGGTATTGTAATCTGATTTCATAATTTAGATCAACCATGGAGATCACAATTAAAGAGGTTAAGGGAAACCAAAGATGTAAGATTCAAAATCCAAATGGGAAATGGCTGTTGAGTGAAGTTACTACTGGAAAGGTTCATATGGGAGAGGGAGGTGAGGTTTACAAGAAGAGGGAGAAGTGTCCCTGAAAAACCCTCTAGACATGTCAAGTGATGTGAGATTAGGGAGGGATGAAACATTCTCTATCACGTCACTTGTCATATTTAGAGAGGCAAGTCCAAGGTTCTCCAACCCTTGCAAATTTTGGATCCATGAGCTTGCCTGCATCAACTCCAAATTGTAATTGTAGGAGATGTCTAGAAATGTCAAGCTAGATGAGTTCCCGATCTCACTTGGAATTCAACATCCAAGAGCGTAATTGACGCTGATGTCTAGAAATTCAAGGTAGACATGTTGCCAATCTCACTTGGAATTGATTTAGTAAGCCCATATTCTTGTAAGCTCAAATTTGTCAATTTGATGAGACTTAAAAGATGTGAAGGGAAGGGAAGAGGGGACAGATCAATACAATTCCCAATCTCTAGAATATATTATAATCATCAAAGTCTTGTTCATGTGCGGTTATGATTCCTAGTCTCTAGAATACATTGAAAATTTTGATGTGTGTTTGACAATTATGGCTATACTACATGCATCTTTGATGTGTTTATTAATTAATTTAAAATTGGAGAATAGTAATTATTTTATTTTTATTTATTAATAAATACAAATGGTTGAAGGTACATCCTAGAATTTGTAAAGGCAATTTAAGTTTTGAGAATGAAATATTTAGTAAAATTATAAAAATCATATATAAAGATATAATTTTCAAACTTGTACTATTTTTTAGGCGTGCAATTATCATTAAATTTTATTTTTTATTTAGATAAATTAGTAAAAGATAAAATCTTGAATAAGTACAAAATGGTTACAAAATGATAAATATTTATTTAGATTTTGTAATTAAATTTTAGAATTTGAAATAAAATCTTACATGTTAATTTTGATTATTTATTTTGTAATAAATTTTTCATATTTTTAATGACGTTTTAAGGAAAATTTATTTTACTTCAAGAATTTTTTTTAAGAATTTCTTATATATTAAGAAAGTTTATTTTGTTACGCTGAGAGGCATAACCTACAATGGCATTCAACCCCTATAGGAGGTCATTCAAAATAATGGTGTAAGAAAAAAGAACCTTTTCAAATTCCCCACCGTCAGTATAGCAACATAAACCTTTCAAATTCCTCGGCGCCACATGAATGGTTTGATGGAAGCACAAATATATACATTGACAGAAGAATATTAGTAGCATCAGTTACACTTCGACAACTCACCACATAAGTTACAGATAAATGATGATTCTAATTCTGCTTCCTTCCGTGGCCAATTGTATATCATATATTTTGGGCATCGATTTGTAAGATTTGAGTGATTAATACTCTCTATGATCGATTCTCTCAAGAGATTGTTGGTATTTGACATGACTTGGTAAGAAAAGTGGCCTCCTTAAAATTCAACCATCTCTAAATTCAATTAGATTATGCCCTATCCAGTATAAAATTTCATTATTATATTGAACTATATTGAAATGGATAACAATATTGATTGGTGCATTGGGTTTTGTATCTATCACTATGGTCGATTGCGTTTGATGTGCAGGTTTCTGGACCCGATTGCTTACAGAGATTATCCTCCTCAAATGCACAAAATACTAGGGCGGCACTTACCTACTTTCCCACAGAGATGTAGAGAATGTAAAGGGTTCCTATGATTTAATCAGCATCAACCATTAGTCTAAAAATATCCCAAGGACTGCATCTTCTCATTTTACTGAAAATACAGTATTGTCTAGATGCATTAGTCTATATCACTGGTAAAGGCGACTTTGTAAATCATAGAACTTAATGGTAAGTGTATATAGATTAAAAAACTCAATGCATTCAGCATTGAGTCTAGCCCTCCCTTTAAAATCTAAATACAGTATTAACGAGATGCATTGATCCTGGCCCTCCCTTTAAAATCTAAATAGTTGTTCAATAGTGGTTCAAACTCAAGCTAACGCAAACTCATTTGATTTTTTTGATAGTTTCCAAATGGAGAAGAAAGGTTTCCAGTACCTGATTGTGCCCAGAACAGGGAGATTGATGAATTAAAAATAAGTTAAAAAGATTGTTGGAGGTAGTTGGATTGAAACTCATAAAATGATAAGAGTAGCAATAATTATATGTAAGCTTAAATTTAATATCAATAGGAAAATGGTTTACTTATGACTCTTTAAATGTTGCAATCCTAACTTCAAATATCTTTGAAAAGACATAATGTTGCCCAAGGATTTTTTTTCCAGAGCCACTATGAGTTTTCTCTCTTGGGATGATCTTCGGATTTAGTTCTAGCTGACTCGCCCAGATCGACAAACTTTTGACTTGCTTGTCTTTGCTATTCCGCCGCATCTCCTTCACAAACTTGGAATTCAGTTAGTTAAGCCTTGGTGGAAAGATTGGAAATGGTACCCTGATACGCCATTTCCAAACTACAAACCCAAACTTGGATACTCTTGGCTTGTGCCTCATTTCCCTATGGTTGATTATCTCAATCATCGTTGGCATCTTTCTTCTTCCCAGAAGACTTGGAGCTAGTGTTTCTACACTATTTGGGATGCTATCACTGAACCCAAAATTGCTCATTTTTCTTGGTGTCTGCTCTACCAAGGTTTAACCTTAGGAGCTCAGCTTTGGCACTTAGGTGTGCCTGATCCTAAATGCCCATTTTGTGGGCATTCTGAAACCATTATGCATATTTTTTGGTTCTATTGTTGGGCCCAGAGCTACTGGAGATGGATTCATAGTTTCTTTATTCCATTTTGGCCTGAGCCTTTCTCTTGGCATATGGCTCTCCTTGGCGACTCTCCCAGAATGCCTTCCCAGTATACCCAGATTTGGCATACTTTCAGGATGGAGATTTTGTTTTCCTTATGGAAAGAACGTAATGTTGTTATTTTTACTCATAGCTTTATGGATATCAATGTTTCTCTCTATGCTAAAGCATGTTTATGTAATAATGTCATGATGTAGATTCAAGTACAAGCTAACAAGGTGGCCCTTAAGGTCGCCCACTTGTAGGAGTTGTTACAACATTGGGGTAATGCATCGTGTAGTGTTGCTTGGGTGCTGTCGGATTCTCTCTATTGACCGCACGCCACCCTGGGGCTGGCATCATAGCCGAAGTGCCTCGGTAAGGTGATCCAAAACACCGCGCTCTTGGTGCTGTCGCTCTGCCTCTCCTCCTGATAGGAGGGCCTCGACTGTTGGTTGACCTCTGGTGCTTGCCTCTACTACTGCTCAGTCATCGGCCAATGTTCCTGTGTGGCCTCCCACCCCTTCTGATAAAGTCCCCCACCTGGCTCTTGCAATTTATCCCAGGCGAGAGGAAGGAGAAATGGAGAAAGAAAAAGAAACTGATGATGGGTGGTCGCCTCCTGACTAGACCCCTAGGCCCAATGTTTGGGGCAATCTGAATGATAAAGATCCTCCGCCCTCTTTTGCTAATGCTCTTGTAGCTTGAGGGCTTCTCTTATATGTTTTTTTTATGAATAGTTGTTTATTTCTGGCATGATGCCGAGTGACTCTTCGTGGGGTGATTTTTATCCCACGAGCATTTTTTGTGAATATTGTACTTTGTTATAATTATTAATAGTAAAGGCCTCTATTCATCAAATAAATGAAAGATTTAGTAGTAACAAGATAATGGTTTTGCAATGGTTTACATCTCTTTCAAATATAAAAGGATGCATTATACATTGTAAATATAGAAAGATTCCATATATCTAAATCTTATTTTTTTATTTTTTTATTCATTTAAAGATTAATACAATTTAAATATTAAAAATATAAGATTTACTATAATTTTCATTCTATGAAGAAAAATAGGGTAGAAAAAGGATAGAAATGTGGCTTCTACTTCTAGATTTTAGTTAGAATATAACATGATTTGCATGCAAACAAACAAAAAAATAGAAAGATTCCATTTATATTTCATTTGAACATTTGAAAAGATAACAATTGACATTTATAAAACTAAATAAAATTAGAATTTAAGTTTAATTTAGAATATAAAATTGTTTGCATGCAAAAAAACTACAAAAATATAGAAGGGTTCCATTTTTATCTAAATTTAATTTTACATTTTTTAGTTAAGATGCTACATTGCTACAATGTAAGATTTTTTTTAAAAGCTACTTCCATATAATTAATTAATTGATATCAATAATTATCTGTAAGCTTAAGTTAATATCAATCACAAAAACAATTTACTTCTGACTATCTAAATGTTACAATTTTAACACGCAAAAATCTTTGAAAAGACATAATTTAGCTAAACTAAATAAATGGAAGATTTAGCACTAACAAGATAATGGGTTTGCAATGGTTTACATCTCTTTCAAATATAAAAGGATGTATTATACATTGTAAATATAGAAAGGTTACATATATCTACATCTTAATTTTTGATTTGTTTATTCATTTAAAGAGTAATACAATTTAAATATTAAAAATTTAAGATTTACTTTAAGTTTAGATTATGATTTTCATTCTATGAAGAAAAATAGGATTAAAAAGAATATAAATGTTGCCTCTACTTCTAGATTTTAGTTAGAATATAACGTGATTTGCATGCAAACAAACAAAAAAATAGAAAGATTCCATTTATATTTCATTTGAACATTTGAAAAGATAACAATTGACATTTAAAAAATGAAATAAATTATAGTTTAGGTTTAATTTAGAATATTAAATTGTTTGCATGCAAAAATACTAAAAAAAATATAGAAGGGTTCCATTTTTATTTAAATGTAGTTTTACATTTTCTAATTAAGATGCTACATTGCTACAATGTAAGATGCTTTTTAAAAGCTACATCTATATAATTAAATTGTTGATATCAATAATTATATGTATGCTTACATTTAATATCAATCACAAAAATAATAATACAACTATTTATCAACCCTAACCCCAATAAGCATGCACAAATATTTAAATATGTTATTGTTTTAGTTTTAGATTGCAGGTAAAAACAGGTTTTATGGGGACCCGAAACCCCTTACAACCATTATAAAAAGATAGATAGCATTTAAAGAACTAAACAGAGACAAAACTGAGACCCAGCATGTAAAACCCAAGACCAAAATAGAAGACCAGAGAAAAAAACCTGAAACGAGCTAGGCCCTCCAGCAGCCAAAAGCCAAAAAATGAAATAGCAAAAAAATAGGGGAACTGCAAGTAATTATTTTTAAAATGTAAAATCAAATGAAAGAGAGATTTTTTTTCTCTAAGATGCTACAATTACTTGGCAAGATTTATTTATTTATTTATTACAAAAAAGATAAAAGTACACATATATATTAAAATATATTATTATGTGGGTTTCTAATATAATAAATCATTATCTTGATAGTGTAAAATCAAATTAAACATAAATTTTTGTTCCCTAACATGCCACAATTAGTTGGCAAGATTATTTTCATTTATTTATTACAAATAAAATTGAAGCATGTATAAATATTTAAATATATTGTTGTTTAGGTTGATAATATAACTTATAAAATTTGATCTGGTTAAAGCAGTGTAGGAATTCTTCGGGTCCAAGAATCTTCTTAAAGAACTTAATGCAACCTTCTTAGTGCTCATCCCGAAGGTTCCAGGGGAAGATTCCATGGATCTTTTTAGACCCATCATCCTTTGTAACTCATTCTATAAGATCATTTCTAAAGTCATTACTATTAGAATTCTCAATGTGCTACCTTCCATCATTGCTCCCCAACAGTCAAGATTTGTTCCAGGCCGACAAATCCTGGATTCTATTATGGCAATGCACGAGGTGATACACTCTCTTGAAGTAGGGAATAGGGAAGGTTTCCTCCTCAAGCTTGACTTATCCAAAGCCTATGACAGGGTGGATTGGTCGCTTTTGCTGAAAGTGCTGACAGTTTATGGGTTCAATGGTAAATTCTGCCTCATCATCTCTTAGCTTATCTCATCGCCCTCCTTTTCAATCCTGGTCAATGGCTCTCCCTCGTCTTTCTTCAAGGCTTCTAGGGGCTTGAGACAAGGGGACCCCCTGTCCCCTATTCTCTTCATCATTCTGGCAAAATGCTTGGGCAGGTCGATAAAAGCACAAAAGATTACTGGTGAGTTGAAAGGCATCAAGTCATCTTCAGGTCAATCCATATTTTCTCATCAACAATTTATTGATGAAACCATCCTTGGTGGGGAAGCTTTGGTGAAGGAGGCCAGTGTGATTAGAATTATTCTGGATTCTTACATTAAGGCCATAGGCCAATCTATCAATTAGAACAAGAGCTCATTATTCTTTATCAATACTCCTTAGGCTAGACAAAGGAGAATGGCATAAATTTTTGGCTATGTTATAGGCTCCCTTCCTTCCACTTACTTGGGTCTCCCTCTTGGAGCTAAACCCCCAGAAGAGTTCTAGAACAAACTTATTGATAGATTTAATATAAAATTGGCGGGGTGGAAAGGCATTAGTCTCAGCCAAGCTAGAAAGATTCAACTGGTTAAGTCCACTCTCCAAAACCTCCCTACCTACACCCTCAACCTATTTTCTATTCCAGCTAAAGTGGCGGAAGCCTTGGAGAAAATTCAAAGAAGATTTCTGCGGACAGGAGGGGAAGAGAATAAACACATCCCCCTGATTGCGTGGGAAAAATTTTGTCTCCCCAAAAGGGAAGGAGGTCTGGGAATCAGAAGGTTAAAGCCTTTTAACAAGGCACTTCAAGCCAAACAAATATGGAGGATTTTTCATGGGAAAGGGGAATGGTGTGATTTCTATGAGGAAAAATACTTTCCCAATGCTTCTCTGAATGTCTTCTTTGAGAATTAGGAAATCCCGAAAGGTTCCTATATATAGAATGGTCTTCTAAACACTAAAGAGTTGGCAAAGTCTAAAGCGAAATGGAAAATCAGAAACGGTCACAGCATAAGCTTCTGGAATGACAATTGGCTCTTGACCAAGCCCCTGAAAAACATCAACATTTTCAATCAATGGAAGGAGACCTACATCTTGCTTTTTGGGGATAGGGTCAGCAATTACAGAGTGGGGTACTCATGGGTGAACTTGGCTTCTGTTTCCCCATATTTAATCTGTTAACCATGGCCCTCAATGCTATCTCTCTATCCTAGAATCAAGATACTTTGATTTGGGAAGATTCCCCACAAGGATTTTTCATTGTTGCTTCTGCATACTCTGCCCAATTGACTCAAGGAGCCTCCCCTTGTTGGGCGAAAGCCTGGTTACCTGGCCTGACCCTGAAAAATCAATTTATTTTTTCTGGCTATTACTCCAAAACAAAATTCTTACTATCAACAACCTTGTTTAACGGGGCATCCCCATCCCTAACAGGTGTGTTCTTTGTCTCTGCCATCCAAAGTTTGTGGATCATCTCATCATCCACTGCCCCTATGTTAGCTCTGTTTGGGATTATCTCATGTCACTCTTTGGCATCCAATGGTGTTTCCCTGCTTCTGTGCAAGATTTGTTCTCTAACTAGACAGGGCCCTTCCAAAAAATAGTCTTTCTCAAAATCTGGTCGTGGGTGCTACCTCACTTATGTTGGGGCATATGGAAAGAGCGAAACAATCGCATCTTTAGAGAACATAGTGCTAGCCCTAAAATTATATTTAAAAAAATCCATCATGCTATGATGGAGAACTTTGTCTTACGTGGAAATACTAATCCTTTTGCAGGTGCTGGAAAAGTCGATTCTTCAGACCCCAAGAAGACCAAGGATAAAAGATAGAGCTGCACCTAGTGTTGTCCTCCGTTTGGTTGGTCCAAATAAAATTTCAATGTTGTGGCCAAGGGAAATCCGAGTAAGGTGGGAAGTGGAGGCATTATTCAAAATTGCAATGGTCAGGGCATTTTTTCTATTAGCTTTCTGTTAGGCATTCAAACCAACCATTTTGCGAAAGCTTGTGCTATCCTCCACATGAATAATCTCGTGCATGATAGGGGATTCAAACAACTTTGGTTAGAAGGTGATTCCCAAAACATTATAAACTGCCTTAAAAATACTCACCCTCCTTCGTGGACAATTTCCAACATGATTGAGGAGACACAAAGCTTGTTGAATACCTTTGAAAGGGTGCATATTAGCCACATGTATATAGAAGGTAATCATGTTTCCAACTAGTTCGCCAACTGGGCAGTGCGTAGTGAAAGGTAAACACGCTGGCTTTGCGGAGGAGATCTTCCACATGAAGCTTTAGATATTGTGGATTATGACCGAATCCACGGGAAGGAAGGACACATAGAAAATAATCATGAAAGGGATAGCTTGGAAATGTAATGGGGTTGCCATAAATGGTAAGTATGAGATAGGCTGGAAGGGTAATAATAATAACCAAAGCTCACACACTTACTGGGTACTCAAAAATGAAGACATTACTTCCTATTCAAGGCATCAAAGAAGATAATTCTGGAAATATTTTCTGAGAGTTGGTTTTAGTAGAGATTTTCCCCTTTTGGTGCATCATCCTAAGGTGATGGGTGGAGAAAGATAAAGAAGGGAACCTGCCAAGGATAGTAAAAAATGGCAGAGGCGGGATAAAGTCTAGAAACATCTGCAAAACTAAGGGATTACTACCTTCATCAAAAATTGGAATGAAGGTAGTATCGAGATAGAGGGAAGTAAGTTCATGGTGACTGAGGAGGTAATCTCTACAGTTACGAGGATCCCTATTGTTAGTAAAAAATTCTATAGAGATCGAAAGATCTCAGACTTTGCAATCAGCGAGTATGTTAGCAATAAGGAGGAAAAGAACAAGCTCACCAAAGTTGGCACCCACTACCTGCCGGATGGGCTAAAGATTCTGTGGAGGTTTTTTCTCTGGGCCATAATCTACTACATTACCCTTGATACTAGGTTTGATAAAATCTGCACCTACCATTTCATTCTTTTGAATCATTTTTGCCATGGTATTAAGGTGTCTATTCCCTTCTATTTATATGCTTCTATAAATGAGAATATTAATGGCTATAGAGAGAAGGCTATCTCTAACCCCGCCCTGCATGAAGGGCTTCTGTTGCTTATCTATGAATACTTTAAGGCCCAAATTCTGGGTAGGGAAATTTGTTAGATAGAGGAGAGGGAGGCTTCAAGGTCTGATTATATCCCCTTGGATATGAAGGATAGTGAGGGCATGCATTCTGATGAGAATGAGGGATATGTTATAAAGAAGAACCACTAGAGCTCGTCTTTGAAGAAGAGGAAAGGTACCTAGAAGAAATTTAAGAAAGAGATCATGGTTACCCCTCAAAAAAAAAAAGCCATGATCATTTCCTCGGATGAGGAATATGATGAGAATGAGGAAGGTATGGATTCGGAAGGCGAGGAGCAGATTACTACTGGGAAGGGTAGAAAGAGGAAGCATACTACACTGGCTAAACCCCAAAGAATAAAGGAGAAAGATAGGGAGGCAAGTACTGATAGGAATTCTATGGAGGACAAGAATTGTAGAGCTTCCCCTATTTTAGACTCCATACCCCAAAATTTGGGCAATGACCAGGACAAATATTTCAACTTCTATATGGCCGATAAGGCAAGGATTGTGGGCTGGAGAGACTTTAACATTAAGTCGGCTAAAATTGGAATCACTAGAGAAATAATAAACCCCAAAGTTAAAATTAGTGAAGGTGGGAAAATTAAGGTGGAAGATTTTATTGACCCTTCTATGGTGGTGTTAAGCAATAATACCAGGGAATTTGACCTTAACCCGCTCAACAACACCAGAAACAGCATGTTAGATATTTACATAACTATAAAATGACTCTACCATGAAGTCGACGACCTCAAAAATACTGTTAGAGGTACCAGTAAGGACAAAAGGGATGGTGAGGACAAGGAAAATAGGAATCTGAGTATCTGGGTCAAGCAGATGGAGGACAATATGACAAAGGTGGAGTCTAATCTCAAGATTGTTGTTGAAAAAAGCCATAACATCCTAAAACAGACCAAAGAGAATACCAACACCATCATTTATGTATTTCTGATTTGTTGGATCTTCAAGTCACTTCAATTTATGAGTGATTCAATTGGATGAATCCCTGGAAAATAGTATAACATTCACTATGTTTTGGAATCAACTAGATTTGAGTTTGAACTATCCATGCTTCTCTTCTTTGCTAAACTGTAATTCAAGTTATCTATTTTTTGCATTTAGTTCCAGGAAGATGGAGATAATGCTGGTATTGAGTGCAACTATGAATTTTAATGTTGGAAATATTGGGTGGATTCCACTGTAAAGAGATCATAGATCCAAGATCAAGCTAAATGTAGTGCACCTTTTGTAAACTCTCTTGGTCATCACAAGATCTGTGCATCATTTATGAGTCTTGAGCCCTTCCTTAATCAGTGCTACTTGGAGTCTAGCTCTTTGATCAGTCATGATACTCTTTCCTTTCCTATTGGCTAAGTATCCCTAATTTGATCACTGAACTCTCGAGAAAGAAGCCATGTCTCTTTGTGGGATTGTTGTTAATGTGTAAATTAATTATGAAAATTAATGACAAACTTAATATTCTTAAGTGGTCTATGTTAAATGGTTCAGTTGGCATTTATCTAATCCTTTTCCAAGATTGTTTGCTCTAAACAATAGGAATTTTTCTCAGAAGTCTAGAAACTAATAAATTATTATATTTGAGTATTGTGTAGTATTTGACTTCACTACTAATTGGATTTAAAATTGTGATTGGAGGTAGTTGTTCTAATTTAAAATTGTGATTGGAGGTAGTTGTTATACCAAGGTGGGGTTGACATATAAAGGTAAATTTCTTATTTTATATTTGAATGTCAAATTCCTAATGGAATTGCCATTACATCAAAATTGATCACTATCCCTGATCTGAAGAACCACGAGAATGGGTAGAGTTGGGTTAGTTCCATTACTTGAATATGTTGGGATAACTTGTATAGGAGAAGGTATCATGCATGTTATGAAGTAAAGTAAAGCTTATTGAACCTTGATTTCTTTTTCAAACTTTTTTATGCCTTTATGTTATCCTATTGATAGCCTTGTGAATGGAATATTTATTTAACATTGTGATGAATTGGGTTGCAAGTGTGTATTTCAATATTAGCTAGATATTTAGGCAAGGTAGTGCTTAGTTTCTTATAGGATGTTATAGTGGTTTATCCATATTGATCATATATACTTTTAGAAATGCTTTTATAATGATGCATTATGCAACCAAGATATTCATTTACTCAAAGAACATATGTGTAAATGTATTCTTGTGATTCTTCCATGTGGGGATAATTTTGTGACAATGTTTACTTTTCTAAAAAATGATAATCAAGAAGGATTGAAAATGATTTTTTTTTTAATAGTAAGCAAGGGTTGATGCTTATGTTGGCATTATTTATGACATATGTATACTATGTATCAATGATTTATTTTGTATTAGTTTATGGATTTATCTTTACACAAATTCCATTACTCTTAATAGTTTTACATTGTTATTCTTCCTCTAGCTAGGTTGGGTATCTTTCATGTCAGGAAAGATTCCATGGAAGCATAACTCCTTCATGGTAGGGCGGAAACGCACTCCTACAATATTCTTGCCCCAGAAGTTTTGTGTGAAACAGGTGTTTGGAGCTCCTGTCAGGAATGTCTTCATGTTAAGTATATTATGAATTATTTGTAACAGATTAGTTGACCATTGTAATGAATTCTGTAAACTCATGTCAGTCTCTAAAGTTCTTTTTATTGTGGCACTTCGATGGATTGGTCAAAGACTCTTTTTGGATGTTGTTGTATTCAACATGTTGGTCGAGACTGTTAATGATTTTGATGTATTATATCATGTCAATTTATAGAACACATGTTTTACAGTTTGGTTGACACTTCTTCCTTGTTTTGGACTCATGTGTATCTTTTTCTATTTGACAAGCTGGTTGAACCGTGTACTTTTGTGTGGAATTAATATAGAAAATACTTTCGACTTTTGACTTAGCTAATCAACTCCCTTGTCTTGCATTTTTTGCTGATGTGACATTTGTGTCAAAATGATAGTATTTACATCGAAACATGGCATATTAGGGGCATAAATGCTACAAATTCATCTTCTATCTCATATTTTGACCCTATGTTCTCTCCCTTCATCTTGATAACAACATCACCAGCAACATTTGGGTAAAGTACAAATGGGTAAGATAAACAACACGATGATCAAGAATATAATGCTCAAATTCAAGCTTAATGTCAATTGTGGAGACATCTTGTTTGATAAATTTATCAAAATATTTGTGTAATATGAGTTGTGTATATATCACATGTTATGTTATTCTTTTATAGTGATGCTTATTTAAGTTATATTTAAATTCACCAAATTTAACAGGAAAATTTTTAGAATAATGGAATACAACAGTGATCAAGCTCGTGGAAAGAGATTCTTGGAACCGTTATGTCATTCCCGTCCTCTTCCCTCACCCTATAGACAATTTCAACCTTCTGATGGGGTAAGCGGACATAATCACAATCAACAATAGAGAACCTTCTTGGACGTTCAACCCAAAAATCACATAAAATAGATGTAGATTTTACAGTCATAACAAATTCAATGGTCTATATAAATATGAGGGTATGTGCACCAAGTTGTGGACCAAAAATGGGGGTATAAGTGGACACATTTTTTCTGAAATCAGGTAAACCTGAACTTCGAACAGGTGTTTGAGAGTCATGCACTCAAAATAAGAAGATGTGTAAACAATAAAAATTGTAGTACTCTGAATCTAGTTTCTAAAATACTAATGTTTTTTAAAAACTGATAATATTAAGAGGGTCAAACCTTGCATGCACAAAAACATGTTCCTAATTTTTTTGGAAAAACATAACATAGTTGTTTCCGTGTGCGGTACAAAAGATATAGTTATATTAAGTATTTTTTAAATCCCTTTGGTAGGATGATAGGTAAGAGTGAGATCTAGAAGTTGTGCATTTTTTAATAATTTTCTAATGAGTATTTTGTTTTCTGTAATTTTTTGAAGTGATCGCATCCTGAAAAATTTGGTACCTATTCGTGCGTTGGGCATAACTTGCATCAAAATAATCGAAAATGAAAAGAAAAAATTTAAGTGTATAGAATCAAATGTAGAAAAATAATATGTAATTTATTTATAATTTAATTAAGTATATAAAAATTTATTAATAAAATGGTAGACATATGTCTGTGAGGACAATCAAGACACTGGTAAAAAAAATTAAAGTTTACTATGCTAATGTTGTCCAAAAATAGAAAAATTTATATGGTTAGAAAGCTAAGAAGACGTATGAGATTATGGAAAAAATTATAGAGCTACCATGTTGACAAATTGCAAACCTGATGAAGATTAAGTCAAGAATTCATCTTACAAGATGAAAAAGCATCTAAAAGAACAAAAATGGAGGGCAAATGAGCCTCCAAGCCTTTGGGTCATTTTCCAAAGCTCTTCCCAAGCCATAACCCGATCGGGTTTCTAAATTTCAAATAACCCAATCGGGTTCTCAAAATCAAAAAATGTGTTTTCAACTCCTCCATAACCCAATCGGGTTCTGGAGAATAAAATGCACAATTTTCACTTGTTCAAAACCCGATCGAGTTACGAAGAAGTAAAAATTATGCTCTCTCTCTCTCTCTCTCTCTCTCTCTGCAACTACCTTGAAAATATCCTGTCAAACCAAAGTAATAGGCATAATCTATAATCAAAATTATGGTGTTATATGTTATGCTTTGTGGACATTTGAATTGTTTTACTTCTATTGTTGCCCAATTTAGCCTAGTGCACCTTGGGAACACTTCGGTTTGACTTGCGTCAGAATGTTCTTGATGGTTTGCAAGTGAAAAAAGGTCTCCCCTAGCATTTACCTGGCCAACTGGAGCTGATGGAGCTAACAGTTTGGTCCCATGAAAAACGGTTTGAAAGATAAACCATTGAGAAACTTTCAAATGAGAAATAATGTAACCTTTTGCACCAACCGAGATCAGGTTAGAAAATGGAACCTGAGTGGAATCTCTCGCAACTGAGCTATGTGCTTTTAGGCCTTCCCAAGATGGTCCTTTTGCACTTCACAAATCTCTGATATCTCTCACGAGGTCCAAGATATAGCTCTCCAAAAATCACTGCCCAATTTGGCTCAGTGCACCTTGGGAACACTTCGGTCTGACTTGTGCCAGAATCTTCTTGATGGTTTGCAAGAAAAAAAGGGTCTCCCCTAGCATTTACCCAGCCAACTGGAGCTGATGGAGCTGACAGTCTAGTCCAACAAGCGGTTTGAAAGATACACCATTGAGCAACTTTCAAATGACCAACAATACAACTTTTTGCACCAACCGAGATTGGGTCAGAAAATAGAATCTGAGTGGAATATCCTAGAACTGAGCCACGTGCTTGTAGGCCTTCCTAAGATGGTCCTTTTCCAATTCATAGGTTTATGATATCTCTCACGAGGTCTGAGATATGGCTCTCCAAAAATAGCTTCCCAATTTGGCTTAGTGCACCTTGGGAACACTTCGGTTTGACTTGCGCTGGAATGTTTTTGATGGTTCACAAGAGAAAAAGGGTCACCCCTAGTGTTTACCCAGCCAACTGGAGCTGATGGAGCTGACAGTTTGGTCCCACGACGAACGGTTTGAAAGATGCACCATTGAGCAACTTTCAACTAAGCAATAGTGCAGCTTTTTGCACCAACCGAGATCAAGTCAGAAAAAGGAATACGAGTGGAATATCTTGGAACTAGGCCATGTGCTTGTAGGCATTCCCAACATAGTCCTTATGCACTTTACAGATCTCTAATATCTCTCACGAGGTCCGAGATATGGCTCTCCAAAAATTACTGCCCAATTTGGCTTAGCGCACCTTGGGAACACTTCAGTCTGACTGGTGTCAGAACTTTCTTGATGGTTTGTAAGAGAAAAAAGGTCTCCCCTAGCATTTAATTGGCCAACTAGAGTTGATGGAGCTGACAGTTTGGTCCCATGACTAACACTTTGAAACAAAAATAATGAAAAAGTTGCATAGCAACTTTTAAAAGTTTCTCGACAACATTTGTGCAACTTTTGACAATGTTTCTATTAGGACCTCTAGACCTATTGAGAGGACTTAAAAGACCCTTAGATCCTATAGTAGGAGCTTTATTAGAACAAAAACATCAAACCTACTTATCCTATCATAGGTCATGATTCTAATCAACCTTAGGTTTAAAGATACCTTGGATGGATTGACTTTACAATGAGACTAATCTACTCAAAATGAATGGTTGATCTCTAGGATCTAACCATGATTACAAATATGTGAAGATGAACCAATGAAGACTCATGTCCATGCCTGGTGTTGCTTGGGTTCCCTACACCAAAGACCCCTATAACTTCTCAGGTGTACCCAGAGAACATTATATAGAGCATGAAAGATACACCTACAAACATAAATTCACTTAAGTCATGGAGTGCATACATATAGAGCATGAAAGATACACCTAAATACAATGTAGCACATAAATCATTAATTCACTTAAATCATAAAATTGCTTATGTCCTGGAGAAAACATGTAGTACATACATTATGAAGCATAGACATGAATTCACTTAAGTCATTCACGTAGGTCGTACACATGAATTTATGTTATGAGTCATATACATGAATATACATGAAGTACACACACACAAGTACATTAATTTATCTAAACACACATGCATATATGCAAGTTATGTGAAACAATAATACACTTAAGGCATAAACATCCAAACAACAAATTCAAGGATCAAATTTGAATTTTCATATATAACAAAATGAACAATAATAATGTACATATCAATACATGGCGTACATGCCAAATCCATAATAGAGTTACAAAAAATGACATCAACTATGTCCAGGTCAATATATATAATGTAAAAATGTCACCTATATAT
>MU226300.1:1618-73537 GCA_018584345.1 Thuja plicata
GAACAGGTATTTTGTTATAGTGCAAGGGGTTGCAGAATTTCCCCCCAAGATCCCCAACATATGTGTCCCACGGTATTTGTGTAGTGAAAGAGATCTTCACTCCACGGCAACAATACCTGGAAACGGATGATGTTACTTGAACCTAAAGAAAGTGACGGAATATTGTTCCCTATAGTTTAGTATTCTTTACACCAATATATTGAACTCAATTTTTAAATTTTTAAATTTTAACCTTTTAACAAATTTCAAATTTAGTTTGTTTAAATTTATATTGTTAAAATTTGTGACCTGCAAGTTCAGTTTTTTAAGAGGGAACAAATTTCAAGTAAATCAAAGTAATTCAGCATGGTATTCACTTTGTTGATTACCAACGAGACAATAAGGTCTTTCAATATAGTCACCTAGTAGTTTCCACCTCCATTTGTCTCCATATAGTTAAATCTCAATGTGGATGTCGTAAGTGGAGAGTAGATAGTGAGGATCATGAGAGAATATTACATGTTCTCCATGAAAGGTCTGAACCACTTGAGTTGGTTTAAAAAGTATAATATATGTGTACACTAAATTAGTTAAAGATCCCCTTAAAGGTCATAATGTTTTGGTTTAACTACTTGATATTTGTGGATTTTACCTCACATTATCTATGATGAGTGCATGTAGGATACCCTAGCTACATATGATGTGGTTTAGGATGAACATTAAATTTATTTTCCAGTTGCAGTTGCTAAGAGTATAACTTCCACCCAGTTTGTAAAATATTTTGTAGCAATGGTAATGTATTTGTGCCCATTAGAAATGGCAGGTTATATCATCCTGATAAAATTTAACCCCCATTGATAGTAGGGTGAAGGTGTAGTAATGGGATGTATTTCCTAAGCATGTACATGTATCAAGTTCCCCTGATATTTGCACTTTTGACAAATTTTAACAAATTAGCATGCATCTTTTTCAATGGTTGGCCAATAATACCCCATCCTAAGAAGTTTCTTCTCTAACATAAATCCACTCGAGTGTGACCCACAAATCCCCTCATCAATGTCTTGTAAGGAAGTTTTAGACTCCTCACTCTCTAGATATCTAAGTAATATTTCATCAAGACCTTTGTGATACAACATGTCAAAAATAAGGGTGAAGCATGAGGCTTGGGGTATAAGGTTTCCTTTCTCTTTTTAGGTTTGGTCCAATGATAAGCTGTCATCTTTGAGATTGGTGTAAATAGGACCATACTAATTAATTTCATGACCCAAAAGTAGGCCAATGATTTGGGAATCGAGATGACCATATGCTCAAAATAAATTGCAAATACCCAGAGTAGAGAACAAAGCAATTGATGACATGGCTCACAATTCTTTTGAAAATGCTCACAATGTCGAACCAAGTGATAATGAAGATAAAAATGATGATCAAAATGAAAAACAAAGATCTAAACCTATACTTTCTAAATATATCAGAAGACACCATCCACATGACCAAATCATTGGAGACAAAAGAGATGGAATGAGAACAAGAAGTAAGTCACTTAACACTAGATGTTTGATTTGTGATTTTGAGCCTTAATTGTTGATGTTGCACTTGGGAATCAAGGATGGGTTAATGCAATGAATGAAAAGATTCAACAGATCAAGAAGAATAAGACATGGAAATTAGTACTTGGACCGAGTGACAATTTTTTTTTGGTACCAAATACATTTTCATAAACAAACCAAATGAGAATGGAGAAGTCACAAGGAACAAAGCAAGACTGGTATGCAAAGGGTATGCACAAGAAGAAGGTATTGACTATGAAGAGACCTTTGCACCCGTTTCTATACTAGGAGTAATAATTCTACTTTCTTATGCTTCTTTTAATAGATTCAAAGTATACCAAATGGATGTCAAATATGCATTTCTGAATGTAATACTAAAAGAGGAGTTATATATTGAACAACCTGAAGGGTTTGTTGATACTAAAAATAGGAAAATGGTTTGTAGACTACACAAATTCTTGTATGGATTAAACAAAGCATCAAGAGCATGGTATGAATGACTTCACTCTTATCTCATTAGTATTGGATTTGTTAGAACAAGTGACAATAGTAATCTATATTTGAAAGGATAAACTGATCATAAGATTTTGATTGCTAATATATTCGTTGATGATATCATATTTTGAGGTAATGATATTCTATGCAAATCATTTTCTGATGAAATGAGAAAGGAATTCAAAATGTCAATGTTTGGAGAGATCAAATTTTTTCTTAGTCTACAAATTCTACAACAGGATGAATGCATCTACATCACACAATCCAAAGACATCAAAGAAGTTCTAAAGATATTCAAGATGGAAGACTCCAAACTAGTTGGAACACCTATTGCAACTAGATTCAAATTGACAAAGGAAGACAAGACAACCAAGGTAAATCATACCTTATATAGATCTATGATTGGAAAACTAATGTATGTTCTACACAATAGACCTGATATAGCACATGTTTTTTGTATAGTTGCAAGATTCTCTACTAATCATAAGAAATCAAACATGACTACTGTTAAAATAATTTTGAGATATCTAAAGAATATTGAAGACTATGGTTTGTACAAGTTTATACTAATGTTGGTTGGGCTAGAAACTTTGATGATAGAAAGAGCACAACAGGAGGATCATTCTTTATGGGTGACAGACTTGCACATGGAAAAGTAAAAATAAAGGATGCATATCTCAATCGACTGCAAATGCTTAATATGTGGCTAATGCTGCAAATTGTTCTAACATAGCATGGATCAAATAATTTCTAAAAGGTATGAATGAAGAAATTCTGAACCCAGTAATTATCTTTTGTGATAATACTAGTGCTATAAACATCTCAAAGAACCTTGTGATGCATGCTAAGACAAAGCACATAGCTATTAATTATCACTACTTGAGGGAAAAAGTACAAGAGAAAGAGGTGATACTGGAATATGTACAATCCAAAGAAAAATTAGAAGACATATTCAAAAAAACATTGCCAAAAGATACATTTGAGTACCTGAGGAATAGACTAGGGGTTCATTCCTTGTCTAGTGGTCACTAAGATGACTTGGAGGCTGGATCAACCTGCACATAATCATAAGATCAATCATGTTGATGCAAGCTAGGATATGGATTGAAATGACATATCAGTACAAGAAGGTACTTATATGAACAAACACAAGAGATATCGTTGCATTCTACAGAGTCATATTGGTCATGAAGAGGATTATGATTGATATATTTTTGTTTGGAATTGTTGTCAAAGGGAGAGACATTCAATGAAATAAAAGGGATTAAATATTCATCAAGGAGAAGAACATCCAAAGGGGGAGAAATATTAAATGGAGATTAAGATTCAAAGGAGAGAGATATTCAATGAAATAACCATCCATCAAAGAGAAAGAATTGGAGAACACATAATTAGAAGATAGAAATACTACACCTAGCCATTGAAGGGAATGAAGAAAGAGAGAGCACACAGGAGAATCACATCTAAGCTAGAAGAGCTTACCGAGACTCAGATATTTGAATTGGTTATAGAAAAATAGGTTTGGTATGTTATGGCATGTTTTACACTGCATATTTCATAGGAGGATTGACATCAATGCCAAAGGGAGAGATTGATGAACTATAATTGATTGAATGTTTGATGATGATAAGTTGATGATCACCAAGCTGCAAAAGTGAATGCAAGATATTAAATAAGGTAATGTATTGTATTGTCATTGATGTCAACTTGATATAATCTAATTTTTCATACACATATTGTCACAAAATTAAGGAGACCGAAGAGACAAAGTTTATGCTGTCGGTAAAACATAAAAGTTTAGTATACACCCAGTGACAGTAAACATTGATAGACACTACACACCGACAGGAAGTGAACACCAAGAAGTTCACAGTGTATACCAAGCACAACAGTAACCAAGTATAACTTAAGTTGTCACCAAGCACAACTGGATTCAATGACCAAGCTAGAGTTTATGATCGATCATAGCTAAAGTTAAAGAACGATAAAACACTTAGTTGTCAAGACCTATATTTAGGGATTGACTTCTTGATTGTTTATTCTTAAAGATCAGTTAAACTAAAGCATGAAAGAGATTTAAAGAGATTTTTATTCACATCTATCATGGAGAGATTTTTTGAGTAAAATGAAAAAATATCTTTATGGATTAAAGCAAGAATGGCAAGTTCTATGGATCAATAAGTGATCTATGACAAAAACAAGGAGATTGAGTGGCTATTCATGTCTATATAAAGAGACAAGAAATTCATTATGAAAAAGAGGAATGCTAAATATAATTCTGGTGAAGATAGAATTATTCATGCAGATCTGATCAAACATGCTAAAGAATAGAGCCAAAGGAATTCTGCAGACACCGAGCAACATAAGACAAAGCATTGACCAAGCCGAACAGAGAAAGAAGGAGAGAAAAGGAATTGAAGAGAATATTGATCAGAGAGGTATTATTGGACTAACAATAGATCTAAATATTTGCAAGTTAAAATTTGTATTGTGAACAGATCATTTACTGTATCATTTTAACCATTGAATCAGAAAATCTCTTAGCTGAGTAGCATTTAACCCTCCTTATTGTATTGAGATACTCAAGAGTATCAAAAGGTTTTCTTGTTGACAGCATAGTGAATGCTAGGTCAAAAGACAAAATTTTAGTTTTGAATCATCTAAAAGGGTCACACTTAACAATGTGTTTGTAACCATTAACAGGGTTGGCTCTTCACCAAGCTCACTTTTGAAGAGTGAAAACTTTCAGTCACTAGTCCCAAGTGGTTTTTTTTTCCCTAACAGGGTTTCCACGTTAAAATATATGTGTCAAAGGTGTATCTATTTAATTGCATTGTGGTGCAGGAGCACACCTAGGCTAACCTCCATGTTTTTATCATTTTTGGCTTGTACTTGACATTGGCCAAGTTAGGTTAGTTAGGTTTTTTCTAGACCTTATAAGGTCATTATAATGTGGGCTAGGTGAGTTATTCATTAGGACTAAGGTCACAACAATAGCCATTGTTAGTATTTTTTCAATTACTTAGGCTTAGTTGCTAAATGTTGGATTTGAGTCATGAATGTGTCCTAAACACATAATTGAGGACATAGAGATGCCTTGAGGCATTTAATGATCTTGGATCCTTGAAATGAAGAGGTTAGAGGTCCTAAAACTTAGGGAGAAGGGCAAAGATGCCAAAAGTTGCTAAAATGTTGCTATGACAATATTTGTAATTATTGCAAATGTTGCATGCAACTTTGTTATCTTTGGATACTCTTATAAATAGGAGTGTGGAATCGAAAAACAAGGCCTAGAATAATGGAGATGGCATCTAATGTTACCTAAGGACTCAAATATAAGTAGTATTCATTCATTGTAACAAGTTTGAAGAGAAGGATACGGTCTGCAATTCTAGTTTTCTGAGAATCTCATGGTTTTCATTGTGCCAGTGCCATTTTATGGATTGAAAGCTTTGAATTAATAGTTTTTTTGTGTTCCTAGGATAGTTAAAAACATTTTTCATTCAGTAAGTTAGTCATTTTGAGATAGTATAAGGTCTTAGTTAAATTTATTTCAGTTTAGTAGACTCATTGGTCCTGTCCTGACGAGTCAGTCAAGTTATGGCTCCCCCATGAAATCTAGCCATGGGAAACAGCTAAGGATGGATGAAAATGTTAGGGGAGTTAGTAGTGTACATAGGTTTAGGATTATGAGTCTTAGAAATATGGAGAGCTATTTTTACTACTAAGCCCTAGGCGAGCTAACAGTGCCTGGTTAGTGGTTTAGGATGGAAGAATTGACATGTTTCATACAGGTAAAGAAAGTACTGTACATAATAAGTATAGTTCTAGTTAGGGTTTAGTCTTATCCTAACATACTAGGATGGTCAAGTTCATACCAACCACTAAGACCAAGTTTTGAGTAATTTTTCTACTAAGTTGCAGATAGTCCTAGAAATTATGCCTATTAGCTCTATTAGACCTAGATTATAGGAACCCTATGTACGAATGACTTAGGGAGCTAAAAATTTCAAAATATATTGTAAAAGGATAAAGGCTATCTAGATATGGGCCTATATTTTCAAGTTCTTTGGAAATTTTTTGCAAGAAATAGGAAAAGGTCACTGTGAAATGCTACAAGGAAACAAGCCCAATTAGGCCTCTTTAAGACTAAAGTTGGAAATCGATTGCAAAGAGTTAAGATATCCTCCAAAATGGAGTCAAATGGGATTGGAGGGAGTGTCAACATGATGATGGACACCCCTACAATGATTCATGGATGGTAGAGTGGAGTTGAAATTTAGATCCTTCTAAGTGTAGGAGAGGAAGTGAAGTAACTACTCAGGTGTTAGTCTTTCAAAGGTGAAGCACAAGTGTGAGACTCTTGGAGAAGAGAGGGATTAGGAATTAGTTAATCACCTAAGACTAATAAGGAACTAGAGGAGATTAGGATCCTTGAAGAAGACAAAGAAGATCTTCTTGGTTAATTGTCAAAGCAAGCCATTGGAACACTCACATCATATTGGTATCAGAGCTTGATTGAGAATAGGCTTGTGGTGGATGTTTCAACCTACTTAATCAGTTGGAGAGAATACACCATTTGGATCAGTAGAAGACAAAGCGATGGTGACAAATGCTGAGTTAGCCAAAAAGGTGGATGAGAAAGAAGAAGACAACAAGTTGTTAAGAGAAAGGTTATCTCAAATCGAGCAACTCTTGGGAGAAGTCCAAGACAAAGCTGAGAAGATGAAAGATAAGATAGATCAAAAAGAAGAAGAAGCAAGGGAAAAGGGAGTGGATGTAGAAGAGGAAGTTCCAACCCCTAACCCTATCAGTGATGAAGAACCCTTCTTAAAGGTATTGAAGGCTTTAAGTGGCAAAGCTTTGGAGGGTGTACCGCTTTTTAGTGGACAAATGGATCTAGATTCAGTTGTGGATTGGATTGATAGCATAGAGAACCATTTCAAATGTGATGGCATCACAAAGGCCCAAAAAGTGAGTGTGGCCAAGTCAAGGTTGAGAAGATCAGCTCTCACATGGTGGAATTTTGTTCAAACTAAAAGTGAGAAAGAAGGAAAGAGTCCTATAGTCTCATGGAAGGGAATGGTGACTAAAGTCAAGAAGACTTACTTACCTGATGATTATGAGGTTCAACTGCATAGGAGAAGACACAATCTTAGACAAAAGGATTTGGATGTCCAAGCATACACCGAAGAGTTCCAAAAGTTGTGCTTAAGGTCACAAGTGGTGGAAGATGAAAGCATCAAGCTAGCAAGATACTTCAAAGGACTCAAGTGGTATATTCAAGAAGACATGAGTCTTTTGAACTTCAAAACCATTCACCAATTTTATCAAATGGCCTTAAAGATAGAGAACAAAGGAAAAAGAAAGCAAGAGCAAACCTCCAAAGGAAGAGGTAGAGGAAGGGATAGTAGAGGCTCAAGAGGTGGCTATGGTGTAAGAAGTTCAGAATCAAGGACACAAGAAGAAGTCAAGTACACTGAGAAACAAAAAGGAAGTTCTAGTAGAGGTGGAAGAGGAAGGAACTCAAGTTTCAGAGGTAGAAGTGGTGGAAAAGGAAGAGGCAATTACTTTGCCAATATGTAATGTTACCACTACAACCAAATGGGACACCTTGTCTATAGGTGTCCAGAGAATGGTAGTACTTCTCAAGGAGGTAACAAGAGAACTAATCTAGTTCATGAAGAGACAAATGAAGCAAAGACACACTCTGAGGTACCACTGAATTCTGAAGAAGGTGAGAACCTGATGATGAGGAGAACATTGATCAAGGAGCCAGTTAAGGAGGAGCCAAGCCAAAGAAGGTCCTTATTTAGGATCAAATGTAAGGTGATGGGAAATGTATGCAGAGTCATTATAGACTCAGGGTCTACTGACAGCATTGTGTCAGAGGAAGCAGTCAAAAAGTTAGGCATGACAAGGATACCTCATATCCATCCTTACAAGGTCACATGGCTCAATAAGGGACAACATGTCTTAGTCAATGAGAAAGCATGGGTAGAGTTCTCTATAGGGAGATATAAGGACAAGGTTCTATGTGATGTGTTACCCATGGATGTATGTCACTTTCTCCTAGGTAGGCTATGGAAATTTGACCACCAAGCTATCCATGATGGAGTGAAGAACTCCTATACATTCAAGAAGGATAAAGTAACTTTCAAAATCCAATCAATGTTAGAAGATGTAGATGTGAAGACAACAGGTCTGAATGTGCTAATTGTGAGTGGAAAGGAACTCATAGAATCCATGGAAGAAGGAGAAGGATTTGACTATGCATTGGTGCTAAGACCAAGAGAAAAGAATGAAGAAAAAAGAGATAAGAAATTAGAGATACCTAAGGAGATACAAAGTATGTTGCAGACTTATGATGGCATAGTAGGTGATGGACAACCATTAGCATTACCCCCTACAAGAGCCATAAGTAATAGGATAGAATTCATACCCAGAGCTACCCTACCTACTAAGGAAACCTACAAGATGACACCTTAAAAAAATGAGGAAATTGCTAGGCAAATAGAAGAACTCCTTAACCAAGGCCTTATCAACAAAAGCATTAGCCCTTATGCAGTACCTACTGTCCTAGAACCAAAGAAAGGAAGAACATGGAGACTTTGTACTCATTCAAGATCCATAAATAGGATAACCATTAGGTATAGGTTTCCCATACCTAGGATTGAGGACCTAATGGATTTTCTAGGTGTAGCTAAGTACTTTAGTGAGATAGACTTGAAGAGTGGCTATCCCCAAATTAGGATACATGAGGGAGATGAATGGAAGAAAACATTCAAAACCAATGAAGGGTTGTATGAATGGCTTGTCATGCCATTTGGACTATCTAATGCCCCCTCCACATTCATGAGGCTCATGAATGAAGTCCTCAAAGACTACATTGGAAAATTTGTAGTAGTATATCTTGATGATATACTAATTTATAGTAGGACAAGAGAGGAGCATCTTCAACACCTTGAGACTATCTTCAAAAAGCTACATGAAGAGGAGTTGATGAATAACTTGGAGAAATGTGAGTTCATCGAAACAAAGCTAGTGTACCATTGGTTTGTTCTCTCTCATGGAAATCTGAAAATGGAAAAGAGAAAAGTGGAAGCCATCATGAATTGGCCTACCCCAAGGTCAACAACAGAGGTAAGAAGTTTTCATGGCCTTTCTCAACATTATGGGAAGTTTATAAGGTAGTTTAGTGCTATTTGTGCTCCTATGTTGGACACAATCAAAGGAGGAATGAAGACCAAGTTCATATAGAATGAAAAATCCACTAAGAGCTTTGAGTTATTGAAATAAAAGATTTCTACCCAACTTGTGTTAGTCTTTCCAAGCTTTGAGAATCTTTTCACTATTGAGTGTGATGCAAGAAACATAGCTATTGGGGCTCTCCTAAGCCAAGAGGGTAGACCAGTAGCATTTCATTTTTAGAAGTTGAGTGAAGCAAAGAAGAAGTATTCTTCTTATGATATTGAGTTGTATGCATTGGTTCAAGCTTTGAGAAAGTGGAGGCACTATTTGTTACCCAAGGATTTCATTGTCTATTCAGACAATCAAGCTTTAAGTTTTTTGAATTCCGAAGAGAAGTTCAGCCACAAGCACATGAAATGGGTGGAATAACAACAAGATTATACCTTTAATATCTAACACAAAAAATTGTCCTCAATAAAGTGGTAGATGCATTGTCTAGATGAGCCCTTACCATTCAAGAGGTTCAATTGAAGAGCATGGGAATAGATCACTTCAAATATCTATATGCTGATGATGAGGATTTTGCAGACATTTACAAGGTATGTGCTGAATAAAAGAACCATTTTCATAGTAAGTATGTTGAATACACATTGAAAAGCAATATTTTGTTCAAGGCAAATCAGTTATGTGTCCCTAGAGGCTCTATTAGGGAGAATATGATTCAGGAAAAGCACAATGGTGCATTGAGTGGTCACTTTGGAATCACTAACACCCAAGAACTTGTTCAAAGGTTCTACTATTGGCCAAGAATGAACCTTGATGTTAAGAGGTATGTGGAGAATTGCAATGTATGTCAAAGAGCCAATGGTACTTCTTCAAATGTTGGCCTTTACCAACCACTACCTATTCCCACTAGGCCTTGGGATTTCTTGAGCATGGATTTTGTAGTTGAGTTACCCAAGACAAGACAAGGCATGGATAATGTTTATATAGTTGTGGATAGATTCAGTAATATGGCTCAATTTGTGCCATACAAGACCACTAATGATGACAACCAAATAGCCTCTCTCTTCTTCAAAGAGATAGTAAGAATCCATGGGTTACCTAAGAGCATTGTGTCTAATAGAGACACCAAATTTATAAGTCATTTTTGGAAGACTCTTTGGCAAAGATTAGGCACTAATTTATCCTTTGGGTCTACCTACCATCCCCAAACTAATGGTCAGACTGAAGTGGTGAATAGAAGCCTTGGAAATCTACTCATGTGCTTGACAAAGGAGTATGGACAGTAATGGGATCAATTGATTGGATAGGCTGAGTATGCCTACAATGACACCATCAATAGATCAACAGGGAAGAGCCCCTTTGAGATAGTATATGGATTACATCCTAGAGGAGTCTATGAGTTGAGAGACTTGAAGGATGGAGTGAAGGCAAGTGAATATTCAAATGATTTTTCTTGTGCAATGTGGGAGATACATGAGACAGTGAGGAAGAATTTGACTGAGAACACTTTGAAACACAAAACCAAGGTTGATGAGAGTAGAAGAATAGTTCAGTTCAATGTGGGTGACTTGGTCATGGTACATCTTAACAAATCAAGACTTCAAAAGGGAGTCCCTCACAAGTTGTAGATGAGGAGGATAGGTCCTTGTCCTATCTTAGCTAAGTATGGTGATAATGCATTCAAATTTGAGCTCCCGGAAGACAGTGGACTCTCACCTATTTTTAACATTGCAGACTTAGTCCATTACAAAGGACCACAGCAAGACATGGATTAGAATCTCAAGGAAGTGATCAGAGATGTGGAAGAACTCCAATTACCCTCTTCTATAGTCACAGGAGATGATAGTGTACTGGATACTAGAGTCTACAAACAGACTTGAACCAAAGCATACAAGGAACACTTGACAAAGAAGCATGATCAAATAGATGCTGATGTAGTATGGGTCAAAGAATTAGAGTTCAAGAAGATGGGTATTGATCCAAGCATCCTCAATCCAAGGGTGGATTGATCTTTTTGTTTTGCGGAGGATGGTGCAAGAGCACACCTAGGCTAACCTCCATGTTTTTATCATTTTTGGCTTGTACTTGACATTGGCCAAGTCAAGCTAGTTAGGTTGTTTCTAGAACTTAGAAGGTCATTGCAATGTGGGCTAGTTGAGTTAGTAATTAGGACTAAGGTCACAACAATAGCCATTGTTAGTAGTTTTTCAATTACTTAGGCTTAGTTGCTAAATGTTGGATTTGAGTCATGAATGTGTCCTAAACATATAATTGAGGACATAGAGATGCCTTGAGGCCTTTAATGATCTTGGATCCTTGAAATGAAGAGGTTAGAGGTCCTAAAACTTAGGGAGAACGCATAATGGCAAAGATGCCAAAAGTTACTAAAATCTTGCTATGACAACATTTGCAATTATTGCAAATGTTGCATGCAAATTTGTTATCTTTGGATCCCCTTAGGAATGGTAGTGGGGAATCTACCAAAAAGGCCTAGAATCATGGAGATGGAATCTAATGTTACCTAAGGACTCAAATCTATGAAGTAGTCATTCATTGTAACAAGTTTGAAGAGAGGGATATAGTTTGCAATTCTAGTTTTCTGAGAATCCCATGTTTTTCATTGTGATAAAACAATTTTATGGAATGAAAGATTTGAATTAATGTTTTCTTTGTGTTCCTATGATAGTTACAAACATTTTTCACTCAGTAATTTAGTCATTTTGAGATAGTATAAGGTCTTAGTTAAATTGATTTTAGTTTAGTAGACTAACTAGTCTTGTCCTGACCAGTCAGTCCAGTTATGGCTACCCCATGTAATCTAGCCATGGGAAACACCTAAGGATGGATGGAAATGTTAGGGGAGTTAGTAGTGTACATATGTTTAGGATTAGGAGTCTTATAAATATGGAGAGCTATATTTACTACTAAGCCCTAGGCGAGCTGACAGTGCCCAGTTAGTGGTTTAGGATGGAAGAATTGACATGTTTCATATATGGAAAGAAAGTACTGTAAGGACTAAGTACAATTATAGTTAGGTTTTAGTCTTATCCTAACATACTGTGATGGTCAAGTTCATACCAATCACTGAGACCAAGTTTTGAGTAAGTTTTCTACTAAGTTGTAGATAGTCCTATAAATTATGCCTATTAGCCCTATTCGACCTAGATTGTAGGAACCCTATGTACGGATGATTTAGGGAACCAAAAATTTCAAAATATCTTGTAAAAGGATAAAGGGTATCTGGATATGGACTTAGATTTTCATGTTCTTTGGAAAATTTCTGCAAGAAATAGGAAAAGGTCACTGTGAAAGGCTACAAGGAAACAAGTCCAATTAGGCCTCTTTGAGACTAAAGTTGAAACTCGATTGCAAAGAGTTAAGATATCCTCTGAAATGGATTCAAATGGGATTAGATGGACTGTCTACATGATGATGGACACCCCTACAATGATTCATGGATGTTAGAGTGGAGTTGACACTTAGATTCTTCTAAGTTTAGGAGAGGAAGTGAAGTAACTACTAGGGTGTTAGTCTTTCAAAGGTGAAGCACAAGTGTGAGACTCTTGGAGAACAGTGGGATTAGGACTTATTTAATCACCTAAGCCTAATAAGGACCTAGAGGAGATCAGGATCCTTGAAGAAGAAAAAGAAGATCTTCTTAGTTAATTGTGCAAGAAAGCCATTGGAACACTCACATCACCTTGATATTATGTTTTACACATTATTAATACTTGATTGGTTGGTTAATACTAAGTTTAATTGTTGCTACTCGGTAAAAGACTAGAAAAGATAAACAATATATCTTACCAAGAATTTTATATTTAGATTTACTTATGGCATACATCTTGATGGACTTGAAGATAACTAGAGGATATTATATTTGAGATATAAGTTTTGGTTGGATTTTTGGAATTATTTTAAGGCCACTGATACACCCTCCCATCTAAGTTATCCTAAAAATTGGTATGAGAGCTTTGGTGCTTGGAAGATAAGTTTAGAGGGACCTAAGCTAAAGATCAGAAGATGAATAAAAGCGATGTGCCTAAGTTGAACAAAGACAACTTTGCATTATGGAAAAGTAGGATAAGAGTTCATCTATCTAGTATTTGAGATGATGATATACAATACTTGAATACTGAATATGTTGCACCTACTAGACCTCTGACTATTTATCAATTGAAAGAGAAACATGAACACAATTCTATGATGATAGAACTTACTTCTTCACTATCTGATGCTGAGTTTGAAGATGTGAAATGATGCACCACTGCAAAGAAAATATGGAATAAACTCAAGATAGTACATGGAGGAGATGCAAATGTGCTGAGAGATAAAGTTGAAAGCCTAAGAGGAAAGTTTGATGACCTGAAAATGAAAGAAGGAGAGAACATCACTCAGTACAGTGACAAAATCAAAGAATTTTTTAATGTTATCCATGGAGTTGGAGGAGTACTTGAGGAAGAAATAGTTGAAAGTAAAATTTGAGAGCCTTACTTTCTATTTATGTTATTAGAGTATCTTCAATTCAAGAAATGAGAGCAGTGGCTAGTAACAATGTTACTCTTGATAGTTTGATTGGTAGACTTACTGCATTTGAGATGAAAAACTATAAAAATAGTGTCTTACCAACTATTGAGTCTACATTCAAATCTTGTTTGAAAATAAGCAAATCTAGTAACAAACACAATGATCATATTTTGTTATTAGTATGCAAAAGAAACAGTTTTTTGAACCATCGATACATGATCACCGAAAGATGGGATTATAGTGTAAGCCGACATAACAGGTTACAATGTAAACCGATGACACAACCTACAGAGTAACCCCACAGAAAATTCAACAATGTAAACCGATAGACAAGTTCACAAAGGAAACCGACAGACAAGTTCATAGATGAACTTGACAAGCAAGTTTATAGTGAACATTGACAGGTAGACTAAAGAGAAACCCAAGCACCAGTCTACCGAGAGACAACTTTATTCTGATAAATTTGGATCTGAGTTACAATTTAGATTAAAAACTTAATTTTTATATTTAGCTTAAATATTAGCTTTAAATCCATTTCTTGAGGGACAAGTAAAGTAATTGTAATTATTTTAATCAGTCTAACTGATTGAAAACATGTAAACTAGAAGATCAAGGTCAAGTTGTAAACCTTTGATCATAAAGTTATCATTGAAAAGGGTGAAACTTATTTAGGTCAAATTCATTTTATAAATAGATGTATAATCAATCAGAACAAGATTATGTGATGATGATTGTAGCTGAAGAGCACATATATGGATCAAATACAAAGTTTTATGCAGAAGGACAACAAAATATGATATTAGTTACAAAGAACAAGATTCAAGGCTACTAAGCAGAATAGAGGTATTAATTAATCACTATAGGTCATACATCATATTGTAAAATTTAATGGATTTGTACTCAGCAATTCAGGATTGCATATACTCAGGTCAATAAGAATTTTTGACTACATTCTAACAAGTGTAGAAAATAGAAGAAATCCTTTGAGAAGGTGGATTTAACAATCCTTTTGTAAATCTCTTAACCGAGTGCACACTGAACAGTGTTGCTAAATCTCTTAACAAAGTAGACCTTAACCAGTCTAAACATGTTACTCCTAACAGGGTAAGATCATCAGAACTAATCAAACTTTTAAGCCTTAACTGACCCCTTCCATTCTGTAGATAGTGAAGTTTTGTGGGTTTCATCCCCACCATAGTTTTAACCTTCTAACAGGGGTTTTCTGCATTACCAAATCTTGTGTCATTTGTCATTACATTTCATGAATGTTTCTATGAATATTAACATGCAATTAATTTTATGAATTAATATTACATGCATAAAGATAGAAGAGAACATATGGTCGGTAATGCAAGAAATTAATTACTAAAGGATTAAAGGTTAATTGAAAAAAAGTTTTAAGGGTGCTGATTCACCCCTCCCCTCTTAGTACACACTATTCCATTATTCCAACAATTGGTATCAGGGCTAGATCTCTTATTTGGAAAATTTTAAATCACTTGAGAGAAAATATCATACAATGGAAAGGTATAAGCTAGACAAGAGTATTGAAAATCAGAAGTTGGAGATACAGATCTTCTATGAGAAATACAAAGAAGCTAGAGTCAAGATGAGAGAGCTACTAGATGAAAGAAAGGTTATGAAATCTCATTGTAATGAAACAGGCTATCATGAAGAAGAGATACTTGATTTTTTTGAGTCATCAGGATCTACATCTAGAAATACATCAGACACATCTGAAGGAAGAATTACAAGTCTGAATGAAATCAATCAACATCTGGATGGAAAAGTGAAATCACTGCAAATCAGTCAAGAGACACATATGTTAAGGATGGTTGAGGCTATGAATAATGCTAGACAAGTTGAGAAAGAAAGAACACTAGCTGTTGATGATAGGAGGAAGATCACTGAAAAGATACAAGAGAGAGAATCAGAAATACAAAGACTTATTGCACATCATCATGAGATCACCAATCAAATTGTTCTTATGTGTCATGAGGAAAACTGAGTAAACATAGAAATGAATGGGAAATTGGAATCTATTGGTGAGATTAGAGAAGAAAATTAAAAAACTAAAGCATGAAGTAAGGATTCAGCAACAACACAATGATATGATCAAGAGAGCTAAAGAAACTACAAAAAGAATGGATGATTTTCTGGATGGACAAAGAAGAGTCAACAAAAATACTGGACTAGGCTATACCGAGCATATAGAATCACCATACCAAGCTGATAAAAAATATGTCTACACAAATCCAAGACCAAGGAAGTATTCATGCAATCACCATGGAAAACTAGGCCACACATCAAATGTTTGCAGAAGTAGAATTAAAGGTATTCCTAAATCCACATCTTCATTCATAGGAAATTCTTATAGCTGTAGCAAGAAAGGACACAAAGCACATGATGTAGATCTAAGGTGAAACAACCAAAGAATTAAACCTATCTGGAAACATATTTTCCTACTTGCAAAGTGCATGTGCACACATCTCTTGAATGCAGGAAAAAGAAAAAAGTAAGCATGGAAGCCAAAACAAAAAGAAAATGTTGATCAACCAAAATGAGTCAGTAACTCATAGGTTTGGAATTACAATACATGGAATAACTACACAGCATGTTGTAGATATGGACACATAGCTGAAAACGGCATGATAAAATGGATGAGAAGGTCTAGAAGCTGGACTAACCCCAGATTGCCATGATTACACCATCATAGGGTTGGTCATCTAAGAAAGGATTGTAGAGACCGAGTGATAGAGATAAGCACTTTTTCCAATGAAAATACCATTGCAAACACCAGGAATATGAGAAACAAAATTTGGAGGAAAGATACAAACACTGATGATGCTGTACCAAGCAATACAATTGGTGACACCTTATCCAATGGATCTGGTGATATCACCACCCCCACCTAAGAAGAACAAGTAAGTATGGAACTCCACTATACCAGGTTATGCATAAATAAAGATGCACTATGGTATTACTTGTAATGAATTTGGGATTCCAATCTTGTCAGTCAAATGATTGCTGATAATCGTCAGTATACATATAAAAGCCAAGTTGTTAGTGTAAACCAAGCACCATCAGTAATCATGTAAAAGACAATCCATGTTTTCCCAATATCTAGAACCATCGGTGAACATGTGTAAGGTAAATTGAGTTGACACTTACCCCAAGAATCCTACTCTCACCAAGAATGAAGTTATCATGTTCCCCGAGCGACTTTGTCTTCAAACACCAAGAAGTGGCTAAAGCATTAATTACACCACTTAGGTAATCTTCTATAAAAGGTGACGAAATAGCTCATTCACTCACCATGCAATTAAGAGTGAAGAATTAGAGCGCAGTAGAGCGACTCACAAGAAGATTCATGGCATTTAGAAAAATCAACAGTAGTTACAACATGGCAAGTGAGTAACTAAAGACTTGCTGACCTCACATTTTATTTATGGGAAAAGCCGTAATTTTTAGAAAACATGGCAACCACATCTTGTATTTCCAAGATCAAGAACACCAAGGATAAAAAGGTTAACCTAATCAAGAACACTACCTATAAATAACTTAAATACAAGTTATGTCTAGATTTTTGTTCGTAACCTGAGGACGCTGGTTCATTTTCAAGCATACCACCTAGTTTTTCTAATTGAGGATGTTCGAGTGCATATCCACTCCAAAGTTGCAAAAATCGAAGATCTGGAAGTTGAGCAAGCTTAAAAGAAGCTTTGCACAAATGGAACCATCAAGGATGAACATAAACATATAGAGGTGAAGGGGCTGAAAAGTGCCCTAATGTTCCCGAAGGAGTTTAAAACTGAGTGGATCAGGATTGTACTAAGTAGGGTAATGACTGAGAGATGTGGCTCGACAAGCCAAAACTAGTGCAGGGTACCTAAGACAATCCATGAAGACACTAAAGTTATGCAATGAAGACAAGACTCTCATAAAGACACAAATTATTGAAGGATAGATTGTCACATAAAAAATGATTAACTATGAAATCCTAAAGCCTATAATGGCTTTTTAATAACATGTGAATGAAACTATACTTAAAGGACTACTATACTTTGTAAGTAGACCAATAGAGTTTAAGGGGGTCAAAGGAATGTTTAGGAGTTGTTTTAGAGTTATATGTGTTTAGAATAAGTCTAAAATATGTTGGAAGACATTAGGCTTTCATAGTTACAAGTTTTGATTTGTTTTTTTGATTGTTTGCAAAGTTGAAAGATTCCTATTATCAAAGTGTAATAGTCATTTTGTCCTTTAGTGGGAACTCCATGCAAGAATGTATTTTGGTATTCATTTTTTAATGTAACTACCAAGAAGAGGTTGGAGTGGAAGAGAAACAAGTTATTAAAATATTAGAGAGTCTATTTGGGAGGGTGTGAGTTGATTTGTACGAACTGTAACAAAGAATAGAGAAAAACTCAGAGTTTTTCAAAGATTGTGTTATGCTTTCAATTCTTGGTGATTGAGGAACAAGTGTGATTAATTTTTCAATGTCATAAGAGTGTTCCTTTATCAATTTTTAATTCATTTGAATGTTCTTTACAATGTTTTGAAATCTGTTTAGTGCTCTGTTTTAACACTGTCATGATTTGAGAGCTAGAAGTTCTTTGTTTTGATTGGAGTTTGACTAATACGCATGCCATTACATGAAATTAAAGGCCTAACCTTAATGGAATCAATTTACCTAACATTTATTTTAATAACCTAATAGTTTTATGAGCAGATAACAGGGAGAAAGGGTAATCACCAACGTTTTGGTTGAAGAAAACCATATAGAATGGGTGCAGATGTATTGCAGAAGTATGTTTTCATGGTTAGGGAGTGATTTGGGTGTTGTTTGTCATCTTAAAATTCCATTTTATTTTTGATTAAAGTGTTGTTTAAGTTTATAGAGATTGGGAGATAGGACATTGCGAGAGCCCTACTTGCAAGGGCTTAAAGGAATGAAATTTGGGGTTTTTGAGGTTTTAGAAGGTCTGAGCTTAATTCCTTTTAAATTTGATTGTTTTAAGAGATAATAAGACACTATTGAGAGTTCAGAGTTGTGGGAGTATAAGGCGCATATGGTTCCTTTGTTAATTGGAGTTTTTTTAGGCATTTTGGAAGCTACAGTGTATAGACAGTCATATATGGTCGAAAGGAGTCCAAAGTATGCTTTTAGTATGTTGTATTAAGGGGAAAAGGGTATCCAAAAATATAATTTTTTTGTTCAACCCTTTGGAAACTTTCAAAGGTAAGTTCCTTTTACCATCACTGCAGGGCTACAAGACTATGTATTAGGTCTCTAGAGAGTTTTGGGAAAGATTGAGGAATTAAGAACTTTGGTTTTCAGAAATAGTATTAAAACCTTTCAAATTTTCTTAAATACAATCTATAGATATCATTCAATCCACCTTGAGTCATTGGAAGGGGTATTTATGCATTTGAGTTCTTTGAAGCCTTCAAGGATTTCAGAAAGCATAGTAACTCTTTCAAGTTTATAGCTATCCTTTTTAATTTATAAGTCCACCACCCTTACATCTTCATCAAATGGTATCAAATCCTAGGGAGGTTCTTGTGGGAAGGTTTTAGGTATTATCTTGACAATATTTTTGATTTGGATCCTTATTTATCCCATAGAAATGAAGTATCCTTTGAGGAGAACAACTTGAGTTGATCCAACTTGTCAAGGAGATCAGGAACCATGTCTAAAGGAGAAGAAGAGTTACCAAAAAGGATGACAAACATAGAGTTGACAAAGATATTCATAGAGAATTTGGCAGATAATAGGAAGTTGAAAGCAAAATTGGAGCAAAGAGAGAAGGAGAACAATGAGAAGGGTAAAATGATGAAAACTATGATGGAGAGGATCTTAGCACTTGAGAAGAAGGATAAAGGTATCAGAAAAGATGAGGAAACCAGTATTGATGAAAATGCAGAAGAAGTAATCCAAGAGGAAGAGAAATTAGATCCTAAATATCTAAAGATGGTTAAGTTTGGCAAGCCATAAAAAGTGGAGATACAAGGGCAAGAGTAGATTTGCCTATGTATAAAGGGAAGATGGGTGATCAGGAGTTGATAGATTGCTTCAGTTCCATTGAGAATTTCTTTAAATGTGAGGATGTTGAAGAGGTTCTGAAGTTGAAGGTTGAAAATTCAAAGCTGAAAGGACATACTTTACAATGATGGGATTGTGTTCAAGCTGAGAGATGGAAGAATGGGAAGCCCAAGATTACATCTTGGTACACTATGATGGATACTTGATGAAGGCACAAAAATTTCCAAATGATTATAGGGTGCAGCTATACAAGAAGTTGCAGGGTCTTAAGCAATAATACATGGATGTACAAAGGTACATTGAAGAGTTTCGTAAGCTGGATATAAGGATTATTCGTGAGGAAGATGTTGAAGAGAAGATAGCAAGGTACATGGGGGGACTAAGGTTCAACATTCAATATGAACTTAGTCTTGTTACCCTAAGGATAGTTGAGGAATGCTACAAGCTATCCATCAAGGCTAATGAGAAGATAAAGAGAAGGCAAGAGAGACAAGGAAGTACAAGAGGAGGGTCATCTATGAGAGGAAGAGCTTGTATAGGTACCACTGATTTTTAGAATAACAGTGATAAAGACAAATACAAGCCATACACATTAGAGACAAGAGGAGGGTATAGAGGAGGGTATAGAGGAGCAAGAGGTGGAGGAAGGGACAATGGAGTGTTCACAAGGAGATTTTTAACATGCAGTGAAATAGGTCATCAATCCTTTATATGTCCTACATGGAATGAGGACAAGGGTAGAGACAAGAGGGTAAACTTAGTAGAAGAAGAGATAAGAAATGAGGAATACAAAGAGCCTATCTTAGTGCAACCAGAAGAAGGAGAATATTATGGATGGGAAGAGAATAACCAATGCAAGAGACAAGTATTTTTAGATCTAATTGTTTTATCCAAGGTAAAGTATGCAAACATATTATTGATTAAGGGGAAAGCTATAATTTAGTGTCTTGTGAGGTTGTGAGGAAGTTGAATTTGAAAAATTTCTTACACCCTAGGCCTTACTATGCAACTTCGGTGAATTTAAGCCAAAATATGCTTGTTAAGGATCAGGTTATGGTGGAATTTTCAATTGGAAACTACAGTGATAGGATACTATGTGATGTAACGAACATGAGTTGTGGGGATTTGATTTTGGGAAGATCTTGGAAATGGTATAGCAGGGTCATACATGATGGTTACACTAATACATATGTAATTCACCATGGTGGTATGAAGTATAAGTTGTGTCTTTTATTGAAGGATCCGTTTGAATCCATAATCATGTGTTTTGGTAATGAAATCTGAGTGGATGGAAAAAATATTTTATTGTGTGATACTAGCTAGATTAGAGAAGAGAAGGTGTAGTTTGAAGAAGGACATGACTATCCTAAGAAGAAGGAACTATTGGATCAGAAAATTTTCATGATTGGGACCATGAAGTGTCCTATTGGAGGGAGGGAACATGAAAGTACAAAGATGGCAGGCCAAATACCCATAAAGTTTATCAAAGGGTGTGCAATGCAAACATTCAATCAACAACCATACTATCATGAAGGAAGAAAGTCACAAGGAAAGGAATTTTTATCTAACCTTTTGTGTATAAATTCAGGGTGTTGGAGGAAAAAGGTCACTCTAGGTGATTATCTCATCCCTAAGTACCAGACATTTGCAAAGACACACAAGGGGCACAAGAAGGACAACTCTTGGGACAAGAGTTCTTTGAGTGGAGGGGAGTATAGTGCAGGGCACCTAAGACAATCCATGGAGACACTAAAGTTATGAAATGTATACAAGACTCTCATAAAGACACTAGTGATTGAAGGAAAGATTATCACATCAAATATGATCAACTATTAAATACTAAAGCGTATAATGGATTTTTAAGAACATGTGATTGAAATTGTGCTTAAAGGACTACTATGCTTTGTAAGTGGACCAATAGAGCCCAATGGTGTGAAAAGAATGTTTAGGAGTTGTTTTAGAGTTATATGTGTTAAGAGTAAGTCTAAAATATGTTGGAAGACATTAGGATTTCATATTTACAAGTTTTGATTTGTTTTTAGATTGCTTGCAAAGTTGAAAGATTCCTATTTTCAAAGTGTAACTATCATTTTGTCCTTTAGTAGGAACTCCATGCAAGAATGTATTTTGGTATTCATTTTAGAATGTAACTACCAAGAATACATCGGAGTGGAAGAGAAAAAAGTTATTAAAATGTTAGAGAGTCTATTTGGGAGGGTGTGAGTTGATTTGTACGAACTGTAACATAGAATAGAGAAAAACTTAGATTTTTTCAAAGATTGTGTTATGCTTTCAATGCTTGGTGATTGAGGAATAAGTTTGATTAATTTTTAAATCTCATAAGAGTGTTCCTTTATCAAATTTTAAGTCATTTCAATGGTCTTTACATTTTTTTTAAAATCAATTTAATGCTATGTTTTAACACTGTCATGATTTGAGAGCTAGAAGCTCACTCTTTTGATTGGATTTTGACTAATATGAATGTCATTCCATGAAAGTAAATGCCTAAAATTAATGGAATAAATGTACCTAACTTTTATTTTATGAACCTAATAGTTTTATGAGTAGATAACATGGAGAAAGGGTGATCGCCAATGTTGAGGTTGAAGAAAACCATATAGAATGGGTGCAAATGTATGGAAAAAGTATGTTCTCAAGGTTAGGGAGTGATTTGGGTGTTGTGGGTTGTCTTAAAATGCCATTTTATTGTTGATTCAAGTGTTTTTTAAGTTTATAGAGCTTAAGACATAGGACATTGCAAGAGCCCTGCTTGCAAGGGCTGAAAGCAATGAAATTTGAGGTTTGAGCCTAATTCCTTTTGAATTTGGTCGTTTTAAGACATAATAAGACACTACTAAGAGTTTGGAGTCATGGGAGTATAAGAAGCATATGGTTGCTTTTTTAATTGGAGTCTTTTTAGGTATTTTGGAAGCTACAGTGTCTAGACAGTCACAGATGGTCCAAAGGAGTCCAAAGTATGCTTTTAATATGTTGTAGTAAGGGAAAAAGGGTATCATAAAAGATAATTTTTTTGTTTATTCCTTTGGAAAATTGTAAAGATAAGTGCTTTTTACCGTCACTGCAGGGCTACAAGACTATGTATTAGGTCTCTAGACACTTTTGGGGAAGATTGAGGAATTGCGCACTTTTAATGTCACAAATAGTATTAAAACCTTTCAAATTTCCTTAAATACAATCAATAGATATCTTTTAAGCCACCTTGAGTCATTAGAAGGGGTATTTGTGCATTTGAGTTCTTTGAATCCTTCAAGGATTTGGGAAACCATAGTAACTCTTTCAATTTTATAGCTATCCTTTGTTATTTATAAGTCCACCAACCTTATCTCTGCTTTAAAAATAGATCACCAGGGATGTAATACATGTAGTGACTGGTTATCCAATAACTGACAAGGCCAAGGCACTTAAACACCCTTCTCACCCCAAGTTTGAGAAGATGACTCATGGAGAATGGGATGACAGAGGATTGAAGGTAAATTCCATCAAAGATTTAAAACTAAAATTTGGTGCATGTGTATTAGGATACAAGATATTCCAAGCCAGAAGAATGAATAGTATTGCATGTGGAGTAGTAGACACTACTCACAATATTGTAAAGAAGGGATTAAAGTTGGATCTATCCGAGCTTCTACTAAAGCAATTGGAGGAGAATATGAGGACCATTAGATCATAGAAATATAACTCATGTAAGATTGGCTCAATCCTCATGTGCATATTTTTCTACTTTCAACAATTTTTCCCATCTGTCAGTAATGTCAACTGGGACACTACCCGACCAGTGACAATTCATATTAGTGAATTCATTAAGTAACTAGGGAACAACTTTAAATCAGTCATGGATGAATATTTCGTTGGATTCAAGGACAAAATGCAGAAAAGGATGAGGATACCAGAACAACTAGTAGATCAATATAAATATGATATTTTTTTTATGGTGGACACCGATACAACCTTGACTAAACTAGCTATACCAAGGACAGCATGGTTAGCCCCACTTGTCTATGATATCATCATAGATCAAGCCACAAATGCTATTGAATAATTATTAAATTAACCATTAGACAAATCATTAGAAAAATTTGGAACCTATGAGAGGCTAAGGCACTTGAATAAAGACCAGCCTAGTTGTGAATAAAATCGATAGAAAGAAGGATAAAATGGTAAAGACAATTAAGAAAAAGCTGTCGGTAAACGATGGAGAGACAACAAAAAAAAAAATTGAGGGACACTCACCCGTCGGTGAAGGTGAACAAGTGAGTGACTCCAAATTAACAGAGTCTAATGCACAACCCCCAAAAGAAGCCATGAACTACTACTCCATCTAGGATGAGGAGTCAGACAACAAAATATGAAAGTTCATCACCAATTGAGAAAGGACAAGTGAGGAATTACAAGAGGAAGCCTCAAACCGGGAAAACTTCATAACCAAAGAGGAGAAGGAGACTAATGAGAAGAAAGGAAGATAAGGAGACATTGAACAAGATGAACAACCTGTAAAGAACAAACATCCTACCGCTATTGATGAGATTGTCACATCAATCATCAAGTCAAGTAGAATATATGATCCTAAGATTAGAAAATGGCTAACTCTGAATCCTGAGGATCAAAATAAAATAGAAGAAGCCATAATCACAATAATGTGTGTATTCAAATACATACCTATACCGTTTGAAAAGATGCTACCACAAGAACTTGTAGATAGGTTATCAGCAAGGTGACATTTGCACTGAATTCTAAAAGAAAGATAAGGGGAAGATCCCTAGTTTCTATGATGCCACCTGAGTCTAAGCTGGAATAAATTGATGAAATGATGAAGTTACATTCAAAGAAGTTCTCAACAAAATTGAGATCCTACAAAGTACTACAGGGAAGCCTAATTGAGCTTGACAAAGAAAGTGAGGATTCTTGGAGAAAAATACTGAATGTACCTAAAGAGGACACAAGCCCTGAGAGAGTATTAGCACTCACTAACAAGCATCACAATGAAGAAAAAGAGGCAACACCGAGCCCTAAACACATCTTAATAAATGACACTGAGGATGTCAATTCAATTGAATTGAACACAGAAGGAAGTAAAGAAATGGATAACATACCTTAGATTTTGCACTCATTATGACACACAACAGATGTCACAATCCAAGATGTGACAATAATAGATATCACTAAAGATCCTACCAATGAAGTAAAGGAAGATGAAGATGTCAATGTTACCTCCGAGTAGACCAAGAAACAAGACACATCAACAGATGCTGCATAGGTTTATATACCAGGACAAATGCCATTATTGATACAAGCTATCAATATAAAGATAGAAACAAGAGATACAACACCAGACCATAATGCAAGCAAACCCAAGGATAAGGGTGAAGAGGAGAAGAAAAGTAAAAATGACGAACAGAACGAAAAAAAAATGGAGAGAAAAAAGATAAAGGTGAAGAAGAGAGCCAAGATGATGCCACTCCAAAGGACACCGAAGGAGAAGTTGCAGATAAATCCAAGGTTGATGTGGAGACATCTACACCCAACTGACATGTTAATACCGAGCAATAGGTAAAAGGAACAACACCTCCAAAGCCTTCATCAAGTACATCAGACCAAGCAAAGGAATTTTCTATGGTACTGCATATAGGTGCCTCCACCACAATTTCAAAGAAGAAGAAGAAGAAGAAGAAGAAGAAGAAGAAGAAGAATAAAAATCCAATCACCTTGGATGAGATAATTAAAACACCAGACTTTGATCCTAGGACATTGGATCCAGAGTCACTTAAAAAGTATGAAGAACTTTGTAAATGGAAATCTATCCAAGATAAACTCAAAAAGGAGACCAAGGACACACAGGTACTAGAGACAACCAACGAAATAATTATGCAGATTGTGCTTGATAGTGACATTGGTCAAAATGCTTCTATAATTGATCAATTAGCAGTTCTTACCGAATCCATCACATCACAAAATATGGATGCAGAAAAGGCAATAGAAGAACATGTAGAACATAAATACCAATATAAATTAACAGAGAAAATAAGCCAAGAAGTGGCAGAGAACAAGGTAAAACTATCTAAATTGGTCAACACATTAGACCCCATTATTTCATAAGTAATAACCTTAGTTTAGAATTTATGCATAATAGATCAATTCACTAAGGAGAATAGTGAGAAGATTGCACAGATAGATGTAGATCTTAATGCTAGTGGACAAGGTCTTACAACCAATGAAAATGCATTCAAATTTCATTATGACAATATTATGGAAGGTAAAAGGTTGAGACTTGAGATTCTAGAGGCAGAATCAAAATTCTAAGATGAGGTAATAGAACTTCAAGCTCTACTTCTACCAAATCTCACATTACTGCAACAACATATGACTTCAGCAAGACAATTGATTTCCACCCCGGACATGTCTGTCACTGACAGTATCTATGATATGCATGCAAGAATAACATTGGAGAACATGGCCCTGGACCACCTTAAGGAGAAGTGGGAGAAAATGATGTAAGACATCTAGAACTCCCATTCCCACATCTTTAACAAGTTGTAAGTATTACACCTTTGTCCTTATTATCCAAAAAGGGGGAAATAATATGTCACAAAGAGATAAATAAAAGGGGGAATTGATAAGGTAAAAATGGGGAAATAATGAAAGGAGGAAATATATGTATTAAGGAAATAATATATACATGTACATGTACTATATCAAGGCATACACATAGGGGGAGTAATATTGACAGAGTGAACACATGGTGTATATACTAAACATTTTAGTTTTTGCACATATCAGTTTTTGATACTAATGTCAAAGGGGGAGATTAATGATCATATTTTTCCATTAGTATGCAAAGGAAACAATTTTTGAACCATCCGTACATGATCACCAAAAGATAGGATTGTAGTGTAACCCAACAGAGTAGCTAAAAGTGTAACCCAATAGAATAGGTTACAATGTAAACCAATGACACAACCTATATAGTAACCCAATAGAGAAATCAACAATGTAAATCGCCAGACAAGTTCATAGAGGAACTCGACATACAAGTTCACAGAGGAACCCGACATACAAGTTTATAGTGAACACTGATAGGAAGACTAAAGAGCAACCTGAGCACCAGTCTACCGAGAGACAACTTGATTTCGAGAAATGTGGATCTGAGTTACCCATGAGATAAAACACTTAAGTTTTACATTTAGCTTAAATCTTAGCTTTAAATCCATTTCTTGAGGGACAAGTCAAGTAATTGTAATTGTTTTAATCGGTCTAACTGATTGAAAACATGCAAACTAGGAGATCAAGGTCAAGTTGTAAACTTTTGATCATAGATTTATCATTGAAAAGTGTGAAACTTATTTAGGTAAAATTCATTGTATAACTAGATGTGTAATCAATCAGAACAAGATGATGTGATGATGATTTTAGCTGAAGAGCACATCTATGGATTAGATACAAATTTTTATGCAGAAGGACAACAAAAGATGAAATTAGTTACAAAGAACAAGTTTCAAGGCTATCAAGGATAACAGAGGTATTAATCAATCACTATAGGTAATGCATTATATTGTAAAATTTAATGGATCTATACTCACCAATTCATGATTGCATATACTCAGGTCAATAAGTATTTTTTACTACATTCTAACAAGTGTAGAAAATAGAAGAAATTATTTGAGAAGGTGGATTTAAGAATCCTTTTGTAAATCTCTTAACTAAGTGCACACTAAAAAATGTTTCTAAAGATCTTAAGAGAGTAGACCTTAACCAGTCTAAACATGTTACTCCTTAAAGGGTACAATCAGTAGAAATGATCAAACTTGTAAGCCTTAACCGGCCCCTTCTATTCTACAGATAGTGAAGTTTTGTGGGTTTCATCCCCACCACAATTTTTACCTTCTAACAGGATTTTTCTATGTTACCAAATCTTGTGTCATGTGTCATTAGATTTCATGAATGTTTCTATGAATGTTAACCTACAATTAAGTTTATGAATTAGTATTACATGCATAAATATAGAAAAACACATATGGTCGGTAATGCAAGGAGTTGATTACTAAAGGATTAAAGGTTAATTGAGAAATATTTTTAAGGGTACCGATTCACCCCTCCCCTCTCAGTACACATCATTCCATTATTCCAACAAAACACACTATGAGAAATCATAGTGACAGTGATAGTGATGAACAAGAACTTGATGAACTTGAAGCACTAATGGCTAGAAGATTACATAGAGGTAAAGGAAGATATAAAGGTAAATTACCATTGGTTTGTTTAAATTGCAAAGATATTGGAAATTTTTCTACTAGATGCCCTAACAAGAGAAAGGATGAAATAAATAATGACAGATCTTATGAACAAAATTATGACAGAAGTGATGACCGAGACTACAAAATAAACCAACACTCTGACATAAGAGATAACCAAGATTACAAGGGCAAAGGTAAGAAGGCTTGTTACCTAGTTGAGAACAAAACTAAAAATTCTACTACTAATTCTGATGAAGATGTTGATGTAGTATTTGTTTCTATGAAGGATGATTCAGACGAAGAAGAAAGGTATGTTGAAACTGCACTCATATCTAAAGTTAGCAAAAATGGTGTCTATATTATTGATAGTGGATGTACTCGTTACATGACTAGAGATAAAGAAAAGTTTGAAACTTTTGAATATTATAATTTTGGATCAGTTAGGATGGGTAATGACTCACCTTGCCCTGTTGAAGGAAAAGGAACCATCATGTTGAATAATCTGATCAGATGTGAAAATGCATATTAGGTGAAAGGACTTAACTATTATTTATTGAGTGTTTAACAATTGAACAACATAAGACACCGAGTTGCATTTGAGAACAAAAAGGAAAAGATCTATAATGGAACATGAAAGTTGATTGGTACTCGTTAAAAAAAAAAGGTAATCTATTCTATCTTGACAATATTGAGACCAGTTGTTTAATGGCTATAAATGAAGATGTTTGGTTGTGGCATAAAATATTATGTCATGTGAATTTTGACAGCATGGTTTAGATAAGTAAGAAAAGAAAAGTGAGAGGCTTACCGAGTATTTCAAAGCTTGACCATGTTATCTACTAGAACTGTCAAAGAGGAAAAATGACAAAGTCTAGTTTCAAGAGAAAAATATACACATCTAATGCTATTGTAGAGTTAGTTCATACTAACTTATGTGAACCAATGAGAAAAAAGAGCTATTATGGTGATATATACTTTATTCTATTTGTTGATGACTATTCTAGGATGATGACTGTTATGTTCTTAAAAGAGAAATATGAAGCATTTAAGATGTTTACATGGTATAAAGCTAAGTTGAAAATCAAATTAGAAAAGAACTGAAATGTTTAAGATCATATAGAGGAGGAGAAATTATTTCTGATGAATTCACTAACTTTTGTAATGAGCATGGGATTACAAGAGATGTTTCTGCACCAAGAACACCACATCAAAATGGAATTGTTGAAAGGAGGAATAGATCAATTGTTGATTGTGCCAGAACATTGATGATTGAAAAAGGCATCACACAAATATTCTGGAGAGAAGTTGTAAGTACTGCTATCTATACACTAAACTGAGTTTAATTGAAGAAAGAAACCAATAAGACACCTTACGAGCTATGGTATAGATACACACCAAATGTGAGTTACTTTAAAAATTTTGGAAGTCAATGTTATCTATTGAAAGATGATAGAAATGGGAAACTTGACTCTAAAAGTGATGAAGGAATATTTCTAGGATATTCTACTAAAAGAAAAGCTTATAAATGTCTGAACAAATCTTCTAACAAAATCATTGAAAGTGCAAATCTTAAACTAGATGAATTTTCTGAGAAAAATGATGAGGATAACATAAAGCAATTGGAAGATTATAAAAGATTTATCTACATTTAATAACCTAACACCTTGCCCAAGAGAGAGAACAATGGAACCGAGCAACAGGTTGCACACACCAAGAATCAAGAAAATACTCACAATGTTAAAGTGAGTGATAATGAAGATCACAATGATGATCAAAATGAAGAACAAAGATTTGAATCTGTACTTGCTAAATATTTCAGAAGACACCATCCATAGGACCAAATCATTGGAGACAAAAGAGGTGGAATGAGAACAAGAAGTAAGTCACTTAACACTAGATGTTTGATTTGTGATTTTGAGCCTAAATCTGTTAATGTTGCGCTTGAGAATCAATAATGGGTTAATGCAATGAATGAAGAGATTAAATAGATCGAGAATAATAAAGCATGGACATTAGTACCTAGACCGAGTGAAAAAAATTTAATTGGTACCAAATGGATTTTTAGAAATAAACTAAATGAGAATGGAGAAGTCACAAGGAACAAAACAAGTCTAGTATGCAAAGGGTATGCATAAGAAGAAGGTATTGACTATGGAGAAACCTTTGCAAACCATTGCTAGACTAGGAGAAGTAAGAATTCTACTTGCTTATGCTGCTTTTGAATGATTCAAAGTATACCAAATGGATGTTAAATCTTCATTTCTGAATGGAATACTAGAAGAGGAGGCATACATTGAACAATCTAAATAGTTTTTTGATCCTAACAAGAGGAACATGGTTTGTAGACTACACAAAGCCTTGTATGGATTAAAACAAGCACCGATAGCATGGTATGAAAGACTTCACTCTTATCTCATTAGTATTGGATTTGTTAGAACAAGTGACAATAGTAATCTATATTTGAAAGGAGAAAATTATGATAAGATTTTGATTGCTGAGATATTTGTTGATGATATCATATTTGGAGGTAATGATATGCTACACAAATCATTTGCTGATGAAATGAGAAAAGAATTTTAAATGTCAATGTTTGGAGAGATCAGATTTTTTCTTGGTCTACGGATTCTACAACAGGATGAAGGCATCTACATCACACAATCCAAATACATCAAAGAAGTTATGAAGATATTCAAGTTGGAGGAATCCAAACCAGTTGGAAGACCTATAGCAACCAGATGCAAATTGACTAAGGAAGACAAGAAAACTAAGGTAAATAAGACCTTATATAGATCTATGATTGGAAACCTAATGTATGTTGTACACACTAGACCTGATATAGTACATGTTGTTATAGTTGCAAGATTCTCTGCTAATCCTAAGGAATCAAACATGTCTGTTGTTAAAAGAATTTTGAGATATCTAAAGAATAGCAAAGACTATGGTTTGTGGTACAAAAAGGAAGGCAACTTTGAGCTACAAGTTTATACTGATGCTGATTGGAATGGAAACATAGATGATAGAAAGAGCACAATAGGAGGAGCATTTTTTATGGGTGAAAGACTTGTCACATGGATAAGTAAAAATAAAGGATGCATACCTCAATCGACTGCAAACGAAGAATATGTGGCTCCTGATGCAAATTGTTCTAACATTGCATGGATCAAGAAATTGCTAAAAGGTATGAATGAAGAAATTCTTAACCTAGTAATTATCTATTGTGATAATAGTAGTGCTAAAAAAATCTCAAAGAATCATGTGATGCATGCTAAGACAAAGCATATAGCTATTAAGTATCATTACTTGAGGGAACAATTACAAGAGAAAGAGGTGGTACTAAAACATGTACAATCTAAAGAACAATTAGCAGACATATTAAAAAAACCATTTCCAAAAGATACATTCAAGAGTATCTGAGGAATAAACCAGGGGTTCATTACTTTTCTACTAGTCACTAAGATGACTCGAAGGCTGCATCAGCTTACATATTATCAAAAGATCAATCATCTTGATGCAAGCTAAGATATGGACTGCAATGACATATCAGTACAAGAAGGTACTTATTTGAACACACACAAGAGATTTTTTTGGCTACTACAAAGCTGTATTGTTGATGAAGAGGAGTATCATTGATATATTTTTGTTTGGCATTTCTTTCAAAGGGAGAGATATTTAGTAAAATATCAGGCATCAAATATCCATCAAGAAGAAGAACATCAAAAGGGAGAGAAAAATTAAATGGAGATTAAGATTCAAAGGAGAGATATTCAATGAAATGACCATGCATCAAAGAGAAATAATTGGAGAACAAATAATAAGAAGATAGAACTTCTAAACCTATATATTGAAAGGAATGAAGAAAGGGAGAGCACACAGTAGAATCACATCTATGCTAGAAGAGCTTACAAAGACTCATATATTTGAATTGGTTATAGCATAATAAGTTTGGTATGTTATCACATGTTTTACACTACATATTTCATAGTAGGATTGAGATTAGTACCAAAGGGAGAGTTTGATGAACTCTAACTGATTTAATGTTTGAAGATGATAAATTGATGATCACCGAGCTGAAAAATTGAATGAAAGACATTAAATCAAGTAATATATTGTATTGTCATTGATATTAGCTTGATATAATCTGATTGTTCATACACATGTTGTCATAAACTTAAAGAGACTGGAGAGAAAAAATTTATGTTGTTGGTAAAACATAAAATTTAAGTATACACCGAGTGAAAGTAAACATTGATAGAAAGTGCTCACTAACAGATAGTGAACACCAAGCAGCTCATAGTGTATACCGAGCTCCGCAGTAACCGAGCATAACTAAAGTTGTCACTGAGCACAATTGGAGTCAATGACCGAGCTAAATGGAGCTGATGACCGATCAGAACTGAAGTTAAGGAATGACAAAACACTTAGTTGTCAAGAGCTATATTTAGGGATTCACTAATTGATTTCTTTATTCTTGATGATAAGTTAAAATAAAGCATGAAAGAGATTTAAAATGATTTTTATTCAAATCTATCATGGAGAAATTTGTAGAGTAAAACTCAAGTAGAGATTTGCAGTTGAAAGAAAGCATGGTGAGTTTTATGGATCAAGAAGTGATCTACGACTAAAACAAGGAGATTGAGAGGATAATAATGTCTATATAAAGAGACAAAGAATTCATTATGAAAAATATGAGTGTTGAATATAATTCTGGTGAAGATAGAAGTCTTCATGCAGATCTGATCAAACAGGATAAAGAACAGATGGTGCAGGAGCACCCTAAGGTCTTTAGTGAGATCTTAAGAGATTTTGGTTTGTAGGTTGGTTTTTCCAACCATCCAAGAATAAGGACTAATATATAAATTCCCTAGTGTGTTTTGAAGTGTGGTTAGTATTAGGAAACGTTAGGGTTTGATGTTGTTAAGTCTAGTTGATTCTAGGGGTCTAGAACCTAGAAGTCAACTCAAAAGTCAAAGGGAGGACCAAAGTCCCAAAGTGGGAATATTTTTAAGTTTTTAGTGTTTTCTATTCATTTGAGGTCAATTGGTAAGGTGTTTAACCAATTAGGACACTCAAAATGTGAAAATTGTCATTTTGACAAAAAGTTGTCAAAGTTGTCATGACAACATTTCCTAGTTGTTAGAAATTGGCACTTATGGTGCCAAAATCTGACCAAAGGGTCTAAACATGTGGGATAGAGGTATATAAGGTGTTTCCAACCATTATATGACATTTAGTGGTGATTATGTATGGACTGGTGTTTGAGAAGAAGCAATTTACAGTGTAATTAAGTTATAGAGCCATCATCCATCACTTGATTGGATTGAATGGATTGAATTAATGAGTGGATGGTGTCTGAAATGTAGTTTCTAAGATATTTTTGGTATTATTTTAGTATATTGTACTTTCTAGTTAATTTTTATTAAAATTCTTCTTTTTTGTGAGTTCATTGGCCAGTTTTGGTCCAGTCTTGTAAAGAAAGGGTTTATGTGGTGTTCCTGTGGTTCAAACTCCATGAACACTTGCAAACCATTAGAGCCTTGTATATAATTTGTACATATGTCTTGTGGATTGTGTGTGTGCAAGGGAAGCTTGAAAAAAATCAGGCCCTTAGCGAGTACTAGCTATTCTGGCTACAGTTACTGGGCAGTGTGGAAACAATGGAGGTTGCAAGATGATTGTTCCAATCAGTGTTAGGAGAGTGTAGGGGCATGAGGTGTAAAAATTTTTATGGAAGGAGGAGTTTTGAAGAGATCATTATATCAGTGGAAGAAGACCAAGAAACCAGACTAGTCTTCATGCCCTAGAAACCCTTATTTTTATGGGTTTGGTAAAAGTCCATTGTACGGATAGAGTTGAGACCAGAGACCTAGAAAATCTTAAAGGGGAAGATAAACCCACAAAGAAAATGCAATTTATTTCTAGGTTTGTTAAGGGATTTTGGTAGTACAATCACATTTTCAGTGATTAGGAGGGCTAATTGGCCTAAAAGGGCTACAAGGCCTAATAGACTTGATTCTTGGAACTCGATTGGAAAATGGGTGCAAGATTCACAAAATTGAATCCATAGAAGTTGGATTAGACCTAAGGGGAGTTGGGAAACCAATCCTTAAGGAGTTGTCACCATTGGAGTGGTAGAAGGCTACTATAGCATGGATGGAAGAAAGCTATGGAGAAGAGAATATAGAAGAGTTTTAAGTTGGTGGGAATTTCCTAGGGAGTTAGGGGATTAGGAAAGAATCCTCTAGTTAGGGTAGAGAAAAGAGACCCTAAAGAAGACCATTAAAGTTCTTGGGGAGAACTTGAGGGCTCTAGGAGAGGATCTCCCCATAAAATTGGTATCAGAGCCATTTAAAGGCTTGGGAGTGGAAGTTAGTGCATGATAGAGTGGAGTGAATCCATAGGTGAGAACATCATGGTGACCAATGAAGAGTTGGCCAAGGATTTTTCAAAGCAACAAATCAAGAACAAGCTTCTTGAAGAAGCAATGGAGGAAATGAAGATTAAGATGGCGGAGGTTGTAGAGACAACCAACAAGTTTAGAGAAGAAATGTATGAAGAAATAGATAAAGGAAAGAAACCAGTAGAAGAGGAAATAGAACCAGAGCCTGATCCTCTACTACTTGAGGAACCATTCCTCAAAGTACTCAAGGCATTGAGTGGGAAAGCTCTAGAAAGAATACCAATATTATCTAGGAAGATGGACACTAAAATTTTTATGGAATGGCTTGAAGGGATGGAGAAACACTTCAACTGTGATGGGATTACAAAATCCCAAAAGGTGAAGATAACCAAATCAAGGCTAAGAGGGAAAGCACTTACATGGTGGAAGTTCTCTCAGGAAGAAAGAGAGAAAGAGGGAAAGAAGCCCATATCAAATTGCAAGACAATGGTTGCAAAGGTGAAGGAGAATTACCTTCCAGAAGACTATGACATTCAACTGCATAAGAAGAGGTAGAACCTTAGGCAAAAGATCTAGATGTGCCAGCCTATACAGAGGAGTTTCAAAAACTTTGTCTTAGATCAAGAATCTAGGAGATAGAGAGCATCAAAGTTGCAAGATACCTTAATGGATTAAGGTGGAACATTCAATAAGAACTTAGTTTCTTTACCCTGACTTCCATTTATAGTTGTTTTCAAATGGTTTTCAAAAGTGGAAGAGAAACTAAAAAAGAAACAAGATTCTAGTTCTAGAAATAGAGAAAGGGGTAGAGACAATAGAGGTGGCCATAGGGGATATTCAAGTGGAAGAGGAAATTATAGTAGAGGACAAAGTGACTCTAGATATTTAGAACAAGGACAAGAAACAAGTAGTAGAGGTGGATACAATAACAGAGGAAGAAGTTCCTATAACATCGCCAGAGTAAGATGCGGAGGTTTTGGGAGAAGCTCTCACTTTTCTTCCATGAAATGTTACAATTGTGGATAGATGGGGCACCCTGCATGTAGGTGTCTAGATAAACCAACATACTCACAAGGGGAGAAGAAGATAGCTTATGTCCAAGAAGAAGGTTGCTCTAAACAATCAGAGGTGAGTCTAGATTCAGAGAAAAGAGAACACCTCATGTTGAAAAGGATCCCAATCAAGACACCCACCAAGGATGAGCACAAGCAAAGGAGGGATCTTTTCAGAGTGAAGTGCAAGATATTGGGAAAAGTGTGCAAGGTAATCATTGATTCAGGGTCAACAGATAATTTCATATTTGAGGAGGTCGTAGAGAAGTTAAAACTCACCTAAATCCCACATGTGTGTCCCTATAAAGTTAAATGGTTGAATAAGGGTCAAAACATGTTGGTGAATGAGCAAGTGTGGGTAGAATTTTCCATTGGGAAGTATCAAGATAGGATACTATGTAATGTCTTGCAATTGGATGCTCGTTGTTAGTTGCTTGGAAGACCACGAAAGTGTGACAAAGAAGTTGTCCATAATGGGAAGGATAACAAGTACTCCTTCAAGAAAAATGGGGTAACTTTCAAGATCCAGTCTTTGATAGAAGAAGACATAGTGGAGAAGGCAGAATCCAGTGCCATGTTGGTGAATGGAAAATAATTCCTAAGGGATATGAAGGATGAAGAATTTGGACATGCAATCTTGTTAAAACCAAAGGAGGAGAGACTCATAAGCAAGTACCTATGCCAAAAGAGGTGAGAGAACTGTTGGATCAGTTCAAATACATAATTTGTGAGGGTACACCAACTTCACTACCACCAAAGAGGGAGATAAGTCATCAAATTGACTTCATACCAGGAGCATCTTTACTAAACAAAGCTGCATACAAGATGACACCAGAGAAAACTAAGGAGATAGCTAGGTAGGTGCAGGAATTTTTGGATCAAGGTTTGACTAGGAAAAGCATCAGCCCTTGTGCTATCCCAGTGGTGTTGGATCCTAAGAAGGGAGGTAAGTGGAGGATGTGTATAGATTCTAGGGCAATAAATATGATAACTATCAGGTATAGATTTCCAATTCCTAGAATAGAAGACTTGATGCATTGCTTAGGGGGTGCCAAGTACTTCTTAAAAATTGATTTAAAGAGTGGGTACTATCAAATTAGGATGAAAGAGGGTGATGAGTGGAAGTCTACATTTAATAATACAAAGGGGTTGTATGAATGGTTAGTGATTCCCTTTGGGCTTACTAATGCACTAAGCACCTTTATGAGGGTGATGAATGAAGTCTTGAAGGACTATATAGGAGTTTTTCTAGTTGTCTATTTAGATGCCATCCTCATATTTAGTAAAACCAAAGAGAATCATATGAAACACTTGGAGTTAGTGTTGAAGAAGTTGCAGGAGGAGAAACTCACCATAAACCATGAGAAGAGTGAGTTCATGAAAGAAGAATTAGTCTACCTTGGCTTTGTAGTTTTCAAGGATGACTTGAAAATGGATAAAGAGAAAGTAGAGGCTATCTTGAACTAGCCTTCTCCTAAGACATGGACAGAAGTTAGGAGCTTCCATGGGTTAGCCAAATTCTATAGGAAGTTCATTGGGAGGTTCAGTGAGATTTGTGCTCCAGTCCTAGAGACTATAAAAGGAGGATTGAAAACAAAGTTTGTGTTGACAAAGGCAGCTAATGAGGGGTTTGAGAGGTTAAAGAAGGAAGTGGCTACTCAGCCTATATTGTTGTTACCTAGTTTTGAGAAACCATTCATTATTGAGTGTGATGCAAGCAGCATTGCAGTAGGAGCTATCCTAAGCCAAGAAGCCAAGCCTGTGGCCTTTTTCAGTGAAAGACTAAATGAGGCTAATTCTAGGCACTCTTCCTATGATTTGGAGCTATATGCTCCTATGCAAGCCTTAATGAAGTGGAGGAATTATCTATTTCCTAAAGAGTTTTTTGTCTTTACAGATAACCAAGCATTGAGTTACATAAACACTCAAGACAAGCTTAGCTTGAGGCACATAAAGTGGATGGAATTCCTACAGTCATCAAAAGGGGGTGCAAAACAAAGTTGCAGATGCCCTTAGTAGGAGACTACTCACTCTCCAAGAGATTCAGTTACAAATTACATGAGTTTAAGATTTTAAGGACCTATATGAGGGAGATTTAGATTTCTCATAGGTATATAAAGTGTGTAAAGATTTTGAGAATCACTTTCATAGTGAGTTTGCAGAATGGGTTGCTACTTAAAGGCAAGCAACTTTATGTTCCAAAAGGCTCAATGAGGGAGAACCTCATACAAGGAAAGTATAATGGAATCCTAAGTGGACACTTTGGACTAAATAAGACATTGGACCTAGTGGAAAGGTTCTATTTGTGGCCAAAGATGCAAAAGGAAGTGAGAACGTATGTGGAGCGGTGTGGCATATGTCAGAAGGCTAAAGACACTTCATCAAATGCAAGACTTTACCAGCCATTACCCATCCCAAGTAGACCTTGGGAGTGCATAAGTATGGACTTCATAGTGGGGTTACCTAGGACTCCAACTGGTTTAGATAGTGTATTTGTAGTGGTAGATAGGTTTAGTAAAATGAGCCACTTCATACCATGCAAAACAACACATGATGCCAGCCATATTGCCTACTTGTTTTTCAAAGAAGTAGTAAGGATTCATGGCCTACCAATGAGCATTGTTGGAGACAGGGATGTGAAGTTCATGGGTCACTTTTGGAAGACCCTATAGAAGAGACTAGGCACAAATTTGTCTCATGGATCTTCCTATCATCCTCAAATGGATGGGTAGACTGAAGTGATCAATAGAGTTCATGGGAACTTGCTTAGATGTCTGACTAAGGAATATGGACAAGGATGGGAGCAAGTTATTCCATAGGCAAAATTTGCCTATAATGAGAGCACAAATAGGACTATAGGCAAAAGTCCATTTGAAATTATGTATGGGGCACATCCAAGGAGTGTGATGGAGCTTAGAGAGATCAAAGGATATGAGGGAGTTAGTAGGCATGCTGATGACTTTTCCCAATCAATGAGGCAAGTTCATGAATAGGTAAAGAGGACCTTAATGGAGGCCAATCAAAATTTGAAGGCAAAAATAGATAAGGGAAGAAGAGATTTGCAGTCTAAAGTGGGAGAGTTAGTAATGGTGGTCCTGAATAAGGAAAGACTACAAAAGGGGATACCTAGTAAGCTATAGATGAAAAGAATTGGACCTTGCAATATGTTGGCTAAGTATGGGCCTAATGATTATAAGGTGGAGTTGCCCAAGGAGATGTCAATTTCTCCAATCATTAATGTGAAAGATTTGATCAAGTATAAGGGGCTAGAGATGTATGAGTTTTAGTAAAATACAGAGGTGCATAAGGACATGGGAGAGTTCAAGACTCTAGAACAAGTCAAGCCACAAGTGGAGAAGATATTGGATTCAAGGAGAAGAAGACAAGACACAAAGTCTATATGGAGCATCTAGTGAAGCGGAGACAACAACCAGAGTTAGAAGCCACTTGGATATCTGAGAGTGACTTCAAGAAGCATGGAATCAGTGAGGAGTTCCTGACACCACAGGTACCTTGAATTTCTTGTTGCAGGGGGAGGATGGTGTAGGAGCACCCTAAGGTCTTTAGTGAGATCTTAAGACATTTTGGCTTCTAGGTAGGTTTGGATAACCATCCAAGAATAAGGAATAATATATAAATTCCCTAGTGTGTTTTGAAGTGTGGTTAGTATTAGGAAAGGTTAGGGTTTGATCTTGTTAAGTCTAGTTGATTCTAGGGGTCTAGAACCTAGAAGTCAACTCAAAAGTCAAAGGGTGGAAAAAAGTCCCAAAGTGGGAAGATTTTCAAGGTTTTAGTGTTTTCTAGTCATTTTAGGTCAATTGGTAAGGTTTTTAACCAATTAGGACACTCAAAATGTGAAAATTGTCATTTTGACAAAAAGTTGTCATGACAATTTTTAAAGTTGTCATGACAACATTTCCTAGTTTTTAGGAATCGAAACTTATGGTGCTCAAATCCTGACCAGAGGGTCTAAACATGTGGGATAGAGGTATATAAGGTGTTTCCAACCCTAATTTGAGCATTAGTGGTGATTATGTATGGACTGGTGTTTGAGAAGAAGTAATTTACAGTGTAATTAAGCCACAGATCCATCATCCATCACTTGATTGGATTAAAAGGACTGAATTAATGAATGGATAGTGTTTGAAATATAGTTTCTAAGATCTTTGTGGTATTATTTTAGGAGATTGTACTTTATAGTTAAGTTTTATTTAAATTCTTGTTTTTTGTGAGTTCACTGGCCAATTTTGGTCCAGTAATGTAAAGAAAGGGTTTTTCATGGTGTTCGTGTGGTTCAAAATCCATGACCACTAGGAATCCATTAGATAATTTTATATAATTTGTACATATGGATTTTCGAGTGTGTGTGTGCGGGGGAAGCTTGAAAACAATTAGGCCCTACGCGAGTACTAGCTATTCTGGCTAGGGTTACTAAGCAGTGCATCAACAATGGAGGTTGCAACATGATTGGTATGTGTAAATAAGTGTTAGGAGAGTGTAGGGGAATGACGTGCAGACATTTTGATGGAAGGAGGTGTTCTGAAGAGCTCATTAGATCAGTGGAAGAAGACCAAGAAACCAAACTAGTCTTCATGCCCTAGAAACCCTTATTTTTAGGGGTTTGGTAAAAGTCCATTGTATGGATAGAGTTGAGACCAGAGACCTCGAAAATCCTAAAGGGGAAGAAAAAACCAGAAATAATATGAATTTTTTTTCTAGGGTTGTTAAGGGGTTTTGGTAGGAAAATCACATTTTCAGTGATTAGGAGGGCTAATTGGCCTAAAAGGGCTACAAGGCCTAATAGACTTGATTCTTGGAATTGGAAAATTGGTGCAAGGTACATAAAATTAAATCCATAGAATTTGGATTAGACCTAAGGGGAGTTGGGGAACCAATCCTTAAGGAGTTTTCACCATTGGAGTGGTAGAAGGCTAGTGTAGCATGCATGGAAGAAAGCTATGGAGAAGAGAATAGAGAAGAGTTTGAAGTTGGTGGGATGTTCCTAGGGAGTTAGGGGATGAGGAAAGAATCCTCTAGTTAGAGTAGCGAAAAGATACCCTAAAGAAGACCATTGAATTTCTTGGAGAGAGCTTGAGGGATCTAGGAGAGGAGCTCCCCATCAACAGAGCCAAAGGAATTCTATAGACAACGAGAAACAGAAGATAGAGCATTCACCGAGAAGAATAGAGAAAGAAGGAGAGCAAAGGAATTGAAGAGAATATTGATTAGAGATTTATTATTGGACTAATAATAGATCTGAATATCTACAATTTAAAAGTTGTATTGTGAACAGATCATTTATTGTATCAGTTTAACCATTGATGTAGAAAATCTCTTAACCGAGTGGGATTTAACCATGCTTATTGTATTGAGATACTCAAGAGTATCAAAACTTTTTCTTGTTGACATCATAGTGAATGATAGGTCAAAAGAAAAAATTTTAGTTTTGAATCCTCTAACAAGGTCACACGTAACAGTGTGTTTTTAACCTTTAACAAGGTTGGCTCTTCACCGTGCTCACTTCAGAAGAGTGAAAATTTGGGTTACCGTTCACAAGTTTTTTTTCGCCTAACAGGGTTTCCAAGTTAAAATCTATGTGTCAAATGTGTATTTATTTCATTGCATTGATATTATGTTTTACACATTAGTAATACTGGATTGGTCAGTTAACTCTAAGTTTAATTGTTGCTACTTGGTAAAAGACTAGAAAAGGTAACAATAAATCTTACCAAGAAATTTATATTTAGAATTACTTATGGCATACATCTTTATGGACTGGAAGATAACTAGAGGATATTATATTTGAGATATAATTTTTGGTTGGAATTTTGGAATTATTTTAAGGCCACTGATTCACCCCNCCCCCCCCCCCCCCCCCTCTCAGTTATTCTAACAATATCAACATATATAAATATGGCGTAAATATCAACTCAATCGAAGGTTTAAAAAATGCGGCACATGCCATCTTAAAATATCTAAAAAATATACATGTCATCTCAAAATGTGCCATATGAAATCTGAAAATGTCTACAACTAAAAACATTTTTATGACATCCTATTCTACTGGTGTATCATTAAAATGTACCCTCTTCGAAGTAGTCTTGGGCTCTGACAGATCCTACACAAAAAAAAAATTGAAACCGCAATTTAGATTGCTTAATTTATATGATTTGTACATATAGAAAATTAACATTAAAATTCATATTGAACAATAATTTAATCAAAATTGGAAATTGAATTATCATCTACCTCATATCTACATCTCCTCGTGCACTCACGAGTCCTAACATATGTCCTTGGTAGTGAGGGGACAATTCTAATAGTGCCAGTTTTGACCTATATATGTTTTCAACCATGAAATTGATACAGTTATCCTATAAAGTTATTGTTGATAGAAAAATAATATTTTTTTTACATTAAGTTTATTTGAGCTCCCATTTCAGGAATCGAACACAAGATCATACTATTACAAAGAGAAGCAGCAACTGGTACACTGCAAGCCAATGCCTGATAGAAAAATTAATTTTAAAAACACTCAAATTAAACTAAAAGCTTACTTGTACTAAACCTTCTTCTGCCAATGTTGGTTGGGTTAGCAAGGATACAAATCCCTAGCATTATACCTCTCTCACACTAGGTGTTACATACAAGAGTCAAACAAGATAAAATCTTAGTTCATATGTAATAATGACAACTTAAATCACAAGCATGTCACAATGATGTATTCTTGGTACAAAAATGTAAACAACTAAATATATATATATAGGTACTATGGAGCTATCATGGCCAAATGAAATGCCTAAGAGGTTAGGCTCCTGAACCTATGTCTCAACATTGTTGGACATCAACCTCTATCCAATAAACCATGTAAAATATACATTAGTACGCACATGTGACAAGTACATGTATAATCTTTCTAAAAGTCTTGATTACCTTCCCCTTTTCAACTCATCTCACTGCACCCCCTCACATTTCTCCTCCCTGGTAGTAGTTGAAACCTGCAAGAGTAGAATAAGATGAAAATATTCATTAGTATATGATTTTTATTACATTATTTTTTATGAAAAAAAAACATGTAAACTGATAAAAAAGTAAAGAAATGAGTGTGAAAGAATATACCATAGATAGCTCGAGGCCAAATGAAATGGAGGAGAGTGTGGAACCCTCCACCTAGCTCATCTCCTCCTTTTTCATAAACTGAACATAAAAAACCATGTATATAAACATAAGTGTGTAGTCATTATAAGTTATCTACTAATAATATTTGTTTAACATTAAATACAATGTGATATTAAATGTTTAGTCTTATCGTAACTTGAGGATTCAATGCCTCTTGCACCTCCTCCTCTATCCCATGAGAGGTCCCTTCATGAGACATTGCATTCCCTGTAGTGACATTTTATTTATCACCCATCTCGAACGCTTCATAGTCATGTGTATCCATATTATACTAAAAGACTCATCAAGTGAACCCATGAATAAATTCTTGCACATAATGAAAGAATGGGGTACATAAATATCTGTGTCCCAAAGGGATCTCAAAGTGCCAACATCATCAACATGGGACTACATCAATGATGCAGTGTGCCTAATCAAAAGCTCTCTCAAGGTGTGAAAGACCCTAATCCTCTATGAGCCTGCCTTTGCAATAACATATGGATGATGCACTAGAGGAGGGGGGATAATGTCAAGAGGGGGGACATAAGGGCCCTATTTTTTCAATGCACCCCTAGTCTATTCTAGGGAGCACCTCTGCCTACACTCATATTTGATATCATGCTCCAATAGCTAACTTTATTACCAAGCACAATTCACCATATAGTTTTTTAAGAAAATAAAAAGGGACCTCAAAATTTTTGTGGGTGGTTTATCAAAAGCCATCCAACAACGATCCCAAAATTTCTCCCGCATAGAATTATTTGTGCACCATTTGATGGACAACTTTGGCTTTTTGAGATTAAATTTTATTCCATTTTTGGGATTCACAAATAGGTCAGCTTTATGTTCTTTTTTGATGTCAAGGGCCAACATTCCATCATAATCCATCCCATCATCAAACTGGGCATGCATGGTCTCTCACTATTGAAGTGTAGCATTATGTTGCATGGTAAGTGTCTCCATATTTTTAATTATGGAGTTCAATGTGGTCAACATTAGGCATAGTGAAGGGATGTTACCATACACATTTTGAATGTCCCTCACCTGATTCAAATTATTCTCTATGAGGTCCTCTCCATGACCATGGTTCATAAGTGGAGGGTTTTCAACATGAGTGTTTTTAGGGGGTTGGTTTTTAGGATAAGTATTTGGTGACGGTGGGTTTTCAGCCTCAGAATTGTCATTTGAGTCTATCCTTCTTGATTAAATTAAAATTTCATATAATCAAAATAAATTGCACAAAATATAACAAAGTTCAATTTAAAAAACTCTATATTTAACTAAAAACTTACTAAAAAATATTTTAAAAATAATAAATGACTTACCTCTTGATGAATCTAGGAAGAAAATAATTGTTGGTGGATCAAATACATGATCGCTATCGGATACACGATGCTCTAATGCTATTTTACCTAAAAAGTAGCAAATGAAAATCACAACTGATTCAACTTTTATGGGTAAATACAAGGATTGGTATTGGGTACCCGATAGGTATCATATACATGATAACTTCAATGATATACATGATGTACGTCAATGATTTCATTGAAATATAATATTATAATATAATATTGTATTATATTATATTGTATTATATAATAAAATATTATGTTATAATGCAATATTATATTATAATATAATATAATATTAAGTTATAAAACAAACATTTCTGGTTTAAAATCATCTGATGTATTAGGTACCCAATGTAACTTGTGATTTGGTGACTCCTTTAGCCAGATGTACTGACACCCAAGCCTACTAAAAAGTCAAACACTTCTTTTCACATTTTTGGGCAGGTGGAAAAGGCATATTTTTTCACATCGCCACTTTTTGGCACACCATGTTCCCAGACATACCCAATACTTTTGTCTAAGGATAATTACGAGTCACGGGTAAAATGAATAATCACACATTGTAGATAGCTTAATCTCTTGCTTCATCTATATGGACTGGGTCTTGACCCAAACTCACAACATAATCAATATGTTTGGGGAGATAAGAATGGTCAAATCACAGATTTTCTTAGTAGTAGCATCAGTTCATGTATCTTCCATGATATCTACCCCAGATTTGAAGGTATTCAATATCCACACACAGTTTGGAAAACTATTTGGGATATTTTTGGAGACTTACATGTTCCTCCTTTCCCACGTGATCCTACTTCAAATTGTCTTCTTCCACTTGATTATGGAGATAATATTACCTATGATTATGATAACTTATAGGAGATTGAAAATTTTGCAACAATTGAGAGTTACGATGATCTAGTGACACCACCTACAACTCCTACTTCTCTATTTGAGATCACTTATTCATATCTTATTGGTTATTCAATTAAGTCATTACAAGAGATATATATTTGTCTTCCTGATTGGTATTCCTACTTTCCAAATATTAGTTCATTGTTTGTGGAGTCTCATATTTCGGATTGTCGATTCTCACATTTCAGATTTAGGATACATATTTGAGGGGATTTATCATCTATTCGATCACAATCTCATCACACTTGGAGAATATTCTTCACGCTCTTTGAAGATTGCATTCATGAGTTTCTTCCTTCACTTGATATGTCACATTGCATGGTTTAGATTTATCATGGTCATGTGATGGATTTTTCAAGCTTGGAGACTCCCATTTAGTTTACAAAGACATCTATCCTATTTGATGATAGTTGTGGAAATAATGTTGTCACTTCATATTTACCTTTGGAGCTTGTTCAAAATTAGTTTCCATTGGTTCCTTGCATGTCACCTTCTATTGTGATTGGGTATGTTCTTTATTGGTTTGTGGCATCTTCATCATCCAAGGACTTGGTTACATATGAGCATATTTCAAAGACATCATCATCATACTACATTTGGATTCCACTTCCTAATTCCTATCCAGAATGGAAAGCATTTCTTCATTTGTACTTGGTATATCTTCTTCCCAAGGGGAGAAATGTTTTTTGTAGGCATTGGAATATGTTTTATCTTCTTGAGCACTCACCATTCTTGCATTAAATTATTCATTATGGGGATAATATCATATATCCTTCATTCCTTCCTATTTAGGGATACTTGATTGTATATACATGATATATGTAGTCATTAAGGGGTCTTGAGTGCTCCATCCATGCATCTTGTATATTTTCACCTATATTTTTAGAGGGGAGTTTTGTCCCATGTGGTTTTGTCCCTTTCTTTTCTTTATGAGGGATTGCATTGCATATTGTACATTGGTACCTAACATGTTCTAGTAGTCAGGACCCATCTAGTATTGTGAGTTTAAGTGCATTCCCCTAAGTTGCACTTAGGGGGGGTGTTGGTCTAATTAAATATTAACTAATTATACTTTACTTAAGCTTACATAGGATAATGCATACATAGTAGTTTGCATATGAGACACCTAGGAGTTTGCCCCTCTATTTGCACATGGTGTAGGATAAATTCCACTTTAGGTGGTGGTATTAGTTATCACATTCCACTTTATGTGTTATCCTCACCTTTAGTGCACTTATCAGATTATCATCCTCCACATGTTGCACATACTTCATTGCATAATGGAGGATGATCCACCATTGGTGAACATGCGATTCTACCTAGTGTGGGTGATAAGTTATATCCTCCTTATCATAGTCTCTTATTGTCTTTCCTTTATAAGAAGACACTTCTACATTATATACCGATTGAATTCAATTAATTCATCCATTGAATCCAATTGGTTCATTACTGTGTCATTGATGAGAATACTGTTTGTTCTTGTCTATATATCATCTAATGTATTTGTGTTATTCCTTGGCCTCTAGATTGTTGTCTCATTGCTATATGTAAATTATTACATAGGAACATCTCCACTTCCATAATAAAAATCTTCACCTCTAAAGGAGAACCAAGAGAATGGGATAAGGGAAAAGGAAAATAGGCTTTTAATAATAAATAAATTAATGTAGGAGAAATTTCCCTCTCCATAATAACCAAGAACAACTTCTCTTCAAAGAAAAGTAGTAAAGACCCTTAACTAAAGAAGAAATCTAAATCTAACCTAGATAGGGTCAAGGCAATCACATTTAGGCCAAAACCACACTGACTAAAAATGAATATGATAGAAGAGAAACAAAACAATTATCATACTCTGAGCCACAAAACTAAAAATGACTGATATACTCCAACCCAAAAGTGCTAGACCAAGAATGTAGGGAGAAGTAAGATCATACCCAGCACACCAACCTATCCACACAAAGGGAGAATAAAAAATGTTGGCACAGAGGAAGATCCATCGAGAACCAGATTGTAGTCAAACAAGCTTCTAGGAAAAGTCAAGGAAGGACCACACACCTCCAATAGTACCACTAGAGGCCACCTCCAGATCCATAAACCCTTTCAAGTCACTGGGGAAAATGTTGTGAACAAAACTAGAAGCCCAAAAAAAAGAATCAACATCAACAAAATAGATAGATGTAGCACCATCAAGCCCTCAGGCTTAAACAAATTCAAAACTCCTGAAGCAAGAGCTCTAAACAAAAAGAGGCCATCAAACAAAAAGTCCTAGAAAATACAGGTCAATGAAGGCTTGACCAAACCAATGTCCACTCCAATAGAAATGACTTCCTTTGTAGAGCTAAAATCAAAAGCCCTACCTCCAAAAACCCTAGATCTGCTATCAACAATAACTAATAGAAATCCCTCATTATTTAGGTAAAAATTGTCTTTCTAGCAAGAATCTCACAATAAACATATGCTAATCTGTTTGCATCTCGCTCATCTTCATAATCACCTATGCCCTCTTTATAAAAAATGCCTCCTCTCTCACTCACCCACCCATTCTTGAAAGTCAAAGATAAGGAGAAGGGCCTACTAGATGGTCAAAAATCTCCTACTAGCTTGAACGACAAACCTAGATTATTAGGAAAGCCTAAACCGCAGACAAAAAAGAGGCAACACGTAACAAAGCGTAGATAGGCGTTCTCCCTAACAAATGTTGCAATACAAAAAGGGCTTAAAAAACTCAGCACCATCCACCACGAAAGAAAATGAAAGATCCACATCAGAATTTCGGTCCTCTCCATCCTCATCATTATCATGTTTAGCCTCCTCTCGCTCTCCACAAATACTCCTTGCACTATCATTCCCACCTCCAATGCAGGTCATCATTATGCTAAATGTTGAAATATCAATATCCAAATGTTGGTAAGAATTCTGGTATTTATTTATTTTTTCAAATAAATTACCAAATTGGTCATGTTCTCTTATGTTAAAACCCTTTTTTTTTTATAGGAATTACAAATTTGAGTAAATGATTGTAAATAATACCTAAAATTATAATTCTAATGGAGATAAGATTCCTTTTAAGATCCAACACAAAATGTTCCTAGACTCATGCTCCTTATTCTTTTAATTTTCTCTTTGTAATATTTCATAATTCTCTTTTTAATTAACTGGAGAAATAAGAGTGGCACTGAAATAAGAGTGACACTGGCTGTACTTACGGTAATTAGGAATTAGAGTTTCCTGTATATAAATATTTATTTAACAAGAAAAATAATTATTATTATTTGTATCATCTTGCACTCTTCTTTACAATTCACAATCATGTATTATTTTGCATTCTTCTTTACAAGAAAATGTTTGCTTCGAGAGAAGAATCAAATAATTAGATATGGGATAAATGTAGATACATTATATAAATGGTAATGACATATATATGAGAATACATGTAAATAAAGATGGAACAAGATAACATATATAGATATACGGCAAGTAATTAATATGAAAAGACACAAAGCTAAGTAAAATAGAATATAAGAATATGTCAAATTTATGATATATAACCATATTGAACCACCCCACCTAAAAAATCAGTCATAAAATTAATTGTTGAATTTTATTTTTCAAGAAAATCAAAATTTTCTTTCATTGCTCCTTTTTTATATTCTAGAAACATTAAGGACCCCACACAAAATAAATTATTAATTTTTTTGAAAAAGATGAAATTTTCAAATCCACATAAAATAAATTGTTGAATTTTTTAAGAAAATGGAAACTTTCTTTCTTGTTCCTTTTTCACATTCTAGAAACATTTAAGATCTCATAGAAAATAAATTATTAATTTTTCTTGAAAAAGACAATTTTCAAATCCACACAAAATAAATTGTTAAATTTTATTTTTTGAAGAAAATGAAAATTTTTGTTCATTGCAAGACTTTTAGAAGTCTTTGTAAAAGTTGAGTGTAATATAAAAAATTATTGTTGAATTTTTTTTAAAGAAAACTAAAACTTTTGTTCATCTGCAAAAGGCAACCATAATAGAAAACTATTATTAAATTTTATTTTTCAAATCAAAAGAAAAGTTTCATGCATTGAAAGTCTGAAGCCTTTGCAAACACTAACTTCCCGCGGTAGATATACTAAACCCATGTCTTTGCCCAGGTTTGTAGAAATTTATTTCGCTTCTTAAATTGTCATGCTCATTCATTACGTTTTATTTGAATGTAGATAGTATAGTTGTTGAACAAATATATGGAGTAATATCTATGGACATTACTTGATCGAGCCGTGTTTGACCACAGCTCCCACACGTGGGTTTGCTTCATTTGACCGTGTAAACGAAAGAGCCCAACCGTATGCTACACGCCCTCATCATTCACTGGGTTAGTTTCAACATTCATGTCATTTTGCTTTGTGCTGGATTGATGATATACATAATGAATCGTGTAGCACTAGACACTTCATTTTGTTCTTTATTATATATAGAATAGAGTATTTATTTATTTAAATTAATATATTTATATTTTTTAAAAATTAATCGAAATATCAGATAAATATTAAATATAAAAATACTTAATAAATAGTAAAAAATCAACAAATTTACTATTTAAAACAATTAACAAAAATATAATTAAATAAAAATTAAGATTTCACAAATATAAATGTGTATAAGAATATTTTGAAAAATCAGAAAATAAATAGTAAATGGATAATTATTTAATCTGTAGTCTTAAATTTTTTCATTTTTAAGGGCTGAAAATTTATTTATTAATATAAATATATATTTTATAATATGTATGATAAACATTTGTTATTTTATAATATATGTTTCTATTTTTTTATAATATATTCCTATTAATTTAGAATCTTTTTAAAGAGAATATATGAATTATAAAAACTTGAAAATATTAATATACAATATACATCTTTTTATATTATTTATTGTATATTTATATTAATTTAGAATCTTTTTAAAAATACAAACTTAGAAACTTTATTAATTAATTTGACGTGTTTGTATTTATTACTAATTTATATTTATTTTATAATTTTATATTACTCTTATCACAAATAAAAGTTTCTATATAACTAACACATGAATTTGAAAACTTGCTCACTAATTTTTTATATTATTTATTATATACTTATATTTATTTAGAATCCTTTTCAAATTTTGCTAAATTGCTTAGTTAATTTGAGTTTTATTTCATGTATTACTAATTTATAATTATATTTTACTTTTATATTCTTTTTTATCACCAACCAAAGTTTCTATATATTATTTTTGATTTATAATTTTTTTGAATAAAAGACTTTAGTAAATTTGAAATTTTTTACATGTATTACTAATTTATGTTTATTTTCTAATTTTACAATCTTTGTATAGGTATAAGAAATTCATATTACCAAGGTTTTTCATTTCATATATTGCTAGCATATTTAAATTATTTTCACGCAAATGAAAACCATCTAAAAGTTCAAGCTAATGTTTTCTCTTAATATATATTACTTTATAATAATAATTATTAAAATTATTAATCTTGGAAAATTAAATATATAAATAGAGATTTGTATCTTCATCTTGGCTTCAACTTATATAGTCAGCCCTCAGCCCTTTCTCCATGGAGGCTCTCCTCATACACAGGTCATCATCATCCCCTAAACTGTGAAAGTATTTATTGCGCCCTTGGTGGTTTAATTTTATGGGAGACTCAACTCTTGGGCATGACCCTCATAATTCCACTGAAGAAAATAGGGCCAAATCTTTCAAAGAGGTACTTGAGGGTGTGCGCTCATTGTCGAAGGGGGATAAATTCATCGTGCAAGAACAAAGCTGACTACAAACAACATGGAGGATGGAGAAGTTGAATGTGAGATAAACTTTGTCGCCTCTATTATTGTTAAACCAATTTTTAGATAGCTACGGCTATTAATACTGAAAAGAATAGACGTAGAAATATGGCTATATTTTTAGCAACTCAAGTTCTATCCAAACTTTCTTCTCATGCTTTGCTGAATGAATGTTTGCATAATGTGTGGAGTAGAACATTATGGTTGTTAACATAACCAATGTAGTGATGATAACTGGAGCATTGATAAAGATTGGTATGGATTTGATGACAGGAAAATCAGTTATTGGATTGTCATTGATGTCAACTACTTGATTTATTATTTTTAGTATATTATCTGATATTGTGTAAGTGAATCATGAGTTGTGATATATTTCTAATGTTTCTATTCTTATGGAAGGTTATACCATGTGTGTTAATGATAAATTTTCCATCGCGATATTTGATATGGAGAATTAAGTTAGTTATGTTGGAATGAAGAAAAACTGGATAATTGCTAAAACAATCAGTGATAAACACTAAATGATTTGATTTTTGTTTCATATCTATGAAGTGTTTGATATAGCAGTCAAAGGATATAGTTATATACATTGACAAGATACTATATGTACGATCATGAATCCTAATTTAATCGATACTACTAGTTTAATTGACTGGAAGTGATGTTAACATAATGAACTGGTAAACAAGACAGTTTTTGAATAGGCTATGATGATTTTTTTTATTGGTGATTGAATTTATTGTAACCAAAGGATCGATGATGATTTTCATAATGTGACTAGTTAGTTCCATGATTTTGGACTTACGCAATATCACATTGATCGAGGTACACCTTTGAGAAAGCTTGTTTAGGAAGTTATTTTTTTTAGGTCCAAAGAGGTTTTTGAAATGGCTCAACTACCAATGTAGAATTGATGAGAAAACCAATGCGGTCAGAAGAAAATGGTTTATGAATGACTACATACATTGTATCTTACCTATATTGATCTGAATCGTTCATATCTCAGTTCTAGGGTTTGTTGTAAGTTGGTGGAATTAATTCTATAAAGAAGAACAGTTGAAGGACAACAGAGAGGAGAAGGAATATGATTGTGAATTGTAGAATGATTTGAAGACATAAGAAGTAAATGAATAAAGTGTGATCGAGCTGAGGAAAAATATACATTATGGTGATGTATTTACGAGCTTAAATGGATCTGATCGTGTAGAGGTAGTGCAATTTTCATAGGTAATTCTATTTTTTTCTTTCTAATCATTGTAACAAATAAATCCCCTAACAAGGTAGATCCTAACATATCTTTATTGTAAATCCTCTAAAAAGATAGAACATTAGCTTGTGTTTAAAGTCCTCTAAAAATGCTTCTTCTAATAGGGAAAATATATGAACAGGTCTTAGGCAAATCCCTTAACAGGGTAATACATGATAGTATTTTGTAAACATTTCATAGGGTAAGCTCCTCATAAAGCATATTCCAGAAAAGTACAAATTTTGTGGGTATCATCTCAAACCGTGGTTTTTCCCATTTGGTTTTCCTTGTGTTAATTATGGTCTTTACATTGTGTGATTGATTACTTGTGGATGTATGCATTGAAAGTTTACTTATGTTAGTTGCTGCTATATATTTTGGTGCATAAAGTTTAAAGAAGTTGAATTGGTGAAATTATGTGAATTATTGATTCACCCCTCTCCTCTTAGTAATCAGACCTATATTAACAATTGGTATTAGAGCATAGGTCCCTTGATTGTGAAGGATTAATAACTTTGGGGAAAGATCTGAAGATGTATAAGAAGGAAGCACCCAAGTTCTCTAAGGAAAACTTCTCTACATGGGTAAGCAGGATGAAGCTGCCTTTATTTGGCATTGGAGAGAAGGCATTAGATTATCTTACAAAAAATTATGTTCAAGCTACCGGCACTTTAAATCATGATTAAATAAAGATAAAATTGGAACACTATTCTATTATGATTGAATATGCAAGTTCTTTATTTGATGTTGAGTTTGTAGATATCAAAGAAATGGATAATGCTAAAAATATGTGGGATAAGCTAGTAATAGTCCATGGTGGTGATGCTCATGTACAAAAAGCCAAAGTAGATAGTCTCAGAGCAAATTATAATGAAATGAGAATGCAGGAAGGAGAAAATATTGGTCAATACAACAAAAGACTTATGGAGGTTGTCTCTACTAACAAAGGAGCTTGTGGTCAACTTGATGATGATGATGATGATGATGATGTGGTGAGTAAAATATTGAGACCCCTTCTACCACAATATTCAATTAGAGTCTCTTCTATGCAAGAGATGAGATCTATCAGTCCTACTAATGTGACTCTAGACTCTTTGATTGCAAAACTTGTTGCTTTTGAGTTGAATAATTTTGATAATAGTATACATAAATTAGAGTCTACTTTCAGGGCCTCTCTAACCATTGGTTCATCAAGGAAAGGAAAGGAAGTCTCTAAGAGTTATGAAAGGGAAACATGATTATGATTCTATTTAGGAAAGAGAACAAGAAGAGTTGGAAGCACTGCTAGCAAGGAGATTACCTAGAGGAAAAGGTGAGTATCAAGGTAAATTACCTTGAAAATGTTTTTCTTATCAAAAAATTAGACATATTGGATCTAGATGTCCTAATAATGATAGGAAGGATAAGTTCAATAAATTATAGAATATCAAAGACAAGAGTAAGAAATCATGCTACCTAGAAGAAGGAGTGTTTTATGAAGAATCAAATGGAAGAGATGATGAGGAAGAGATAGTCTTTGTTGCATTCAAATAATATCCCTCAAATGGTGTAGATGAAGATAGTGAAGAGAAGGCATTTATTTCAAACATGAACTACAATGGTGATTGGATAATAGACAGTGGATGTACACATCACATGACTAGTGATAAAGGAAAATTCATTTCAATGGAAGAATGTGATGGTCGTGTAGTGAGATTTCAAAATGGTTCACCATGTGTAGTAAGAGGTAAAGGTTCTATAGAACTTAATGACACTTCCAACTATGATGATGTTTATTGGGCTAACAGATTAAAGCATAACATGTTAAGTGTTGCTCACTTGAATACAAAAGGTTTGAGGTTGGAATTCAGTAATGGTGTATGAAAGATCTTAGGAAGATCTGGAGAATTGATTTCTACTGGAAAATAGGGTAGAGGTAACTTATTTTGATTGAACTCTACTAATAAACATTTTTTGATTGCTAAATTTGAAGACAACTGGCTATGGCATACGAGATTTTGTCATGTAAACCTTGATAATCTGATAAAGGTTAGCTAGCACAAATGTGTTAGAGGTCAGCCTACTTTAACTAAGCCTGAGAATGTTATGTGTAAAGAATGTCAATTAAGAAACTTAACCATGTCTAGCTTTACAAGTAAGTTGTATTCATCTCATAATATTCTTGACCTTGTTCACACTTACTTGTGTGGTTCAATGAAAACAAAGAGCTATTATGGAGATAAGTACTTTATGTTATTTGTTGAGGACAACTCAAGAATGATGTCTGTTATATTTTTAAAGGATAAATATGATGCATTTTTCATGTTCAAGATGTATAAGGCAAGAGTTGAGAAAGAAATAAGTAAATCACTTAAATTTATTATATTTGATAGAGGAGGTGAATTTACTTCACATAAGTTTACAACATTCTATGAAGATTATGGAATCAAAAGACAATTATCAGCATCGAGAAAACCTCAAAAAAATGCTATTGTTGGAGAAGGAACAAATCCATAATTGATTGTGCAATAACACTATTGATGTGAAAGGAAGTGGTTGAAACTATTTGGAGAGAAGTTGTAAGTATTGTTGTTTATACTGTAAACAGGGTACAACTTAAGAAAGGTACAAGAAAAATACCTAGTGATTTTTTGTTTGCTCATACTCCTAATGTCAATTATTTTAAAGATTTTGAGACAAAATGTTACATAAGAAAGGATGAACAAAATGAGAAATTTGATTCTAAAAGTGACGAAAGAATATTTCTTGGCTATTCTACTAGAAGCGAAGCATATAAGTGTTTGATCAAGAATACTAACATGATGTTTGAAAGTGGAAATGTTAGAAGATGAATTTTCTGAAAAGAATGAGGAAGATAGAAATTGGAATTGGAAGACTGTGATAGGTTTAATTATGTTCAACCGATGGATTCAGAAATAGTATATCATGCAACTAAAGCATCGAATGAAGCACAACCAATGAATAATGATGAAGGTAACTAGAGGACAGAACCAGTACTCCCAAGGTAATTGAAACTCAATAATGCATAAGATCGTATCATTGGTGAAAAAAATGCTGGAATAATGACAAGGAGAAGGTAAGAGAAAATACTTGTCTGATATCTCAACTTGAACCTAAAACTGTGAAAGATGCTTTGGATAATGATGATTGGATTATGGCTATGAAGAAAGAATTAGAAAAATAGAAAACAATAACACTTGGAATTTAGTACCATGGCCTACTGACAAGAATTCTATAGGTACTAAATATATTTTTGAGAACAAGATGAATGAGAAAGGAGAGGTGATCAGAAAAAAGGAAAGACTAGTTTGTAAAGGTTATGCACAAGAAGGACTAGACTATGGAGAAACTTTTGCACATATTGCAAGACTTGAAGGTGGAAGGATATTGTTAGTATATGTTGATTATAAAGTATTTAAGGTATATCAAATGGATGTAAAATATTTTTTTCTGAATGGTGTGTTAGAAGAGGAAGTCTACATTGAACAACCTGAAGGATTCACAAAGGAGAAAGGTAAAGATATGGTATTTAAATTTCATAAAGATTGTATGGATTAAAGAAATCTCCAAGAGGATGGTAGGAAATGTTTCATGCATATATTATTAAGATTGGTTTTACAAGAACTAGTGACAATAGAAATCTATATCTGGAATCTGAAAGTGAAGACATGGTGTTCATTGCTGAAATTTTTGTTGATGACATAACATTTGGAGGAAGTAAAGCATTGAGCGGGTTATTAGCAGAGGAAATGAGGAATGAATTTGAAATGTCTATGATAGGAGAAATCAAATTCTTTATTGGACTTCAAATACAACAAAAGAATAATGATATATACATAAGTCAATCAAAATATGTGAATGAGATTTTGAAAACCTTTGACATGGAAGATTCAAAACTAGTGGAACATCTATGATAATAGGTTGTTTATCTAAGGAGGATGAATTTAAAGAGGTAAATGAAACTTTGTATAGATCCATGATCGGTTAAATATAGTATGTTGTGCACAATAGACTAGATATTTCTCATGATGCTGGCATTGTTGCAAGGTTTTCATCAAACCCAAAGGACTCACATTTGGTTGTAGTAAAGAGGATCTTTAGATATCTAAAATGAATTTATGGTTATGGCTTATGGTATGGTAAGGATTAGTCTCCCAGACTAGTGAGAAACAAAATTGTATTTCTCAATCTACTGTAGAAGTAGAATATATAGTTGCTTCTCTTAACTGTTAGCAAGCGGTATGGATAAAAAAAATTCTTGAAGGAATTCATGATAAGGTAATATAACCTATTATTATCCATTGTGATAACACTAGTGCAATAAATATTTCCAAGAATTGAGTGATGCACTCGAAGACAAAATACATTGCAATAAAACATCATTTTCTAAGAGAGAAAGTAAAAGAGAAGGAGGTAAGGCTTGATTATGTATCTACTAAAGAACAAGTTGCTGATATATTCACCAAGTCATTACGAAAATATACCTTTGAATATCTTAGAGGTAGATTGGGGGTCATTCTATTATCTGAAGTTAATTATTGAATGATGTTGATTGCATCAACTCATATGTGTTTATCAGAATATCGAATGTATATGAATTGATGTAGGGGTGGACAACTCCTCAAGGGGAGAAGTCTTAAGTTTGATACTGAAATGGTATGATGAGAAATGAACATGCAAGATTTAGTAAAGTGTACTCAGAGGTAACTAAATGATTTGACACCTTTGGCATTCTTGCCAAAGGGGGAGAATATATGTAAGGGAGATAATATGTATGCACTTCCCATAGGGGGAGATACTTCAAAGTGGAAGATTAGAAGAAAAGATAGAAGGGGAAACATGTTGTAGAATTGAGAAGAAGTGATGTTGATAAGAGTGATTCTATCAATGCAAAAGGGGGACATTGTTAGCATAACTGATGTAATAATACTAACTGAAGCATTGATGAATATTGGTATAGTTTTGCTAACAGGAGAATCAGTTATTTGGTAGTCAATGATGTCAACTACTAAACTTATTATTTTCAATGCATTACCTGATATTGTGTAAGTGAATCAGGAGTTGCGATATGTTTATAATATTTCTATTCTTATGGAAGGTTATACCACGTGTGGTAATGATAAATTTTCCATCATGGCCTTCGATATGGAGAATTAAGTTAGTTATGTTGGAATGAACTCAACGGAGGTAATTGCTAGAATTGTTAGTGATAAACAATAAATGGTTTGATTTTTGTTTCAGAGATATGAAGTATTTGATGAAGCAATCATAGGATATAGTTGATACTTAAAAAGATACTTTATGTACGAGCGCAAACCATAATGTTAACCGGTACTACTAGTTGTAACCAAAGGATTGGTGATGATTTTCGTAACATCGAAAGTTAGTTCCATGATTTATGGACTTAATAGAGAATTGATTGATATACATGTTTAAGAAAGCTTCTTTAGGAAGCTAATTTTTTTGGTCAAAAGAGGATTTTGAAATAGCTCAACTACCATGGTAAAATTGATGAGCAAGCTAACGTAGTCAGAGGAAAATATTTTATGAGTGACTAGATGTATTATATCTTACCTAGGATGATCTGAATCATTCAAATCTCAGGTCTAGGGTTTTTTACAAGTTAGTGGAAGTAATTCTATAAAGAAGAACAATTGAAGAAGAACAGAGATGAGAAGAAAGTTGATTGTGAATTGCAGAAGGATTTAAAAATAGAGGAAGTAAAGGAAACAAGTGCGATCAAGCTGAGGAAGAATATACATTATGGTGATGTATTTAAAGGCTTAACATGATATGATCATGAAGAAGTAGTGCAGGTTTCACAAATCAATCTATATGTTTCTTTCTAATAATTGTAACAAAAAAATCTCCTAACAGGGTAGATCCTAACAGATCTTTATTGTATATCCTTTAACAATGTGGTACATAGCTTGTGTTTAAAGTCCTCTAACAAGGTTTCTTCTAACATGGAAAAGATCCTAACAGGTCTTAGGTAAATTCCTTAAGAGCGTAACACCTAATAGTGTTTTGTAAACATTTAATAGGGTAAGCTCCTCACATGGCATCTTCTAAAAGAGTACAAATTTTGTGGGTATTATTTCACACCATGGTTTTTTCTGAGTTGGGTTTCCACTTGATAATTGTGATGTTTACATTGTGTGATTGATTACTTGTGGATGTTTTTATTGAAAATTTACTAATGTTAGTTGCTGCTATATGTTTTGGTCGATAAAGTTTAAAGAATTTGAATCGGTGAAATTGTATGGATTACTGATTCACCCCTCCCTTCTTAGTAATCAGACCTATATTAATAATGGTTTCATTTCCCATTTTGCAGAATGCTTCAAAAAGGTTATTTTTATTGTTTTTTAAAATCCTACCAGTCAAAAGGAAGTTAATAAGAGGCAATTGGAGTATTAGGGCATGTTATTTTAGATGAATTTCCTTGTCTCCAAAGACTATATACACGATGAAATCATGGAACTCTCATGCCTTAGGTAGATCACAACTTTTAATATCCTATCTTTATCATGATTTTAATTCCCAAGGCTCTCGAACCCACTGGTAATGTTATCTTAATAGATAATACTGCCTCCTTGCTTCCACAAATAGATGCAAGTATCTTGTTTTCTACCAACCCTGGTCTGGACATACCCAATGAGATAAAATTATATTTGGAGAATGATATGGTTTTATACCCCATTATTTACTTAGGTGGCATTAATGCTTGCTTTTAATGTAGGAAAGAGGGCCATATGAGGTATAATTTCCTTTTGCCTAAAAATAATCACAACTGTTCAAACCTTGAGCCTCATAATAAGCCTATGGCTCCCTAGAATGGCCAGACTCCACCAAAAAAATATGGGGGGTTCCAATATCCCTCAAAATTTTCCCTCATGGGCCAAAACTTCATATTGTTATTCAAACAAATCCTCTATTGTGAAGAGTCTTGATGGACTGGAAGAATCCATTATAATGGCTAATCACCTGGAGGGGAAAAGCCCAACCCCCGTCACTTTTGACAAAGGTGACACTCTTCCTAACCAGGGAGATCTCCTTGATATTAGTTGTTTAAAATTTGGCCTTGATGGACAATCCACTCATCCAAAACACAGAAGAATTATCACCCAACAACTTGTTATGAAAAAGATGATAAAAATATATGCTACAAGAGAATTATATAGATTCTCTTAAAGTTGGACTTGAGATTTATAAGGCTCTAAGAAAGTATATTGACATATCTAAAGAACTTGGTCCTACCATCTCCCCTCTCAAGAAGAGTAATGAATCTCCTAGAAGTGAGGCCCTTGATAATGGCAAAGACTTGGAGGTGTTTGGGGGTTGGGATGACAGTCATAATACTTCTATTAATCACTTAATTGGTAATGGTGAGGTGGAGGATATCCTTGATTCCTCAAAAATGACCAATGACTCTAATTATTATCTTTCCAATTTCTCTTTATTCATCATTCCTTCTAATTCTCACTCTCCAAGACCTAACCAAGATTTGGTGAGTATTACAAACCCCATTTCCTAGGGTAGCATTCATATTCCTAAGAGTAAAGAAGATGAGATTGAAGGTCATGGTCAGAAGATGGATTTTATATGGGTTGTTGAGAAAGAGGACATGGAGGAAGGAGAAATTAAAGAAAAGGCTATTGTTCTATAAAATATAGTGCTAAAGTAATTAGGCGTGAGATTCAAAAAACTAGTAGGAAAACCAAAACCAAGAAGGGCGGTTTCATCAGTATTAGGTTTGAACTGTCTGTACATGAAGAAAATACTTTGGAATTCAAGACTAAAAGGAAGAGGGGAAGATATAGTGGATCTTTTTCTTAGAAGAAAGAAACAAAGATTCCTAAGAAGTAGTTTTTGAAATGTTACATGTGCTTTAAGGATTTAATGGACACCAATTCTTATGTTTTGATGGATCTTAATTGTTCCTTTTAGAATGGTAGGGGTCTTGAATCCCCTAACAAGAAATATATAATTAAATGATTTTTATTGATGAAGAAAAACATTAATTTTCTCCTTCTACAAGAAATCAAAGTTGTGCATTTTAATATTTTCATTAACATTAATAATATTTTGAGGGAAGCCAATTACTTTAATAACAACCATACCAGAGACAAGCGAAGTGTTTCTATTCTAGTTGGTCGCAAATGGAGAAACTATATTTTAAGACGGTGTTTTTCACCCTATGATTGACTCTACTTTGTTTATGCATCTAATGATTATAGAGAGAGGGTGAAACTTTGGAGATGGATTTTTCAGATGGAGGAAATCCTGTGGATAATAGGAGACAATATCATGATAGAGAGGCCTCAAGATAAATCTGGAGGTTGCATATTTGAATGGAATGAGTGTGAGAATTTTTACTAGTACAAAATGCTAAAAAACCACAAACTATTTTACCCTCTAGCTTGAAAAAAGGAAGATAACAAGGCAATATAGTTTACCTAGTGCAATTACCAATTGGGAGAAAGAAAAATCTAAAATAGATTGGATATATTATATGTACATAAGGGTATGTTTAGTTTTAAAGAGGATACTAATGGCTCTAGAATTACATTAATCCTATACGCCTCTGAGATCATCAACCAATCATTGTGGATATTTTTGACTTTGACAAACCCCTAGTTCCCAAAGGAAAAAAGAGATGTTTTTTTACACTTAACACCAATCTATTGGAGGATGAAGATGTCAGTAGTGTAATCAAGATTATTAGATAGTACAAAAAATGGTTGGTTGGACACAATAGCACCATTAATAGGTGGGTAAAGAACACAAACAATTGGAAAATATTGTGTTTAGGTGGTTGGAGGTAAGAAAGCTAAAGTTCAGGGAGGATGCAAACAATGATGCACTATAAATTAGTCTCAGCTAAAGATTTCATACAAAATTTAACCCATGTAATCTAGAGGCCAAAGAGGTCCAATCTCAAGCTAGGGATTCCTTGATGAATATAAAAGTTCAGGGAGCTAAGAATAGAGCTATATTGAGTTTGATTAATAAAAGGGATAAAGGATCCAAGTTCTTTTTTCAAATTATCAAGTGTAAAGAGGCCAAAGGAAAAATTGAGTGTTTGTGGGAAAATAGGAACAAGCTCACTATCCAACAAGATATCTTGAAGGATTTTACCTCCTTCTATAGTAAGCTTTGCACAACTTAAGATGAAGGGATAAATATGGAGAGGGCTAGAACGAAGATCATGAAAATTATTCCAAACAAAGTTAGGAAAGAGAATTCTGAATTTTTTAATAGAGGGATTACTGTGCAGGAAATCAATAGCGCCATCCTTTCTCTTAGCAATGACAAAGCTCTAGGGCCGGATGGGCTTTCAGTAGGATTCTACAAAAATAACAATATATGGATAGGGGAGGAGCTCCATCAGTTTTATATACAGGCTATTAATTGAAGATCATTAGGAAATGAGATTAAGCCTGGGCTGATTAAACGTATCCCTAGGGAAGGTGATAAAACTCTTATTGAAGGCCAATAACACTTCTAAATTTTTTCCAAAATATTTTGGCCATGGTCATGAAAAAAATGGAGAATATTCTCCCTAGAGTGATATATCACACACAAATAGGTTTGTTAAAGGAAGATACATTTTCTAAAAACTAATCACTTGGAATCCATGGACTGGGCTAACGACTTGAATTAGCAAGTCTATATGAAACTATTTGACTATGAAAATTTATATGATAAAATAAAATGGGGGTTTATATTGATGATACTAGAGACCTTGGGATTCCCCAAACTATTTTGTCACATGATTCAAGCATTGATGAATGATGTTAGAGCATGGGTAGAAGTGAATGCAACATATCAGAACCTTTTGACCTATCTAGATCTATTAGACAAAGCTTCCCTCTAGCTCCTGCATTGTTTCTAATAGTATAAAAAGCCTTGTACTTTCTATTGAGGGATAACTCAATTTTTGTTAGATTCGGAGGGGTTAGAATTCCTAGTGGGGATGACCTAACTGTTAAAGCATTCTGTTATTTATTTATTTTTAAATAAATTACCAAATTGGTCATGTTCTCTAATGTCAAAACCCTTTTTGTGATAGGATTTACAAATTTGAGTAAATGATTGTAAATAATACCTAATATTATAATTCTAATGGAGATGAGATTCCTTCTAAGATCCAACACAAAATGTTCCTAGACCAATGCTCCTTATTCTTTTAATTTTCTCTTTGTAATCCTTCACCATTGTCTTTTTAATTAATTGGAGAAATGAGAGACTTTAAACAAAAATAAATAACAAATAGTGATACAAATATATACTAAGTTGGCTTACAATGGCTAGTGAAAAGGTGAAATTTGGTTAGGATTTTAATTTTAAATAATTAAAGTTGGAGTCAAATTTTAACATCTTGCACTTTTCTTTACAATTTGCAACCATGAATAAAATAAAAAAATGAACACGAGAGATACAGATTATTTGTATCATCTTGCACTCTTCTTTACATTTCACAATCATGTATTATTTTGCACTCTTGATGCTTGCTTCAAGAGATGAATCAAATATTTAGATATGGGGGTAAATGTAGATACATTATATAAATGATAATGACATATATAGGAGAGTACATGTAAATAAAGATGGAACAAAATTACATATCGTTATTGCTATATTTGTTTCTCGTGCTTAATGCCCCTAAATAAGAAAAATAGCTATTACTAGTATTTTAATGATTAAAGGCTTGGTTATATTTGTTGAGGACCCTCATGCGCTTCTCCAACCCGCCTATCATATAAGCAATTTTTTTTTATTTTCCATGAAAGATGATCCCAAATCCTTTTGTAGAAATAATTATAATAGAATTTTACAAAACTTCTACAAGTTTTTTTTGACCCAACTCATTACCGGGAACCAGATTTTAATGCTTTATTTTTTGGATTCAAAGGATGCAAAAACAATTAAATCCTAGACTTTGTGTTTCCTATACTGAAATGATTTATGGGTTATGCTCTAAATAGCTCATTTAGCCTACACTAAACATTTCATAGGAAATGAATATATCAAAAAAAAGTTATGGACATTTTTCTACCACAATTTAAGGAAATAATGTCTTAAACCCTGTTTGAACTTGTAATCTGAACCAAGTCTAAGTTCAAAATTCAAATTTCAAAGTTCAAGGTTCAAATCGAGAATGGGAGAACAAAGAAAAAGTGGTCAATAAAGAAAGTGATAAAAGAAAAGTATATTTTCCAAAAAAATTGTCATTTTGAACCTTCTGATTGAACCTCGCTGTTCAAAAGTTCAAAGTTCAAAGTTCAAATTCAATGGTTCAAATTCATTGGTTCAAAAATGTTGGTTCAAAAGTACGGGATGAAAACCCACAGTTTAATAGTGCAATTTCAAGGATTAAGAATTGACTAGTTTAAAGTTCAGTGTTCAAATCTTCAAAACTTAGATTCAAAAATGCAGATTCAGGTTTGAAGTTGCAAGTAGCCTGATCGTTCAAATTAAAAATTTTGAAGGCCCTTGTTCAAATTCAGATAGTTCAAAGTACCTGAGTTTAAAGGTTCAAATTTATTGGAAGTATTAATAAATCCTAATTTCTCATAGGATTATCAAAAATATGGATACAATTAAATCAAATTTGTTCTCAAGAGAAGCTGAAAGTGGCGATCAATGTAAAAGTAGTCTCGGTGCGGGAGCTATAACTCTGAATTTAACCGTTGGATTTGTCTTATTTTTAGATATGTTGATGGGAAGAAATTTTAAAAGGATCTCACTTGAGTGATTGGAAAAATAATATTGGGTTCAAAAGTTACAGTCCGAGGAGTACGGGTCTATGAAACAATTGTGAGTTGTACTAGAAAAATTCATCCTTATATTTTTGTTATGTCTGGTGATTAATGTTCTCTTATAAACTTGTATTTGTTTAAAGAAACATTATAATAAAGAAAATTCGTATAATGAAAGAAGTAATTAGAGGGAATAATTAAGAAGGGATCATTTTTATTGTTGGGGATATCTTTCAAGAATCAGTTATAAATAATTTAAAAGGCAATGAGAATGAAGGAAGACTGTTTATTGTAAAAAGTTTCCAAAATGAGGGTTCTTCTTTTCCTTTTTTTTCAAAAGTCTGTTGGGTACCGAAGAAGAGAATATTATTTTATGAGTTCTATAATTGTAAAAGAGACACGAGGGAAAAATGGATTGATATTTTTGCAGATTTAATTGTGGAATAGAGGTAGAATACTCTAAAGGTTATTTTACTGTGTATTCAAGAATAGTGAGGAATAAATTTCAAGTGTATGTGTTTGAGTCTATTACTCTGATTGGAGTTAATCTGTGGGTTATTTTCTATCATTTGTATATGATATCTTTCTCCATACCATCAAGTACATGTCTGTTGTAAAATCTATAGGTTTTTTCACATTTTTATATTCAAAAGTAAAATAATAAATCATGTTTGGTATCTCTCTTTTAGGAAGATTAGATAGAAGGCCTGTAGGCCATTTATTTGTGTCTTTCTCAATCTTTAAATTTGTAATCACATTCATCTCATGTTGAAGGATGAATGCTATTCTTCCTTTGTGACTTCTAGTTAAAGGCATATTCTATATTTTAGTTATTGTAAACCTAAACAAGCGAGTTTTACATTCGTATCATAATTCAGAGAGTACTTGCACATATCATTGAGAGTGGCTTAACTATTAGTTCTAGGTTGTGTTCTGATTTTGGGTGTTTAAGAATCATTTGTGAAGGTATTTTCAAAAGGACAAACATGTTAACTAACAAATTTTTGGTGACTCTACTAGGGACCTAGAAATGAAAGATCATTTCTTTCATTCCCCAGTTTTATTAAATTAACTCTGTGTGTAGGAGATTGGTGACTCTGTTAAATCATCATGCAAACTAAAAGATTGCAAGAAAGTGGAAAAGATCAAACCCCACCATCCCAAAAAATTTTAAATATGGATGAAAAAGTGTTGCATGACTTTTGGGATCGTTGCAAAGAGAGACTTTCTCATGCTATTAAAGCCAAGCCAAGTATAGAATATGATCATGTGTCTTCACTCTTATGGACAAGTCTTTGTACTAGGTTTCATAAGCTAAAGGAGCTGAAAGAAAAGACAAGGGTGTTGCAAGAATACGTGAAAAGGGTGTCAAAACTAAATAAAGAATTAAAGGTTGAATGTGATGAGCCTCCAGTCATCTCAATTTCATCTCTCTCATGCTATTACCTTGTCATGAATGATAAAGAAGTTCAACAAGAAATAGTCGAACCTCATGGCAGTCAGGCAATAGAAAAAATAATAACCAACAAAACATTGGACAACCTAGGAGCTTGAATGAAAAAGGTTTTTTGAGGTCTCCCTCTCACTTTGAAATGGAAATTTTCAGTTTTGAAAATATGGAAAATCGTCTTGTTCCAAAAAGTATAAAGGGTGAAAATTTTCAGATTTATATGCAACCAAAATATTAAGCTTTTGGTTTTATGCAAGATGTTGGTGATTCTTTTTTCCTAAAAGAATGTAGTAATGCCATTCTGTAATCCTTTTATCTTAAGGATAAGGAGATTCTATATCCTTCTAATAGAACTAGTGCTGAAAGTGAAATGAACTCATGCTTCAGAAGAGAGTCTTCTAAGTCTGAAAATCTAGTTGGAAAAGTAGATTATGGAGTAAAGGTGGAGCAAGATGATAATTTAGCTGAAGTTCTACAGCCCCAAGAACCATTGTTCTACATGGCTAATACTTATTTTTGTGAAGATAACATCATTGAAAATTTCTTATAATCCTTTTGGAAAGAGGATTTTGAGTAAAAAATTCAGGTATTAATTTACCCAATGCATTAATCTTAGAATAAAGAATTCTTAGATTAGTTGCAGCAAAGCATGATGAATTTATTCTTGTTCTCATTGGCCCAATGCTTAATGAATCTTTGTCCTGAGGATATTTTGAATACTAGAAATACTTTTACAGATGGTGGTCTCAAGAGTGTTGATTATGAGAATGATGAAAATGTTTCTTTGGCACTATCTGAGCATTATTTTTTCAGTAAGAAGTTGGAGATTGTTTGAGAATATTTATACAAGGAGCTCAATAAAAATCAAAGATCTATGATGAGACATGGCTCTTTGGGCATGGAAATATGTTTACAAAGTTTCTACATATGACCAATTTGGTTTTCAACAATGAAGGGTTTTCCAGATGGAAGTTGTGTTGGGTGAAATTATTCAAATGTAGCCTATTGTTTTGTAAAGGCTTGTTCTTCTCATAGCTAGTAAATGGTTTTGTTTCAGTCTTTCCTAGCTGTGGTTCCTCTAGTGAGATCATTTTGCCCATAAATATGTGTAAATAAGTTTCATCTTTTCCAAATTTTGTTGGGCGTAGCTTAATCGGCTTGGTTTCAATTTTGGCTTGCTAGTTTCCTTTCTCCCCTCCACCCATTTGTAAGCACTTCCCTGTGTTCTAGCTTTCTTTGACTCCGTTACCCAATGGATGCTAGGCACTGGTCTTGCCCAGAGGCACTCTAGACTATCCTAGTCCTTTAAAATATTGGTCCCTAATTAGAGGCAATATTACCAGGTTGTATTTTTTTTCTCATTCTTAATGCCTCTAATTAACAAAAAATAGGTATTACTAGTATTTTAAAGAATAAAGGCTTGGTTATATCTGTTGAGGACCCTCATGTGCCTCTCTAGCCTACCAAAAAAAAAAGAAATTATCTTTTTTATTTTCCATGAAAGATGATGCCAAATTATTTTCTAGAAATAATTATAATGACATTTTACCCAACTTCTACAAGTTTCTGTGACCCAACTCATTATCGGGAACCATATTTTAATGCTTTAACTTTTTGATACATAGGATGCCAAAACAATTAAATCCTAGGTTTTGTGTCTCCTATGTTAAAACCATTTCTAGGTTATGTTCCACATGGTTCATTTATCCAATAGTTAAACTTTGAGGGGAAATGGAGCTATAAGAAAAAAATTATGGAGTTTTTTCTACCATAATTTAAGGAAATAATGTCTTAAACCTTGTTTGAACCTTTGATTTCAACCAAGTCAGAGTTCAAAATTCAAGTTTCAAAGTTCAAAATTCAAATTGGGCATGGGAGAACAAAGTCAAAGTGATCGATAAAGGAAGTGATAAAAAGAAAAAACATATTTAGCAAAAAGTTTGTCATTTTGAACCTTCTGATTGGACCTCATTGTTCAAAAGTTACAAGTTAAAATTCAATGGTTCAAAAACATTGGTTCGAAAGTATGGGTTCAAACCCAAAGTTCAAAAGTACAGTTTCAAGAATTTAGAATTAACCAGTTCAAAGTTCAAAGTTTAAATCTTTAAAACTCAGATTAAAAAAATTAGATTCAGGTTCGAAGTTGCAAGCAACCTAATGGTTCAAATTCAAAAGTGTGAATGCCCATGTTCAAATTCAGATACTTCAATGTACCTAAGTTTGAAGGTTCAAATTTATTGGTAGTATTATGAACTCCTACCTTTTCAGAGGATTATCAAATATGGATGGAATTAAATAAAATTTGTTTTAAGGACAAGCTAAAAGTGGTGATCCATGTAAAAAACAATCTTAGTGCGGGAGAAATATCTCCCCATTTAACTGTTGAATTTGTCTCATTTTCAGATATGTTGATGGGACACAAGTTGAAAAGGATATCATAGGAGCGAGTGGAAAAATAATATTAGGTTCAAAAATCATAGTCGAATGAGTATAAGTCTATCAAACAATTGCGGGTTGTAATAGAACAAGCCTTATATTTTTATTATATCTCTACTCATTAATATTTTATTATAAAGTTGTATTTATTTAAAAACAACATTATAATAAAGAGAAATAATATAATGAAAGAAGTCATCAAAGGGAATAATTAAGAAGGGGTCATTTTTATTGAGGGGGATATTTTTCAAGAATTGGTTACGAATAACTAAAAAGGTCTTCTGTTTCTTCTTTTTCCATAAGTTTATGGGCTACCGAAGGAGGGAAGATTATTTTCTAATTTATGTGATTGGAACAGAGAAAGGAAGAAAAAGATTATTTTCTAATTTATGTGATTGGAACAGAGAAAGGAAGAAAAAGATTATTTTCTAATTTATGTGATTGGAATAGAGAAAGGAAGAAAAAATCGATTGATATTTTTCCTGATTTGATTGTGGAACATGGATAAAATAATAAGAAGGTTACTTTATTGTGTATTTAAGAATAAGGAGAAATAAATTTTAAGTCTGTGTGTTTGACTATTTTACTCTGATTGGAGTTAATCTATGAGTTATTTTCAGTCATTTTTATATGCAATCTTGCTCCATACCATCAAGTATATGTGCATTATAAAATCCCTAGGTTTTGTGCATTTATATATGCAAAAGTAAAATAATAAATCCTCTTTTGTTTCTCTATTTTAGGAAGCATAGATAGAAGGCGTGTAGGCCATTTATTTGTGTCTTTCTCAATCTTTAAATATCTATTCACATTCATCTCATGTTGATGGATGAATGCTATTTTTGTCTTTGTGTCTTTTGGTTAAAGACATATTTTATACTTTATTGATTGTAAACCTAAAGAAGGGATTTGTACCCTCATATCAAAATTCAGAGAGCACTTGCACATCTCTTTGCAAGTGGCTCAATTGTTAGTTCTAGTTCACCTTCCGATTTCAAGTGTTTAAGAGTCATTTGTGAAGGTATTTTCGAAAGAACAAATCTGTTAACTAACACATATATAGATGTAATGCAAGTAATTAAGATACTTAATATGAAAAGACACTATGAGAATATAAGAATATGTCAAATTTATAATATGTAACCATATTGAATCACCCCACCGAAAAAATTAGTCATAAAGTAAATTGTTGAATTTTATTTTTCAAGAAATTCAAAATTTTCATACATTGCTCCTTTTTCATATTCTTGAAACATTAAGGACACGACACAAAATAAACTATTATTTTTTTTCAAAAGATAAAATTTTCAAATCCACATAAACTAAATTGTTGAATTTTATTTTTCAAGAAAATGGAAAGTTTCTTTATTGCCCCTTTTTCACATTCTAGAAATATTTAAGATCTCACGGAAAATAAATTATTAATTTTTCTTGAAAAATACAATTTTCAAATCCACACAAAATAAATTGTTGAATTGTATTTTTTTGAAGAAAATGAAAAGTTTTGTTCATTGCAAGTCTTTTGAAGTCAATGTAAAACTTGAGTACAATAGGAAATATTGTTGAATTTTTATTAAAGAAAACTAAAACTTTTTGTTCATTTGCAAATGCCAACCATAATAGAAAACAATTTTTCTTGCTTGTTGTTTCTTCCTTTTGTTGTACCTTTCCAATCCCTTAGACCCTTGTTGGTCTCTTGTTGGACATTAATAAATTTATCTTATCTTATCTTATCTCAAATCCACATAAATTAAATTGTTGAATTTTATTGAAAAAAGATAATTTTCAAATCGAGACAAAATAAATTGTTAAATTTTATTTTTTGACGAAAATAAAAAGTTTTCTTCATTACAAGACTTTTAGAAGTCTTTGTTAAAGTTGAGTGCAATAGGAAATTATTGTTAAATTTTTTTTCAAGAAAACTAAAACTTTTGTTCATTTGCAAAAGCCAACCATTATAGAAATTATTAGTCGATGCAACAATGAGCCAATAGGAGATTTGATTTTCATTAAAACATTGTGCTACATGAAGAGAAAATTAAATTGTGACACAGGGAAAGGACCAACAATTTCAACAAAGATAAATAAGATTACTAGATAATTAATATGCTTGGAACAATCATTATTACACCAAAAAATTTAATTACAAAAATCACCAAAAAAGCTCATGCAACCAAATCACATGGACAGTTATCAAAACATTATACATGTTTTCTATAATTTAATATGTTAATTGCACTCAACAAGAAATATCTTCTAACAATGTTTAAATATAAAAGACCTCATAAATTTCATTTACGGTGTCAAGTCATTGATTAGAATAAATTATTCATAACTATTTACAATTCTCTTCAAATCCAAGTAAAAAAAAAAGAGGTTGATGCATTTTTCTCCAGTTTTTAGGTTGTAACAACATTTATTAAAAATTCTATTGAAATAATTTAACTCTATATTTAATTACATAAATTATCATTTTTATACTACCAAATTTTTTTAAATTACAAAAATATATAGATCTTATTTTTTCTAGTGAGATGATTAATAAGATGACTAATACATCATATGCATATACATATACATAAACTGCCATATTTTTATACTACAAAAAATATTCATTTCTTTGGTGACAAAAATATTATAAAAAAATATTTATATTAACATATATATTTTTACATTAACATATATTGTTTTAAGATAAGTTAAGTAGGACCCGAGCCTCCCCTTAACTCTTGAAGCATGATTTCATATATACCAACCACTTTTTTGCCTTTTTAATCAATGTCCTATTATTTTTTTCTTATAAAAAGACATAATGACATCTATTATTAAAAATATATTTAAAAAAAATATTTGTCAACTGAAACATTTCCATTTTTACACTGCCTAAATTGTGTGTGATTAATGTAACCAATGATATAAAATAATAAAGGGAGAACAAAATAAAATAATAATAATAAAGAGAGGAGTTTAACCAGAGGACGAAATAAACAAACAATCTAGGAGACCATATTGTAACAACCAGAATAACATATAGGCCGCATAATTAGGTGAATCAGGAATAAAATATTTATGTTGACAAATCAAATGTTCACCCGCCATGTACGATAATATAATCATTCCCTGGCAATGTCTATGCAGCCAACTAAAATGTATTTCTTACCAAAGGGGGACACTTAGTTTTTTTTTCAACTCCCTTTGTATGCTTTACGTTTTAGTTGGCTATTTAGCCAATGCCTCATTCCCTTAGATTCACATTTATTAAAAGCAATCTCTTGATTCTTGATTCTTGTGTAGTTGGAAGGGAATTTAAAATAATTGTAATAGCTCAAATTTCATTCAACAATTTAGGGGAAACAAATTTACAGTCAGAGTTTTACTATGGGAGAAAAAACTTTCACTTTGCAAGTGCCAACTGCTTGAACCAGAAAACATTAAAGAGTTGTGCAAACATTATTACAACACGCTGATAATTTAAAAATCAAATTTAGCATTTAATGGTGGACCTGTCACGCTTCTCAATTATTGCAACCTTCAACTCTCATATGAGGTGAAGGAAAGGTATTGAATGACATCAAAATGAGAAGCTGGTAATAAATATGCAGCGGCTCAGAAATATTACCGGCATAGAAATAGCTCATGCAATCAAATGGCATAGAAAGTTACTGTTGTTTCTATAATTAATATGTTAACTATATAAATTACTATGTTAACTATAGTTGATAAGAAATATCTTCTCTTTAAATATAAAATATATATTAATTTTATAATTTAATATGTTAACTATATTTAACAAGAAATATCTTTTATTTAAATATAAATCCTGCGCCAGGAGAGCTGCTCAGACGCAATTTTTCCTCAACACGTCTGTGCTGACGCACAATTCCACTATAGCCCACATTCTTCAAGTTTGGAATTTAGCTCCTCGGCCCCAAAGTGATACTGGTTGGATTCAGTGGTGGAATGACGCCATTACCCGCACTGCGAGGTTTCTTCGCATTTATGGTCGTTAGTTAGCCTGCTACAGAAAGCGTGCTTATGAAGCTAACACTAAGGCTCTGCGTAGCGCTGCTGAAGTGCTTACGTTGAACCCCTTTGATACAGATCTCCAGCTTACACTTTCCCAGCTTCGCCATGAGAAACAAGTTGCTGATGCCTATGCTGCCCGTGGGGCTCAAATCGCAGTCCTGCGCCAGGAGAGCTGCTCAGACGCAATTTTTCCTCAACACGTCTGTGCTGAAGCACAATTCCACTATAGCCCACATTCTTCAAGTTTGGAATTTAG
>MU226300.1:81620-94151 GCA_018584345.1 Thuja plicata
TCATACATATATGAATTTAACCTAACATCAGATAGTATCCACAGCATGAAATATATAACTCATAACACAGAATTTTGGTAACCCAGAAACCCAAATAGGTAAAACTGGGGTGGGGATGACACCCACAAAATCTTCACTACTACAGCAATAAAGTGTACCTATTAGGCCTACAAGAGTTTGATTAAAAAATGCAATCTACCTGGTTAAAGGTCTGTTTGGTTAAGAACTAAAGATCATTACAATCTACCTTGTCAAAGGATTTTAGCTTACAGTAAAGTAAGCACTCGGCTAAGAGATTTAAAATGGTCTGCTAGAACCACTCTGTTAAGAGATTTCACCTGATACACTTGTTAGAATGTTTCAAGTAGTGATCCTTTGTTATGCACTCAGATGCTGATGAGAGATCTGCTCTTTCGAATACCTTCTGTGATCTCACAATCTGATATGCCTTTACTATACTCTTCACTGCTTTGTCATTCTGCTTGATCTAAGATTCTTCTCAAAATAACTCACTATTCATATTTCATGAACAACAACAACCCTTCTCTCTCACACTATATCTCTCTCTATGTATTTCTTCTAGAGTTAGAAGTAATCTTATATGTCTTTACAGATCTGGCAGCGAGATTTAGAACAACGATCAAGATCTATTATTTATGCCCCCAAGGCATTTTGATTTTCTGATTGGCTTCATGCCATGCATAATATAAAACAATTAAATGCGTAATTAACTCAGTAGACAAATATTAAATGCGTACATATGTCGGCCCAAATCTCATACAAGTCAGCCTAAACATTTTACATCAAAGTTTGAATCAATCCTGACATGTATGCAAAACTATTCTGCTTGGCACTTAACATCTCTGTCGCTTGACACTTAATATTCTACTAAGCTCGGCATGATGTAACTCGAAAACCTAAAACTTGCTCGACAATGTTGCTCGACCTTGAATGTTTAGCTCAGCCATAGTGATAACCAACTAAAAATGCCTAAGTAAATGACTAAGTATTGGTCACTAATCATCAAAAAAACTTAGGGATTAACAATCTCCCCCTTTCATATTAGTGGAAAAAACACACTTATCATTTCTTTCAATTCATTCCATCCAAAATGTTGCCTAAGTACACAATGTAATCCCCCTAGGAATGTACACCATACTACATACAAAATTTTACATAGCATACATTCCTTAAACAAAAATTCTTTTGCAACTGAAATTTCTTCCTGGATGACCTCCAGATGAGGTATCAGGTTTGTCTAGATAGTAACCAATTTTGTCCTTATTCAACTATCTTCAGCCATGAGCTCGGCTATCCTCCTTTGTGCATTTGTCAATATGTTAAAATGTAAGGACCTAGTGCTAGCATCCATACTCAGTCAACTTCCAGTTGACTTTAAGTCTAATTGAAATTTCTCTATGGCCTGTAGATTATCCTTTGTGAAAAATTCAACATCACGTAACTTCTTATACAAAGAATTAACATTAGTTGCAACTTCCTCCAAAATTTCTACAAGAGAAGAAAGTTCAACCCGCTTTACCGCAATCTCTCCTGAGATTTTTGCCAGTACTTTGTTCTCGAATTTCCTCTCAGACCAGTGCAATAACTTCTCATTAGATTCAATATTGTCATCATTCACCTTTTGCACAATATGAACTAACTATTCAAGAATAGGAGCTTGAGGATTGTCATCTTCCACTTCAAAAGCTTTTACAAATATATTTGTGATGTCATGTAATACCTGCTTTTGTTTCTGCTCTCTTTTCATTTCTTCCTACCTTTTCTTCCTCTTGAGTAATTCTTCAAGAGTCTCAATCTGTTCATAAGATAAAACATTGGGATCTCATGGTGGAATCAAAATAACTTCATCTAATGTGACATTAGGAGTGGGAGACTTCTTCCTCATGATTTTCCTCCTCTTAAGTTCCAGTGAGCTACAGCTCGGCTTTGTTTCCTCAATACCCTTTCCTGTATGAGTAGTAGTAACCATTACTTTTTTCCAATTCAGTCAAAATTGCCTGTTGATCAGGCGTACCTCCTATTTTGAGTCCAGTGGGAGTAGATGATGTCGAGTGTGGTAAATAAACAAACACTTTCACTACCTCTTGTTCCATAGGCTCATTATCAGTATCCCTCATCTCCTCACCACTATCAAAGACTGTTTTCACAACCTCTAAAATAGGTGAATTTTGTGTAATTACCTCTTGTTCATCTATTTTCTCCTTTTCTGCTTCCTTTGGTTCAATTTTATCCTCAGGTTTCTCTTGATTTCTCTCTTCATTTTCCACTGTACTCTTCTCTCCTTAAGTCTGAGTAGCCTTAATAGGCAATTCTATACTTGTGTCTCTCGGCTCATTTTGAACCTCAGCATCGAAATTGCTAGAGTCATCAATTGTGACATCAATTGGCTTGTCTGTTGTCAGATCAATAATGTTTACTGTCTCTATTTTTTATTTTTGTTTCTGTGGTGCAGGGGTGGTTCCAATTTCTTTACCCTTCGACTCAGATGTTCCTTCATCAGTCTTCTTCTCTTTTGGAGCAATCAATCCAAAGATTTCCTTCCAAATCCTAGTACTCTGCTGTACTACACTTTCAATATCATTTTTCAAAATAGCATAACCTCTCTATTTAGGTATGAATTTATGCTTATACTCCTCAAAAAAAATTTCTCTCTATTTATTAGTCAGCTTAGGAATGACTTGAGCTAATGTGCCTTCTCAAATCTATCTCCTAGTTGTGAGTGTGAATTCCCATTTGCTAGATAGAAACTCATATAAGTTACTCGACACATTGTTTCCTAGCTCTATAGGAGTTAACTTGAAATTACACATCATATATAATAGTGCTTCTTGAACTTTTTGCTTATCTTCTAACTTCAATTTCTCATATTTTATCAACTTAAAACTACATAACCCTGCAGAATTTCTCAAATTCTCATATACCTCACTAATATCAGTTGGTCTCTTGAATGGTGTTGTTGGTATGTTGCTGGGTTCATCAGTTTTAGTCTTTTCTTCATCACTTTCTGGATCCAGATGTAGTTTCCTTCTAGGTCTCTTTACCTGTAGGCTTGGCACAACCTTTGTTGCAAATTTAGTCTTTGATCAAGAACTACTCTCTCCAACCTTCTTGTCTGCATGTACATTTGTTTGTACTGCTGGAGATGTAATAGTAGATTCCCTTGTCCTTGGACGATTGGCAATGGGAGGGGTAACTTTAGGTTTTTCTTGACTTGGTTTGGTTACCTTGGCTATTGTTGGTTTCTTTCCTTTTGCCTTAATATGAATCTCTTCTTCAGATTCACTAACTTCTGCTTCTTCTTCGTCATATACATCTTCTCCTTGTCTAGTAGATATGCCTAGAGGTGCATCCTCTAGCTCCTCATCACTTAGCAATCCAACCATTTTCTTTAGATTTTTCACAATCTTTTTCCTCTTTCTCTCCATGGTTCCTGCCTTAAGATTCATAGATATCTTTTCCTTAGCTTCTTCATAATTTCCAAATCTCTTTGCTTTTGTATCAATCTCCTCTACTAGGAGTGTTGTGATAGCTACTAATATTTCATCAATTTTAACTTCATAGGGAAATGGCTCCAACCATGATACCCTAGGTGTCACAGCCTGAATGTATGTGTAATCTGTGTTAACTAGAAAACATATCTCCTCATAGTGCTTTTCCACAAATGAAATAGGAATTCTAGACCTCAACCTCATTCTCTTTTTGAATTCCACAAAGTAGTTTCCCATAATACTATTGAAATTATTGCCTAATTGCTGAATGCATTCACTAATCCACATAGAAATAGGTCTATCCTTCTTCCAAACAATATTTCCTAGTGTAGGAAATGACTTCTATACATAGAATAATATGCAAACTAGTAAAGAGCCAAACTTATATGACGAGATTTTAGCTTTTCTGATCGATAGTAATTTCTCAACTAGTTGTGTCAATTGTAGCTCGGCAAGGTCATAGGTATGATTCTTCTTGACTATCTTCCATGCTTGGTCCATAGCTGTGTAGGGAACACTATCCAGTTGGCTCGACTAATAAAAATTATGTGAAATCACTCTCACTCCAAATTCAAGTTCTAAATCTTCAATTGTAGATATAGTCATACCTCTATTGTTCCAGATAGCTCCAGTGTTAGCTGCTATCTCTTCTTTACTTTGATCTCTCATTGTTCGCTTACAACTGATAACAAGATATCCAATTACTCAATGAATAATATCTGTAGTGATCCTAACGAATCCATTTTCCAGCCACATATGCATATTATGAAATCATCTTAGAGCAACCTTGATCCATTCATCCTTGAAGTCTGGTGGAAAATCTAGGGCACAAGTTAACCCTTTGTCGGCTAAATGCTTGAATTCGTCTTTCAGAACTCCATTTTTGTATAACTTGTTGTAGGATTTCCTCAATTTACTATCACCTACTTCACCAATCTTAACCATGTAACAAGATCTAACATCGTGGATCAAAAGTACCTTTGGTGGAATAGATGAGAGGGCTCCATTCAGATCACCTAAAATTGCACTTTCGGGAATGGCTCAAAAGTTAGGAGGTGTGATGAGCCTCTTGAAAGGCCATCTTTTCATGTGTTTACTTTCCTTTTTCAGAAGTTTTCTTTCAAAGAGGAGACTTTAAAATTATGGTTTTTTATATATTTTATATGTAAGGACATAAGTAGGTAAAATGGATGGTAAAAACATAATATATTTTTGCTTGGAGCTGATGTATAGAAGTTGCAGGACATAAGTAGTTGCATGCTAAATAAATAGTCCTTTCCCCTATGCTATGTTTATGGGTAGTCTCCTTCCTATAGCCAAATGTTGTGTAAGAATATCGAATGGAATCTCACACTTCTTTCTTAGTATTAAATGATAAAATATATTTATGTGTCAGAAGTTATGTATACTAACCATTTTGTAGGAGTCAAGTCATGGCACATTCAAGAATTACAGCATGGCGTTGAAGGATTCAACAATAGATGTTACCTTTAGAAGTGCCAGCATAAAGCTAGGAATTAAGTAAAGTAGTTGAAGAAGGGCATGTTGCCGAACTCTCACGGAGGAACGAGTCAATTCAGTTCTTGAGTAGACACCACATGCAGATCTAGAACCACTGCATGCTATATTCTAGGAAGAACTTGAAGACCTACTATTGATGTTTGAGATTTCTATTATGAGCACTTTGTATCCATTAGTGATCCTCATTAATGGAGTGATCCTAGATTTAGACAGTAGTGTAGTTCCAAGGGGGAGTTAGTTGATATAATTTCTGGAATAGAATTTGGCATTGTAGCACTGTTTATTTTCCAAGTACATTTCTTCCATGAATGAATAGAGTGCATAATTTGAGTTTTAGTCTCTTATCTTGATTGCATTTCTATTCACTCATCCAAGGAGGCCCACTTGGTGAGTGAATGGTTTTATTAGATTAGAAGTTATTTCCTTGTTCATTAAGAAGTAAATAGAACTCTGCTATTCCTACAGCCACTAGTAACAGTTTTGGTGCACTGTTCCTGCAGCATAGGCGAGCAAAGTAACTCCTACTCGTGATTACTATTTTCTTAGCGTAATTGCATTCAATTGAGATAGTATAGATTCCTGAAGCATAATGTATTTTGATCCCATAAGTTTAGCCATGAGAATCAAGAAGGTTTGAAGCATATACTTTGCAAATACCATTCCAAGTTTACGTCCCTGGTCGATAATTAAATGAGACTAAATAATCTACTTAGTAGCCATTTAGGGTTTCCAATCCTGAAGTAACAGTCCAATGCTATGTGTTTCTGAGACAATTGTTTAGCAAAGAATTTTTGGCACCGCTACCGGGGATGGTGTTAGTTCAAACCTACTTTGGTGTTCATGATTCCATTTTTTATAATCTAGGATTTAATTTCAAGCAAGCATTTTATGCATAGAAGAAGAGATCTTATAATATATCCTTCTGTAGGCAAATTCAAAGAGGTTTGTTTATGATCTTCTTTAAAAAATCAGAAGCACATGAGGCTATCCTTAAAAGAAAATACTGGAATGTTGGTAGCACCTCCTTTCGTGCCCTAGCTTGGACTCTGAAAGCTATCCATGAGGAGGTGCTTTCCCTTTCGGCCCCTTAGTGGATCATTATCAAGAACCTACCTCCATTTATTTGGTGTTTTATTAACCATATTCTTGAGCCCCTGGGCAAGGTTATTAGGTTTGATGATATTACTCACCTTATACCACATATGGATGCTAGGGCCTTGGTATCCCTTAAGCCTGGTATTGAGATCCTGTCTGCTTTAGAGATTAACATCTCTGGTGAAATATTTTCTTGCCCTTAGAGATTCTAGACGGTCTGAATGCATGCTTCCTCTGTAAAAAAGGACACCTTCAAAGAGAATGCCCTATTATTAAAAGGAAAAATGATGTCGTCAAACCTAATCCCACCCCAATTTTGAACGAACCAATTAAGAAAAACTCTAATGTGTTTGGTAATCCTCCTCTGTCGCCCCCACTTATGACTTCTCCTCCGTCCACCCACCAAAACCAACAAACCCAAAACCAAATGTATGACGATATTCATGACTCCTCAGATGTTAATATGACAGATGGATTTCAAATTGTTAAAAGAAAATCTGATAAAAAAAGAAGGAAAGCGAATAATATTGAATGTGTGGTTGAAAAAGTGGTGAAAATGGCTCCACCGCCTGTTCCCGTGTCATCCCCTGTTGGTCAACCCACTGTTGATTCCTCTCCCACCTATGCTGATACTAAAGCATTTAAGGAAATCGATGAGGGATATTATTTAGAGGTCCTGCCCGCAGCCAATAACACCATGATCTCTATTCCAATGGTGCCCTCGAATATGAATGATCACTCTTCCCCGAGCCCTAAAAATGGAAATGTTATAGATAGTAATAAGACCACTGAATCTGAATTTGATGAATTTGACTAGAAAAAAGACTTCCCCAAATCCAAAAGAAGGGGAAGACCTCCTGGCTCGAAGAACAAATGTTCTACTAGTCTCGAAGGTGAGGGATCCACCCAATCTGTTATCTCCAATACCATAGAAGTGTGCAAGGACCTAGCTTGCATCCCCACTAACAATAGGTCTAAATGAATTGCATCTCTTGGAATGTGAGGGGTCTTGAGTCCCTAGATAGAAAACATATTGCTAAGCGTTTTGTTGACAGAATTCATAAAATTGATTTTATAATGTTACAAGAGCTCAAGGCTATTGGCTTCATGCTGGATGTTAATCTTGATTTCATCTGGAAGGATGCTATTATAATATGCTCTGATCATCCAAAAGGTAGGGGTGGAGTTGGATTACTCATTAATCCTAAGTGGTCTAAATGTATTATGAATAAAGGTAGGTCTCCGTGTAATAGGGCCGCCTGGGCCACAATCTGCACTAACACTACCACCTTTGGTATCTGCTCCATATATGCATCTAATGATCCTCTGGAGAGGGAAAAATTGTGGACTTGGTTGACCTCCCTTCCTGACATCCCTTGGATCCTTGGTGGTGACTTTAACATGATTGAGTCCCAAAAAGATAAATTGGGTGGTCGCCCCTTCGCTTGGAAGCCTTCGGAGTTGGAGCCTTGGGATAAGATGTTTCAATCTAAACTCTTGTTTGATCCCCTGAAGAACAATGATAACACTAACCTTAATTTTTGGCACACCTGGTGTAACTTCCAGCAAGGCCCTGCCCGTATCTATGCCAGACTGGATAGATTTTATGCTCATAAGAATTGCTTTTCCTTCATCCCTGATGATCAAGGCAATCTTGTCACTATCTCCCCCACATCTCTTTTTGATCACCATCCCATCTTTGTCCACATCAAGTTAAACTATGATCAACATACTCCTAAGACTGTCAGACCGAGATTTATTCTCAATACTTCCCTCCTTGAGGATGAAGACATCCTGTCTGCTATTCATCTTATCAGTACCTTTAATAAAAACTTATCCCCGTCTCTTTTCTGTTTTGAAAGATGGCATCAAAACATACATGCCTGGCATGCTCTCCTCCAAACTCTGGGGCAAAATAAGGCCAAAGACTTTAGATATAATGAGAAATCTCTTTTTGTCAAATTGAATTTTGCTGATACTCTTATTCAAAACAACCCCTTTGATCATAATCTTGTCGCCATTGTCTCTAAAGCTAGAGATGATCTTCATCACCATCACCAGACCTTAGTCCATGGGGGCCAGTATTAGGTGTAGGGACCACTGGTTGTAGCAGGGTGACAAGGGGACCAAGTTCTTCTTTAACTACCTTAAACAAAAGCAAGCCAATGAAGCCATTAATAGTATCGTGGTTGATAATATTGAGATTTTTAATCCTGATGAAATCAAGGAATCCTTTGCCTCCTACTACAACAATTTGTTTTCTTCTGAAGAGAATGATGAATCTATCTCTCTCAAAAGAGAATTCTGCTCCATTATCCCAAAGAAAATATCTTAGTAAGACTCTCTTCTTCTTGGAAAAAATATCTCGAAGGAGGAAATTGAGAATGCTATCAATTCCCTTAAGAAAGACAAAACACCGGGCCCTGATGGCCTCTCGACTAATTTTTACAAAACCAACATTAGTTGGATTAGCTCAGATCTCTATGATCTTTATAATGAGGCTTATGAGAAAGGCACATTGGGAAACATGATTAACCTTTATATTTAACATTGGGCAACATGATTAATCCAATTATGTCATTGACCTTTATATTACCAATTGTTGGATCAATACTAACTGATGAATCAAAAGTAGAAATGTCTATCTTGCCTTTCATTGAATCGAGTGTACCTTTCTTAGTAGTAAGAGGAGCCTATTGCTCGGGTTTTTTCTATGCTGATGTAGATTTTGCAACCTTGTCTTTGCTCGGTGTCACTATACTGTGTATGGGAAATTGGGGTAGTGATGCCATGACCTCAACTGCAATCTTCTCTGTGTTGGACTCTTCAATGCTTTGTACCTCGAATAGAGGGTCATCATTTCCTTGTGTTGTAGGTTTTGTACTTGGTACTTCTTCCTTCACATTGCTTTCTACAATCTCAAATATTTATTTCCACACTAATGTGGCATGCTGAGCTACTTATTCTATATTTTTGTTTAACATCTGAAATGCCCTGAATATGGGGGTATGATTATTCTCATATTTCCTCAAGGACTCTTTTATTTCTTTGCCTTTCATTTCAGCCATAACCTATTTCAATTTCTCTTCCCTTATATCTCTGTCAATTTGTACTAAATTTTACCACGTAACAAAGACTGCCTTATGTTGGGATTAATGGGCAGTATGTATTGAGAGGGGAGGGTCGAATCAATACCTATATAAATTTTTGTATCCTTTAATCAATTAACCTTTGTAATCAATTGCATGTCCATTAAATCTTATCTATACTATCTTGATGTGCATTATATCAATTCATAACATTAATAAGCATGTGAATCATTCATAGGAACATTCATGAAAGTAATTGACAACAACACAAGATATGATATCGCAGAAAACTCCTGTTAGAAAGTAAAAAAATTGGTGGGGATGGCAACCACAAAACTTCACTATCTACAGATTGGAAGGGAGCTGGTTAAGGCTTACAATTTGATCACTTCTGATGATCTACCCTATTAGCAGTATCGGTGGAGACCTATTAAAGTCTACTCTATTAAGAGCTTTAGCAACACTGTTAAGTGTGCACTTGGTTAAGAGATTTGATGTTGGACTGTTAAATCAACCTTCCTTGAAAGGATTTTTACACTTTGCTCCACTTCTTAGAATGATATAAAATTACAAATTGACCTGGTAAATACAATATCCTATTGCTGATATAGATCCTATGTAGTTCACATAAAAATATTATCACCTTAGTTGTGATTGAATGATGTGATTATTCCAAAGGGCTTGCTTCCACAATCTATTAAGAAGATCTTCTTTATGTTCTTCAAGGATACTAATCTCCTCTAGGTCCTTATTAGGCTTAGATCATTAAATATGTCTTAATCCTACTCTCCTCTAAGAGTCTCCACTTGTGCCTCACCCTTTGAAAGACTAACACCCTATAGTTAGTTCAAATCTCTACTTCTCCAGCTTACACTTAGAAGAGTCTAAGTGTCAATTCCCACACTAACCTTCATGAATCACTTGCAGGGGTGTTCAACACCATCTAGAAACTGCATTCGATAAATTTTGAATCCATCTTGAGGAATCTCCTTTCAATTTTCAGTCGAGTCCAATTTTGTGTCTTCAAGAGGCCTAATTGAGCTCACTTCCTTGTAGCCCTAAATAGTGTTTTTTTCTCACTTCTTGCAAAACTTTTCCAAAGACCTCAAAAATATAGGACCATATCCAGATAGCCTTTTACACTTTACAAAGGATTTTGTAAGTCTCATACCCCTAAGTTATCCATACATGGGGTTCCTATAAACTAGGTCTTATAGGGATAATAGGCCTAAAAACTAGGACAGTCTGCAACACTATCCAAAACTCACTCAAAACTTGTCTTGACTGATTGGCATGAAGTTAACCAACCTAGAATGTCAAGGTAACACTAAACCCTAACTGTACATGTACTTGGACCATACAATACCTTCTGTTGGTACTCCTAAATTTGGAACAAATTTGGAGTGACCATGTTAAGTTTTTCAGTTGAGCAAAGTATGTACTCTTGAAATTTTGTGTGAGAAGGCTCAGTTAGAGTGCTTGTAAAAGATGCCTAGATGATTTTCATGAGGTATGGATTGGGAAAAGGATTCAATGCCTTTCATTTGATAAATGCAGTGGATCCCAGCTCCTGAATTCCAATTCTGACATGTTTATGGAGTAGTCATTTTGAGGGGATCACCTAAATCTGCATGTTGCTTAAGTGTCATTTTGTTGTACGGGGCCTACTTTGCTTTTGAATATCTTACACCCTATTGAGTTTCATAGTTTTCCACTTTGGGAATGTTTAACACGCATATCAAAGAGCTTATGGTTTAAATCTCAGCTCATTATCAATCCATTTGATAGGTTTTCATACTTCCCAAAGTTGGTTGCTCAGAACTGTTTGCATTTTTTGTTCTGCCTAGAAATCTGAATAGCCCAGCTTGACACATTATTAATTTTGACCAGTTGATTCAATTGATAAAATTAATTTTGTACTGTGTTCCAATGGTCCCACACTCTATATTTTCCAGTTTGTAGATCTTTATGAAATCAGATGACAAGTTTTCTAGAACCATTCCATTGGTGAATAATTTTGATTTCCTGAGTTTTCAAGTACAGAATTGCTAAGTTGTCCACTTTGAGGTCTTCAAAATCTATACCCGGGTGAACATTTTGGATAATTGAGTTGTGCCTTGTGTTGAAAACATAGGAGTGTACTCACCTGAGGATTTACAGATTCCTACCAATCCATTTGTCCACTTTTCCAGAGCTTTTCCATTTCTTATTTATTAAGGTTTCACTGAAAATGCAAAATTCAGAATTAAGTGGCATACTTTGTGGCTTCCCTATTTTCACCCGGTCCGAGGTCAGACATAATTGAAATTTGATCTACATTGTAGACCTAGGAAAGAACTCATCTAAAGATTCCCAAACTTTGACCAATCCGGTAGATCACTTTTCTTTGCCGATTCTAAACCCAATTTCTACATATCTGTTGTGCTTTGGTTCAGAAAGTGTTTAGGGTGCTAACTTTGCGGATTGGTATCAGTTGAATGGTTTGTTTTTAGAGGAAGACAACTGAGGGGTCATGTTCTACATGTGAAATTCAATCAAGCTCCAGAGGTTGAGTTTTTGAAAGATCTTTTTGATGACCCTATGAGTCCAGTTTCGGAGGCAGATTGTTCAGTTTGTAGTGCGGAAAAGAGTTAAGTTTCCAGAATGGCCATTTTGTAAGAATGGTAAATTTTGATCTGAAATATATTTTTAGGGTCTGATTGTGGGAACATCCTCATTGCATATGAATCTACTATGTCACCTAGTGGTGAAATTTCAAAGCTTGTTTCTATATTTTTGCAAGGGTCAATCTGAAGGGGATTTATGTTGTTTCCGCATTTGTACCTATGTAGTTTTCTGGAAGGCTAAGTTTGCACTGTTATATCTTGTGCCTGAAGATGAATTTGGTGAAGTCCTTCTGCATGTGTATTCAATGGTAATCAATGAATCTTCCTACCATGTGATGAGTCTGATTACTTGTTTCAGTGAATTTTTAAAGGCAGCCCCAAAGGCTAATTACCATTAATGTGATCGAATGGCATAAGTGTCAAAATGGTTATAAGGGCCACCAGTTTGTACTTAATGTTTGAAATTTTAAAATATGGAAGTATAGACAGGAGGCAAAATTGCAAGAGGGTTTTCAAATGATGCAAAGTGACGATCATTCCAATCCATCCGGGTATCTTCTATTCAACATTTTGCCGAAAGGTCTGCATGTCAGGATTATAGTTTAATGCCAGTTGCATTTTCATTCGGGATCGCTTGCAACTACAATGTCAGAGGATCTTCCTGAGTATCTTTTATGTTTTGAATGGATGATCACACCATTTTACAAAGTA
>MU226300.1:97419-110629 GCA_018584345.1 Thuja plicata
TTTCATTGACTCTTTGCCCAAGGAATAGGCACTGATCTAGAGTTTGCTGAGAAAGTGTTTTCTCCATTCAGTTATACACAAATTAATCAATTTCATCTAGTTTTTAGAACAAATGAGCTGAACTCATCAAGGACTTATGTCAGCATGACAGTGTCCACTTTGTTGATTCTTTAGAGAGCAAATCATTAGGTTATCCCTCCTAAGGACAAAAGGAAGAAGGATGCAAATCCTTGACTCATTGGTTTATGTTCTCAAAACCATAGCCTGGCTTATAGTATTCTATTTTAAGTTAGTCATTGCAATCTCTAAAGTGTTCTATAAGTTGTTACAGTGAGGTTTTTGGTTCATACTTAGTGAATGAAACAATCCACCAAATACATAGGCTGAAGTATCAGTAATCTTTAAAAGGTAAAACTTGCCTGAGTCTGTGGAGCTCAAAAACAAAGAAGGATATTATCCAGTCCTTAGAAATTAGCCTTTCTCTTGCCTAAAAGAGGTTGCAACTGAGTATACCATATATACTGTCATCATTAGGTAAGTGTTGCAAGAAAAAGTGCTAACACCTTCTTCACCTGCACATGAAATCTCATTGTTTCTCCTGCAAACCTCTAACCAGACAGTGCATGCTCGCCTAGGGTTTGGATCTAAAAATAGTAACTTGCCTTTCTAGGACTCCTAACTCAGAAAATATGTACACTACTGACTCCCCTAGCATTTCCATCTACCATTAGATTTTTCCCAAGGTTAAATTTCATCGGGGATCCATGATTAGACTGAGTGGTCTGGACAGGACCAGTGAGTCCCCTAAACTGAAAACAATTTAAACAACACCTTAAATGACCATAAAGAAACTTGACTACTAAATGAAAAACACTACAAACTATTCTAAGAACACAAAACAACCACTAGTCTTAGTCTTTCAATCCATTACATATGACTGTCAACACAAAATGCTCGGGATTACTAAAAACTCAAAATTGCAGTCTCTATTCACTTCACACTTGTTACAATATGAAAAAATCTCTTCTTAGTTAGAGTCTCTCCCTACACTAGATCCCTTCTTACACCATCCTAGGGCCTTTTTGGTTGATTCCCCACTCCTATTTTCAAGGAGAATCCAATGTAGCCATGTTGCATGCAACATTTGCAATTATTGCAAATGTTGTCATGACAACAATTTAGCTACTTTTGGCATCTTTTCACTCATGTCTTCTCCCTAGATTTTAGGACCTCTAACCTCTTCAATTCGAGGATCCAAGATCATTTATGACCCTATGGAATCTCTATGTCCACATTTAAGTGATTTGGATACATTCATGACTCCAACCTCACATTGAACAACTAAGCCTAAAATTTTGAAAATACTACTAACAATGGCTATTGATGTGATCTTAGTCCTAATGACTAACTCACTTAGCCTAAATTGCAAAGTCCTACTAAGGTCCAAAAAAAAAAAACCTATCTTGACTTGTCTTATGTCAAGTACAAGCCCAAATGAACAAACATGGAGGTTAGCCTGGGTGCTCTTGCACCATCCTCCCCAAAACAAAAAGATCAATTCACCCTTGGATTGAGTATACCTAGATCAATCCCCATCTTATTGAACTCTGATTCTTTGACCCATATTGCATCTGCATTTTTTGATCATGTCTTTTGATCAAGTGCTCCTTATACTCTTTAGTTATTATCTTCTTGTATACTCTTGTATCCAGTATGCTGTCAGCTCCTGTGACTGTGGCAAAGGGTAATTGTAGTTCCTCCACATCTCTGATTACTTCTTGAAGACTCTGGTCCAAGTCTTGCTTTGGTCCTTTGTAGTGGACTAAGTCTGCAATTTTGAATATAGGTGACAGTCCACTATCTTTTGGGTGTTCAACTTTGAATGCATTATCACCATACTTAGCCATGATAGGATAAGGACCTATCCTTCTCTTCTACAACTTCTAAGGGACTCCCTTATGCAATATTGATTTATTGAGATGTGTTAGAAACACTGAGAGGCGGGGGGGGGGGGGGGGGGGGGCGTGAATCAATGTTTGTCTATTAATTACTTTTCAACAACTTAAACATAAATCAAACATACATTGAATGAAGCTTAACATAAGAACTCATAACACAAGATATGATTATGGGGAACCTTAATCAGAGGAAAACCCCGGTGGGAATTAGTACCCAAAAATATTGTACTAGTATAATGAACCTGTTAAAGTTCCTTTGCCCTGTTAGAAGCAATCTTTACAATATGAGTACAATGACCTGGTTAAATGTCGGACCCTAATAGGAGTATTTTACAAAACCCTATTAAAGGTATATGGCTCACTGCCTAGGCTCACTGCCCAATAGGATGAAGGCTACAACCTTCTAAAAGTTGATATACACTATATCAAAAGTGAACTATTGTGATGGCACTTCTATCTGATCAGTTTCATGTATGCATGAATGCTCTTACTCTCTTAAAGAGCTATATCATATACTGACTTCATCTTACTGATCTTTTAGATCTTCCTCTTACATAATTCTCAACATTTTTAACATAACTTTACATTACATACTTATATGTTCATATCCGAATAGGCGCGACCCAAAACAAGACTCTAGTCAGCCCTAAAACAAAATACACAATGCTGTTGAACAAGTCAACTCAAGTGTGTTTACTATGATTTTAATTACATCATTAAAAACATATAACCAAAGGCGCTTAGCCATTACATAACAAAATAATTCACATTGATCAAAACACTAGTTGGCTTCCATGCTCTGTCTTCTAGACCGCTGGTCTACTGATCTTCTTATAACCTCACTGTACTATTGTTCCTTACTATGCATGTCTAGATGTAGCATGTACATGTGTCATACAACATATATATGAATGCACATACACTGACTCGGTCTCTCGCACGTGCGTTGATGTGCTGATCACTAAATATCTCTGTCTACCCTGTTTTCCATACTTAGTCATTTTGTCTTTCATGAAAGAAACTAAAAATGAATTTTTTGCCATGATGACAACACAAGATGAGTCATGCATCCTCAAGAAGTCAACTTTCCAACAATCTCCCCCTTTTTCATTTATGGCAACAATGGAATGTGGCCAAGTTTCTCAAAATGACTTAACACAAGAAATGACTGTATATCATAACATCTTATTGATATATACATATACTTCTACACATATACACATTCTATATTACTCCCCCTTTGATGTTAATGAAAACGGTGTACAAAAACTTGTAATTCTTCTACATACTTACTCCATGTAAAATTTAGGGTACACAATCTGAAGAGATTGGATCTCTGTATGCCAGAACACTTTCATTGCATCAACAGTCTGTAGATGCACACATAGGGCATATGACAGTTTCTCCATTTTTATCAAATCCATGCAATGACCTTGATCATATGTTAAAATGGTGGCATCAATATGTTTGATGTTCTCATTTAAGACTGCTAGAGATGGCGCAAGTGCATTTCCTAACTGAGTTTGTCAGACTCTTATCTTGTTGATTTCCAATTTAGCCTTCTCAATCTTGTCTAACTACCCTTGATAGACATTGTTACAGATGTTCATGTCTTGTGTGGATGTTTCAACTAATTTCCTAATGCTGTCCACCATGATCTTTGCCTATTCTACGTTTTTAATGTGCTCAGAGGTGAACTTCATTTTGTCCATGCAATTAGCTATAACTTTCTTACCCTTAGCTGCTAATTATTTTAGTATGGATTTCCCAATCTTTAAGGATTTTAGGTCTAAGGTAAAATTCTTTACCAATTCATTCAACCTCTCCTTCTTGTATTCATCTTCTACAATTTTATTAGCAGAGTCTACTAAACTTGTAAAGTGTGATTTAAAGTTTGTCAGAGTGTTGTCCACATCTTCAACTGATTGTACTTTGGCTACTTTCTTGTCATTAGGAACTAATTAATTTAATATGTTTACTAATTCCAAAAAGTGGGGGTTCCTCATCACTTGTTTCTCCTTTTCTTTTTCCATAGCAAGAATGCTGATCTTGATTAGGTCTTCTTCTCCCCATGCATCCAGACTTTCTGAATCAGGAGTTAACCTTGACAATAATGAGGTAGATGGTTGAGTGGATGGTGAGAATATATTGTTCTGACTGGTATCCATGCATTCAATCTTTACTGACATATCTTTTATTTGTGTCTCATCACCTTGAGTATCTTTTTCTTCATTTATGTCAATTGGATCATTGGTGGGAACTTCATCTTGTTGTGCAGATGTATCATCAGTGCATATTTCTTCAGTGCTTAAAAATGCTTTATCAACTTTGTCCATATCTTTTTTAGATGCTATCATGGATATCTTGATATTATCAACCACTATAGTATCCTCTGAGTCTTTTTTTGTATGATAAGTTATTGTTACTGTGGGTACTGAAACCTGTGGACCTGTTGTAGGTGTATTCTGAATTACTGCTTCTGTAGCCTATTTAGGAGGAGATGGAGTTACCTTTGTTGTAGGTGTCATTGATGGATACATGTGTCTATCCATAAAAACTTGTGCAAATGCCTTTTCAGTCTCTTTACCTATATGCTCATACTCTTTGTTCATAATCTATAAGGTCCTTGTCTTGGTTCTAAGATGAGGCTTCACCAGATCTAATAAAATAGCCTTCTCATCATGCGAGCATACAGGGAGAAGAGTATCCAATGTTTCTTCTCTAATCCTCATGTCTTCCTCTATTGCATGTCTTTTTATGATCTCCAATATGTTCCATAACTGATCTATTTTCACTGTCTTGAGTTCAAGAACTGACTTCTTTAACTTGATCATATGAGATATGATGATAGAGTGTATCTCAGTCTTATCAATCTCTTGATACTTGTCATACATTTTAGCAATTGTATCTAGTCTACCTTCATTTACAATCCCATTCTTCAAAACATTTAGACTAGGTCTAAATCCTACCTCAGGAGGAGCTTGAGTATTTTTTTCTTTGCTCCGTGTGTTCCTTGATGATGGATGATTTGTGGGTGCTTGTTTTCTTCCTCTAGACTTCTTACTTGGTATAGAAGGTGGAGCTGAGTCTAGGTCAATAGTGGTAGAGGGCCCAAAGGTTCCCTCTACTTTCTTCTTCTTTAGGACCTCATCTATCTTCTTAAGTTCTTTGGCTATCTTGGATTCTCTAGCTTTGTCAAGGTCTTCTTGAGCGACTCCATGAACTTTTAGAATGTTAGATGTAATTATGGATGCCTTCCTCTTGTTTTCAGAACTGTGTAAGATAGTATCCACTTCATTAGTCTTCTCTTTGTAAGTGCCCCACCTTGGCTCATTATGATCTTTGGGCGCAGACAATATAACTTATGCATATCCTTATAACACATGTTCTTCCACTTCATAACCAAGAGGATGAATCCTTTCGGTTCTAGGTTCAACTACCTCCATGCAAGTGCAATCTGTTTCCACCATGAAACATATGGTATCCTTATATTTGTCAACTATCTTCTCAGATAATCTAAACCTTTTCTGCATCTTGATCCTAAATGTCTTGATATCCATATCCATGGCATCCCTTACACTGCTCTCTAAAGTGGCCTTAAGATAAATTTGAGATATTGTGGGTTTTCTCCTGTCTAGGTAAAGGTTTGCAACCTTTCCAACAATATGGAAGTACAAGTAGATGATCAAGGATCCAAACCTGAATTTCTTGTTCCTATCATGCTTGATGATTCAAATGTTGTCAATCAGTTGAGTGCGCAAGATCTCACATAGGTTGTATTGAGTGTTATCCTTCACAATTCTAATAGCTACTAGGACTGTTGTTGCAGAGTCACTGTTTAACCTGCTTTCTTGCTGAAACTTATACCCAAGTATCATAGATAGAAGTTTTATGTCATCTTCTTTGATAGGGTCAACTGTCATTTCGCGCTTGTCACTTCTGGATACTAAAACTTGTTCAACTTGCTTCTTGAAATCTTTGCCATTAGGAAGAACTAGTCCAGTCTTGGGAAGTCCAGTTAATTCATGGATTAGATCTATAGTGATGTGCACAGGAACCTCACCTATCTAGTAAAGGTCATCATGTATTCTTCTTAGAAAAATCTTCACCCATTCTGGCTCATCAAACTCATGTGCATTAGAGTATTAAAAAATAAGGTTATCAATCAAGTGCATGAACTCATCCTTGAATGTTTAAAAAATAGGGTTATCAATCAGGTATGTGAACTCATCCTTGAATGTGTAGTCAGGTTTCATCATAGATCCCATATGAGTGGCTATGCTGATATCTCCTACTGTTTCCTTCTTACAGTAAATGTATGCATGGATATCTTCTATGTGAACAACACCTAATGGAGTTTTGGAGAAAGCTCCTTCCACATCATCCATTATGGATTTGAATAGATGCTTTTTGAATACAAATCTTTTCCTCTCTGCAATATTAAATAAAAATAGAATCACCATACTTACTTGGAACTTGATTAAGTAGGGTTTCATGAAATTCTAAAATGGTGTGACTGCTAGGGTTCCGTTACAACTTCTTATCTATTTTCTTAGCTGCCAAATATGTTATGCTTCCGTGCTTGATTGTTCGTGCTCCAGTTCTCTCCAGATTCTATGATCTTGAATGCAAGTGTGAAGAAGATTGAACACTTACTTTCTTTTATAAAAGCTACTGCATTTAATGTTTGCAACCATACGCAAATTACTTAGAGAATTTACAACTTTGATCCTGATGAATTTGATACAATGCATGTATGCATACTGCAATATTATGTGCTTATAACCATGAATCCATAGGCGCATACTCGGAGGTGAGTATACCATCTACACAGGGGTCTAGAGATAGAATAGCTCCCCCTAAGACCAAGAAGGTCTATTCAGGCATAAGTAGAGGGTACGTCCACTGTGGATGCATCAACTACTTTGTCAACATCATTGTTCTTCCTTACTTCAACCCAAATTTTTCTTGAATCTTCTTTTTCTTGAACAAACTTGACTTCTCCTTCTTCTTCAAATAATGATTTCTTAGGATCCTCTTTCTTTTGAGTTCTGGATCTACAAGACTTTGAGATGTGTCCAGCCTTTCCACATGTGTGAAAAATGATAGGAGGTTTTATGTTCTTGTTCATCATGCTGCATTGCTTTGCTATGTGACCATTGAAGTTACATATCTAACATGTAGTGTTCTAAAAATTTCTTTGAGTTTGATTTCTTTGATTGTTTTGATTCATTCTTCTTTGATTTGTTCTGCAATGTATAGCCCTGTGACCAAACTTATTACAGGAGCAACAATAACCATTGAAAGGTCTTACCTTTTTGCAATCTCTTGCCAAATGAGCATTCTTTTTACATGCATAAAAGGTTCTATTAACTTGCTTGATTTCCCCTTTAGGTGGATCTATTTTAATCTCTTCAAATTTTTCAATTTTGTTTGCTTCTGAAGATGCTTCATGATATTTCTTTCTTTCTTGCAATGAATTTATTTCAATTTGTGCTACACTGTATCCAAGACCAGTAGTGTCTCCTTTTTGATTTTGTGCATTAAGCTAAGATTGAAGTGAATCAGAACTTGTGTGGAGTTTATCAATCTTGTCTTTTTCTTCTATTAATTCAGATTCCAACTTCTTCTTTATGTTTTCCAATTCCAGGACTTTCATGTTTTCTTTCAAGAGTTCATCATCTAATTGTTTTCTTTCATTGATCTTTTCTTCAATAGCAATTTGACTGTCTATGAGCTGTTCATCTAGATTTTCAATTTTCTCTTTTAGAGACATATTCTCTTCATTGAGATTTTTGACCATTTTCCCTAAATCACTTGTAGAACAATCTTTCAAATCTTTTCTTAATTTCTTGATAAGCATTTGTGAGCCATCAACTTTCAGTCTAAGTTCTTCATTTTATTTTTTGGATCTATCAAGATATTCAAGAGTGGCTTCAAGATTCTTTTTCAAATGTTTTTCTTCTGCTGAGTCCATGATCTCCTCAAGTGGTTAAACTTATTTGCTGAGGACCAAAGATCTGATACCAATTGTTAGAAACACTGAGAGGGGGGGTGAATCAATGTTTGTCTATTAATTACTTTTTAGCAACTTCAACATAAATCAAACATACATTGAATGAAGCTTAACATAAGAAATCATAACACAAGATATGATTACGGGGAAACCTTGATCAGAGGAAAACCCTAGTTGGAATTAGTACCCACAAATGTTGTACTATTATGATGAACCTATTAAAGTTCCTTTGCCCTATTAGAAGCAATCTTTATAATATGAGTACAATGACCTGGTTAAAGGTCAGACCCTATTAGGAGTATTTTACAAAACCCTATTAAAGGTATATGGCTCACTGCATAGGCTCACTGCCCAATAGGATGAAGGCTACAACCTTCTAAAAGTTGATATACAATATATCAAAAGTGAACTGCTTTGATGACACTGTTGTCTGATTAGTTCTGTGTATGCGTGAATGCTCTTACTCTCTTAAAGAGCTATATCATATGCTGACTTCATCTTACTACTCTTCTATATCTTCCTCTTACATAATTCTCAAGATTTGTAACATAACTTTACATTACATACTTATATGTTCATATCCGAATAGGCGCAACCCAAAACAAGACTCTAGTCGGCCCTAAAACAAAATACACAACACTTCCAAACAAGTAGGCTCAAGTGTGTTTACTACAAAACTAATTAAATCATTAAAAACATATAACCAAAGGTTCGTAGCCATTACATAACAAAATAATTCATGCTGATCAAAACACTAGTCGGCTTCCATGCTCTATCTTCTAGACTGCTGGTCTACTGATCTGCCTGTAACTTCACCATACTATTGTTTTATACTGTGCATTTCTAGATGTAGCATGTACATGTGTCATACAACATATATTAGAATGTGCATATGCTGACTTGATCTCTCACATGTGCACTGATGTGCTGATCGCTGAATATCTCTGCCTACCCTATTTTCCATACTTAGTCATTTTGTCTTTCATGAAAGAACCTAAACATGAATTTGTTGCCATGATGACAACACAAGATGAGTCATGCATCCTTAGGAATTCAAATTTCCAACAAGATTTACCATCACCATGTCACCCACATTAAACTCAACTATCCTCCTACTTTCATCAATCTTTGCCTTATGTTTCAAGGTGTTCTCTGTCAAGGTTTTCTAGACCATATCATGTACCTCTTGCATGGCATTAGAAAAATTATCTTCATATCCACTTGCTTTCACTCCATCCTTCAAGTCTCTCAACTCATAGACTCCTCTAGGGTGTATTCCATACACTATTTCAAAGGGGCTCTTCCCTATTGATCTATTTATGGTGTCATTGTAGGCATACTCAGCCTGTCCAATAAATTGACCCCATTACTGTCTGTACTCCTTTGTCTAGCACCTTAGTATATTTCCAAGGCTTCTATTCACCACCTTGGTCTTTCCATCAGTTTGAGGATGGCAGGTAGATCCAAAAGATAAATCAGTGCCTAGTTTTTTCCAAAGAGTCTTTCAAAAATGACTCATAAATTTGGTGTCTATATCAAACACAATGCTTTGAGGTAACCCATGGATTCTTACTATCTCTTTGAATAATGGAGATGTTATTTGGATGGCATCATTAGTGGTCTTACATGGCACAAAGTGAACCATTTTACTAAAACTATCCAAAACTACATAAACACTATCCATACCTTGTCTTGTCTTGGGTAACCCAACTACAAAATCCATGCTCAACCAATCCCATGGTCTAGTAGGAATAGGTAGGGTCTGATAAAGGCCAGCATTTGATGAAGTAGCCTTGGCTCTTTGACACACTATACAATTCTCCACATACCTTTTGACATCAAGATTCATCCTCGGCCAATAGTAGAACCTTTGAACTAGTTCTTGTGTCTTTGTGATCCCAAAGTGACCAATCAATGCACCATTGTGCTTCTCTTGAATCATATTCTCCCTAATAGAGCCTATAGGGACACATAACTGATTTCCTTTAAACAAAAGGTTACTTTGCAAAGTGTATTCAACATACTCACTATGGAAATGGTTCTTTTATTCAGCAGATACCTTATAAATATCTCCAAAGTCCTCATCTTAAGCATAAAGATCCTTGATGTGATCTATCCCCATGCTCTTCAACTGAATCTCTTGGATGGTAAGATCTCTTCTTGAAAATGCATCAAAAAATTTATTGAGGACACCTTTCTTATATTTGATGTTAAAGGTGTAAGCTTGTAGGTACTCAACTCACTTCATGTTCTTGTGGCTCAACTTCTCTTGAGAATTCAGAAAGCTTAAGGCCTGATTATCTGACTAAACAATGAACTCCTTGGGTAGCAAGTAGTGCCTCCACTTTATCAAGGCTTGAACCATTGCATACAACTCAAGGTCATAAGAAGAATACTTCTTATTTGCTTCACTCAACCTCTTAGAATGAAATGCTACGGGTCTACCCTCTTGGCTTAGGAAAGCCCCAATGGCCATGTTGCTTGCATCACATTCAATTGTGAAAAGCTTCTCAAAGCTTGGAAAGACTAACACTGGATGGGTAGCAATCTTTTCCTTCAGCAACCCAAAGCTCTTTGTTGGTTGTATTTCATGTTTTTGCTGATATGCCTGGTTCCTTGCCCTCCCCTCTGAAAATTTTTAGGTTTTCATGCTTATTCCTTGCCCAAATTGTCAAAACCCTGAAAAACCCTAGCAACCAAGTGTTAAACAATGTATTTTGAAAACCTTAGCCATGTCTTATATTTCATCGTTACCTTTTTCAAAGTTACTAAAGACATGTGCTTTAAGTAGGTCGCTTGATCGCTTTACCAGAATCGAATATGCTAAAACATTCCCCGACTTCGCTTTTGCCTTATGTCGCGTAGTCTTGATAAAAAATGGAATATTCTCTCAGTGTATCAAGACTTAGCGATTTCCTTTTAGTCGGGTTGTCGCTTGAAATCATGTTATGACCTTTTAAAAATGAATGGGACCCGCCTCAGTCGGGTGATCGCGAGAAGAAATGGCAAGTCAAAGAAATGTCTCCCGACTTTGTGATTCACTTCATGTCGCATGGTCGCTGGATCTGCTCGGTCAAACAGTTAAGGCTTTTCTTCTGCCGCGTGGTCTTGTGATAATTGGTGGTTAATTGATAAACAGTCTCGACCCAGTGACTAACGGTTTCATGCTAAGAGATTTCCCTCAGTCGGGATGTCGCCAGATCAGGGCGGTGAATCAGATTCCCAGTATGCATAAAGAGGACGAAAGAAAAGATGACATATGTCACAGAGCTAATGGTTGTCGGGTGATCGCTAGAAGAAGGAAGAGGATCACGCGATAACAAGACTAAGGTATGTTTTCCCTCAGTCGCGAAGTCTCCTCATAATTTAAAGGTATATGAAATTCTAAGGCGATTATGCGACAGCTGTTCGATGAAGAAGTAAAAAGATCTGACGGTGGTCGCGAAGTCTGGTGATAAAAGTGCCCCAGGGAGAAAGTCCTTCCGACTAAGCGATTAAGGTATGTCGCGAGGTCGCTGTGAATAGAAAAAGGCACGTGCTTCAAGTTAAAGGTAAAAGACACAAGATCTCCTGACTAAGTGACCAAAGAGATAATCATGAAAATAAGAACAAACGGCTTGTCGCGTAGTCTGGAGAAGGATACTGAGTTAAGGTTAACCCTGCACGACTTAGATTTTCACTATAGTCGCCTGATCGCTGAAAAGACTTGGGTTAGCTGAGGTAAAGGAATTACATTGTCGCCTAATCTGAAGATCAGACCATGGTTAAGAGAAAACGCTCACAACAAAGAGACTTAATGAGGTCGTGAGGTCGCTAGATAAACAGGATCTACAAAAGCGGTGCCAAGTGGATGACGTGACAGAGGAGATCACCCGACGGCCAATCAAATACAAGAATTTTTGATTACTGTGTACAAAAGGTAGCTGAGATTGATGACAGAGAACGAATCAGAGAGTGCCATGTCAGCTGTCTTAACCATTTTATGATTGCGCCAAAATATTCATGATTTAAATTTGATTTCCTGTCACCTCGCTCAACTATGGCTAAGTTTTTGAACGTTTCACGACATGTTAACTTAATGGCAGAACTGACGTCTCTAAACTTTGAGCCATGTACTCTGAACCTTATGGCTATAAACAAGGGAGTCTACATTCATTCTTGTTCACCGAGTTTATGATCTCAGAGCAAAGTTATTGTTTTAGAGCAAAAGGTGATATTCAGAGTTGTAGCAGTGTTGTTGAGTGATTGAAATTTCTGAGAGTTACAGAGAGTTGTGATCTTAGATTTGTTTCAATATCGTCCAACCAGAGATTTAAGAGCTTGCAAACATGAGTACTGCCATGAGCATGGCGTCTACTAGTGGAGGCAGTGGAGATGATCCTAATGGAAAACCTAGCTTCTCTGACGAGTTTCTGCAACTGCTGCCAGGGTCCACTCAAAATAGGAAGATTGATGCTGGTGTTTTCAAAGATGACTTCAAGAACATCAGAGATGCAGTGACCCCAAGAAAAACAGGTTATTCTTTGTTTACTTACTTTTATAAGAATTCTGATAAACCTATCCCTGTGTCAAACCCTTGGATATCTGGTTTGGGTAGGTTGTTAGTGCCTGATGTTTTCCTTGATGTTGACCTATTTTTAGAATTAGCTAATCACTATGATGTCCTAACAAAAACCATCAAAAGGGAAGATGGCACTAATTTTCTTGTGTTAAATAGAAATTCCTTCATGCAAGCATTTGGCCTTTGTAGTACTATGTCAACCAAGATTGACATGAAGAAGCAAGAAAAGAGATATAGCAATAAGCCTGGTGTTGCTAGGGGCTTATTAAAGAAGCACATGCCACAAGAGATAAGAGATCATATAGGTCCTCAGGCTGGAGCTTACCCATATTTTTACAAGGACTTGTTCTTCTATATCAAGTACAATGCCTATGCTCTTTGTAGAGTATTAGGAATAGATGTAGATGCCGAGAGAATAGGTCATGGCATCTTGATGATGGTCTTGGACCTGTAGGAGATTCACTCCAGTAAAAGCTATGATTATATCCAGCATATAATCGATGAGATGCACGAGGGTTTCATTACTACACAGAAGAAATTGAAAAACTCTCAGGGGAAGGATGAGCCAAAATTTTTACACTATTCGGTTCTGATGCACCTTCTCCTCTACTTCAATTTTGCAATCATGGACCCTGACAATTTGTCTCCACAAAGATTGTTTCAAGGACATCCAAA
>MU226300.1:119058-195373 GCA_018584345.1 Thuja plicata
CAATCCATACAAGGCTTTGTGGAGTCTACATACCATGTTCCTCTTGTCTGGATCCACAAACCCTTCTGGTTGTTCAATGTATACCTCTTCTTCAAGTATTCCATTTAGGAATGCTGACTTGACATCCATTTGATATACTTTAAATCCTTTGTATGCAGTATAAGCAAGTAGATTTCTTACTCCTTCTATCCTAGAAATGGGTGCAAAGGTCTCTCCATAGTCTATACCTTCCTCTTGTGCATACCCTTTGCATACTAGTCTTTCTTTGTTCCTTGTGACTTCTCCATTCTCATTCAGTTTGTTCCTGAATATCCATTTTGTACCAATGACATTCTTGACATCTGGTCTTGGCACAAGTGACCATGTCTTGTTCTTCTCAATCTGTTCAATCTCATCATTCATAGCACTTATCCATTCTTCATTATCTAGTGCAGCATTGGCAGATTTTGGTTCAAACTCTCAAATTAAACAATTTGAGTTTAAAGAATTACTTCTTGTTCTTGTACCAGCTTTCTTATCTCCTATGATCTGTCTCTCTAGATGATTCCTTCTTACATATTTTGCAAGTATAGGTGCATTTCTTTGCATATCAGTTTGATCTTTATTACCTTGCACATTATCTTGATCAATATCCTGACCATCGATTGCAACATTCTGTTGTTCTGGATTTAAGCACTGTTGCTCAGGTAAAGTAATGGGTTCTTCATTGTATACAAACTTATTGTAGTCCTCTGGTTCTCTTGTGCTTTCTAGCTCATTCTTTTCTATAAATTCATCAATCTTTACATTTGCACTTTCAACTATTTTTTTAGAAGCCTTGAGTAGACATTTAAAAGCTTTGATTTTGGTAGAATGCCCTAGAAAAATACCTTCATCACTTTTGGCATCTAGCTTTCCATCTCTATTGTCTTTTAAGACATAACATTGACCGCCAAAAATTTTGAAGTAACTTATGTTTGGTGTTTTACCATACCATAGATCATAAGGAGTCTTCTTTGAGTCCTTTCTTAATTGTACTCTATTAAGTGTATAGACAGCAATGCTAATAGCTTCCCTCCAGAAGATCTGAGTGATGTCCTTCTCTATCATTAGTGTTCTTGCACAATCAACTATTGATTTGTTCCTTCTCTCTACAATCCCACTTTGCTATGGTGTTCTTGGTGTAGAAACGTGTCTTTTTATGCCATTCTCATTATAGAAATTAGTGAATTCATCTGATACAAATTCTCCTCCTCTATCTGATCTCAAACATTTTAGAACCTTACCACTTTGTTTTTCTACCATAGCCTTATACCATTTAAACATCTTAAATGCTTCAAATTTTTCTTTTAGAAACATGACTATCATCATTCTAGAGTAATCATCAACAAAGAGAATAAAATATATATCTCCATAATAGCTCTTTGTCCTCATAGGTCCACATAAATCAGTATGGACTATTTCTAGAATATCATCAGATGTATGGGTTTTTCTTTTGAAACTAGACTTTGTCATTTTACCTTTTTGACAATTCTTACACATGATGTTGTCTGGCTTTGTCATCGTTGGTAAGAATCTTACACTTTTCTTCTTGCTTATTTTCATCATGTTGTCAAAATTCACATGACACAACCTTTTGTGACATAGCCATATGTCTTCATTTCTATTCATCATGCAAGTGGGGTTAGTATCATTCAGATAGAATAAGTTACCTTTGGTTTGTTCACCGGTACCAATCATAATTCCTGATTCATTGAATATCTTTACCTTCTTGTTCTCAAATGCTACTTTGTGACCTGAATTATTCAACTGAGAAACACTCAATAGATTACAATTCAATCCTTTTACCCAATAAGTATTTTCACATTTAATCAGGTTATTTTGCATTACTGTTCCTTTACCTTCAATTTGACAAGGTGAATCATTTCCCATTCTTATTGTACCACCTTTATAGTATTCAAAAGTATTAAACTTTTCTTTGTCACCGGTCATATGGTGAGTGCAGCCACTATCGATAATCCAAATATCATTCTTACTAATCTTAGATATGAGTGTATTTTCTTCATACCTTTCATCTTCATCTGAATCATCCTTCACAGCTAAAAATACTATCTCGACATCATCATCCAGTTCAGTGTCAGTATCTTCATCTTTGCAAGTAGCTAGATAGTTGGCCTTCTTTCCTTTATCCTTGTAATCTTGGGTATCATTCCTTTTTGATTGTCGGTAACCTCTATAATAATTGTTATCACCTCTGTCAGATTTCTTCTCAAAAGATCTGTTATCACTTTTGTCATCTTTTCTTTTAGGACATCTTGCAGCAAAGTGTCCAATCTCTTTACAATTAAAACATACAAGTGGTAACTTACCTTTGTATTTACCTTTGCCTCTTAGAATTCTTCTCACTATGAGTGCATCAATTTCATATAGATCTTCTTCTTCACTTTCACTTTCACTGTCTCTTTTAGATGAGTGTCTCTGGCTAGACTGTCTTATTCTCATAGAAGACTTGAATGCAGACTCTAAACTTGGTGAGACACTATTATCAAAATTATTCATCTCAAATGAAATCAGACTACCAATCAAGCTATCAAGAGTGACTATATTGTTAGATATTGCTCTTATTTCTTGAATAGTAGAGACTCTAATAGCATATATAGGTAATAGGGTTCTTAAGATTTTACTTACCACTGTCTCCTCTTCAAGTGTACCTCCAACACCTCATATAGTATTGACTACTTATTTTATTCTTAAGATGTACTATGTGATGTTTTCACCTTCTTTCATTCTGAGATCATCAAAATTTCCCCTAAGGCTTTCTGCCTTGTCTCTCAAAACATTTTCATCACCACCATGTACAAGTTTCAACTTGTCCCACATTGTCTTTGCATTTTTACAATCTTTTACATCCTCAAATTCAGCATCAGAGAGTGAGGTTGAAAGCTCTATAACCATGCAGTTATGTTCATGCTTTACTCTTAGTTGATCTACTGTCAATGGTCCTATAGGAAACACATATTTAGTATCTAAGTATTGAGTAATATCATTTCCAATACCTGATAAGTGAAGCTTTATCCTGCTTTGCCATGAGTCAAAGTTGTCCTTGTTCAACTTGGGCACATCTCGTCTATTCATCTTGTGATCTTTCACTTAGGTTTTGAAACTTTCCTTCTAAGAAAACAAGCTTTGATACCAATTGTTAGTAATAACTAAGAGGGGGGGGGGTGGCGGGGGTGAATCAGTGGCCTCAAATTTATCCAAATTAAACTTTAATCCACCAATTAATACTTCTCAAATTATTATGTGCCAACAAGATGTATGCCTTTGAAATACTTGAAATAAATAACTGTCTGTCGGTTTACCTTGTCTGTCCTAATTCTCCTTGATAACTGATAAGAAGTAAACTATATTTACCGATGCTCAGTAAATATGCAGAGTATACCAATCAATCCATAAATGCATCTGTAGAATGTAAAACATTAAAGTAATAAACCATACACATATAACACAAATATTTTAACGTGGAAACCCTGTTAAGGGAAAAAACCACTGGGACCGGTCCCCCAAATTTTCACTCTTCGTAAGTGAGCCTTGTTAGGAGCCAACCCTATTAAAGGTTACAAACACACTATTAAGTGTGACCTTTCTAGAGGATTTTCAAAACATAGGTTGTCACTTAGTATCTGGCATCTATTCTACCATGCTTGAATTAGTCTCTTGACTGTCAATAGGCTTTATGCTAATCTTACTACCATCCTTGAATCAGGCTCCTTCTTAGACTGTCAATAGGATTTAGGTAATACCGATGCTACTATCATGAGTCCACCTTCTGGTAATCTATTAGGATATACCTCAATTACAAAAGACTGTTAAGTCCTTTGTTAAGAGACTTAATGCTTCAATGGTTAAACTGAAACAAAATGACCTGTTTCTAATGCAACTGAATTGCAGATTTTTAGATCTATTTACTTACAATATATTTTTGATCAATGTATCAATACAATTCCTTTGTACTTAACTCTTTCTGCTCTATGATTTTGTGCTTTTCTATTCGCTAGTGTCTGCAGAATTCCTTAGCTCTCCCTTAGCTTGATTGATCAGGACTATATGAAGTTTAACCTTCACCAGTTTCTCTTTAGCATCTTCTATCAATTCACTCCCCCGTGTATTTGATTACTTGGAAAAATGAATTATTCTTGTCTTTTAAATAGACATGATATTCCTTAATTCTAGGTTCTTGATTCTTGATTCTTGGCATGAAAAACAATCCAGCTAAATTGATTTATGCTTTAACTTCTATTTTATCTCATAGTTATCTTCTTGCCAACTATATAAAGCATATTCAAATCAATTACTTAATAGTGGTTCAATAAAGAAAATAAAACAACCAGTTAAGTCTATCTATTAGCTCTACCAGCTAGATATTTTGTCATTTTCTGATCTCTCTGTTCTGTCAGTCAATACTGTAGTTCATCGCCGGTGACAAATGCCAGTTCTGTGAGTGCAGCTTCAGTTAGCTTTGGGATCTCTGTCCGTCAGGCATCATAGGATCTTGTTCATCAGGAAACACTATTTTCAGCTTGTCAGGCATCCTGTGATTCTTCTTCATTAGGAAATACTATCTTCTGCTCATTGGGCATCACTGTGACTTTTTTTGTGTCTTTACCGATGGTATGCACTTTGTCGGTGTAGTCTATCACTTAGTGAATACTTGACTTTTATGCATTTCTAAAAGCATAACCTATGTTCTATTGCTTCTCTAAAGTCTTTGGCATGACCATATAGATGATATTAAGTTGACATCAATGACAATACAAACCATTAACTGATTTAATGTCTTGCATTATCTTCAACTTAACATTGTCAATCATTCAATCAGTTACATGTTATCAGAAAGTATAGGAGTTATTCACTACATCATGGATAGCTTGGCGGTCAAATTTCCATGGCCTTCCTGGGAGAAAGTGACATGCATCCATGGATAGTACATCACATAGTACCTTGTCCTTATATCTCCCTATAGAGAACTCCACCCATGCTTGCTCATTCACTAAGACAAGATGTCCCTTAGAGCCATGTTACCTTGTAAGGATGGGTATGAGGTATCCTTATCATACCTAACTTGCAGACTGCTTCCTCTAACACAATGTTTTCAGTAGAACCTAAGTCTATAATGACTCTACATACTTTTCCCATCACCTTACATTTGATTCTAAACAAAGACCTCCTTTGGCTTGGCTCCTCCTTGATTGGCTCCTTGATTAATGTTCTCCTTATCATGAGGTTCTCACCTTCCTCTAAATTTAGTGGTACTACAAGGTTTTTATCAGCTGCATTTGTGTCTTCTTGGACCAAATTATTCCTCTTGTTACTTCCTTAATAAGTAGTACCCTTCTCTAAACAACTATAGGCAGGGTGTCCCATTTGGTTACAATGGTAACGTTTCATATTGGCAAAATAGTTGCCTCTTCCTTGTCCACCCCTTCTACCTCTAAAATTAGAGTTCCTTCCTCTACCACCTCTACTAGAACTTTCTTCTTTCTTCTCATTTTATTTTATTTCTCCTTGCGTTCTTGATTCTTAACTCCTTTCACCATATCCACCTCTTTATCCTCTATTATCTCTTCCTCTACCTCTTCCTTTAGAACTTTGTTCTTGCTTCCTTTTTCCTTTCTCCTCTATCTTCAAGGCCATTTGATAACATTGGTGGATGTTTTTTAATTTCACAAGACTCATGACTTCTTGAATAGACCATTTGAGTCCATTCAAATACCTAGCTAGCTTGATGCTTTCATCTTCAACCACTTGTGACCGTAGGCACAAATTTTGGAACTCTTTAGTGTAGTCTTGGACATCTAGGTCTTTTTGTCAGAGATTATGCCTCCTCCTATGTATTTGTACTTCATAATCATTAGGAAAATAGGTCAGCTTCATCTTAGTCACCATGCCCTTCCATGTGGCTATAGGCCTCTTTCTTTCTTTCTCTCTTTTAGTTTGAACAAACTTCCACCATGTGAGAGCTGAACCTCTCAATCTTGACTTGGCCACATTTACCTTTTGGGTTTCTATGATATCATCACATTCAAAATGCTTCTCTATGTTTTCTATCTAATCCACTACTGAATCTGGATCCATTTGTCCACTAAATGGTGGCACACCCTCCAAAGCTTTACCACTTAAAGCCTTCAATGCCTTTAAGAAATGTTCTAGGTCACTGATAGGGTCAGGGGTTGGAGCTTCTTCTTATAGTTCCACTACTTTCTCCCTTGCTTCTTCTTCTTGTTTCTGAACTATCTTATCTTTCATCTTCTCAGCTTTGTCTTGGACTTCTCCCAAGAGTTTCTCTATTTGAGACAACCTTTCTCTTAACGACTTGTTGTCTTCTTCTTGTTCTTCCACCTTTTTGGCTAACTCAGCATTAGTCACCATGAATTTGTCTTTTTCTGATCCTCTAGGTGTATTATCTCCCACTAATTTAGTAGGCTGAAACACCAACCACAAGCCTGATCTTTAATCAAGCTCTAATACCAATATGATGTGAGTATTCCAAAGGGCTTGCTTGCAAAATCTACTAAGAAGATCTTATTTATCTTTATCAAGGATCCTACTCTCCTCTAGGTCCTTATTAGGCTTAGATAATTAAATAATTCCTAATACTTCTCTCCTCTAAGAGTCTACACTTGTGCCTCACCCTTTGAAAGACTAACACCCTATAGTTAGTTCAAATCTCTACTTCTCCAACTTACACTTAGAAGAGTCTAACTGCCGATTCCCACACTAACCTTCATGAATCACTTGTAGGGGTGTCCAAAACCATGTAGACACTACATTTTATCAATTTGGAATCTATCTTGAGAAATCTCCTTTCATTTTTTAGTCGAGTCCAAGTTTGTGTCTTCAAGAGGCCTAATTGAGCTCACTTCCTTGTAGCCCTAAACAGTGTGTTTTTCTCACTTCTTGCAAAACTTTTCCAAAGACCTCAAAAATCTAAGACCATATCAAGAAACCCTTTTCCATTTTACAATGTATTTTTTATGTCTTAGACCCCTAAGTTATCCATACATGAGGTTCCTATAAACTAGGTCTTATAGGGCTAATAGGCCTAAAAACTAGGACAATTTGCAACACTATCCAAAACTCATTCAAAACTTGTCTTCACTGATTGGAATGAACTCGACCAACCTATCATGTTGAGGTAACACTAAACCCTAACTATACACGTACTTGGACCGTATAGTACCTTCTTCACCAACACATGAAAGCTCATTGTTTCTCCTCCAAACCTCTAACCGGATAGTGCATGCTCGCCTAGGGCTTGGATCTAAAAATAGTAACTTGCCTTTCTAGGACTCCTAACTCTAGAAATATGTACACTACTGAATCCCCTAACATTTCCATCTACCATTAGATGTTTCCCATGGTTATATTTCATGGGGGAGCCATGATTAGACTATCTGGTCTAGACAGGACCAGTCAGTCCCCTAAACTGAAAACAATTTAAACAACACCTTAAACGACCACAAAAAAACTTGACTACTGAATGAAAAAAACTTCAAACTATTCTAAGAATACAAAACAACCACTAGTCTCAGTATTTCAATCCATTACATATGACTGTCAACACAAAATGCTCGGGATTACTAAAAACTCAGAATTTCAGTCTCTATTCACTTCACACTTACAATATGAAAAAATCTCTTGTTAGTTTGATCTCTCCCTACACTAGATGAATTATTCCACCATTCTCGGGCCTTTTTGGTCAATTCCCCACTCCTATTTTCAAGGAGAATCTGATGTAACCATGTTACATGCAACATTTTCAATTATTGCAAATGTTGTCATGACAATAATTTAGAAACTTTTGGCATCTTTTCATTCATGCCTTCTCTCTACATTTTAGGGCCTCTAACCTTTTCAACTCAAGGGTCCAAGATCATTTAAGACCCTATGGCATCTGTATGTCCACATTTAAGTGATTTGGACACATTCATGACTCCAACCTCACATTGAACAACTAAGCCTAAATATTTGAAAATACTACTAACAATGGCTATTGATGTGACTTTAGTCCTAATGACTAACTCACTTAGCGTACATTGCAAAGACCTACTAAATTCCAAAAAAAACTAACCTATCTTGACTTGGCTAATGTCAAGTACAAGACAAAATGAACAAACATTGAGGTTAGCCTACGTGCTCCTACACCATTGAATAATACCTCTGATTATCAGTTTCCTCTATTCTTGGTTCTGCTAACCAAATCCTTCTTTTTATGTTCTAGTTCTTGAAACTCTCAATTCAATCCATAGATATGCTTGTTATATTCTCCTCTATCTTTTTCCTTCTCACACACCCACACTCTAATGAATGATTGCATCATCTATTTATATATGGATTGACTTCATTGAGTTCTGATAAAAACAATGTTAACTCTAAGATCAAGTTTACAACTTATACCTAGATATCCTAGTCTATTTGTTTTAAATCAGTTAGACTCATTAAAGCACTTAAATTCATGTATCTTGTCCCTAAAGAAATGGATTTAAAAAAAATTAAATATTCTATAAATATAATATACTTGCTTTATCTAATATGGAAGTTAGATCCACTTTTTGTGGGGTGCAACTGACTTTTGGTTCTGTCTGTCACTCATGTTTGACTTTCCTTCAGTTTTGTCTGTCAGTTGCACTGTATCTGTCTTGTCAGTCTACACTGTAACATTCATTTTAGGTTCCTTAGTTAAGTTCCACTTTATCTTTCTACTTTGTGATTTTCGGTTTACATAATGACTTGTGTCATCGATTTTCTCTGTACTTAGTCATCTTTGGTGATCTCTTAATCTGATCTTAGGTTTGATCTTTCCTATCTTTCGGTGTAGGCTTACCGAAAGTGTTGTTTGCATACTAATGGAATATTAATGTCATCAATCTCCCCCTTTGGCATTAGTATCAAAATAATGATATGTGCAAAATACTAACAAAATATTAAGTATATACAACATATATAATCTTTAGTCATTTAATGACTCCCCCTATGTATATGCCGGTATATCTTTACATATGATATATTTTCCTTCTTCATATCATTTTCCCTTTATCAATATAAATATACATATCTACCATTTTCCCATCTGAATGAATGTACATAATATTTTGTTTTAATTTTATACTTATATCATTTCCCCCTTTATTTGATATTAAGGGAAAAGGTCTTTTAACTTAGAGCATATAAAAATATGAGAATGTGAAGACTTCATGTCTTCCATCATTTTCTCCCATTTCTCTTTGAGGTTCTCCAAAGACATGTGCTCAAGTATGATCTTTGAATGCATATCATAGATGTTGTCTTCTACAGACATCTCGGGAGTTCCAATCAATTGCCTTGCAGAACTGATATGTTGTTAGAATAGTTTAAGATTTGGCAGAAGTTGAGCTTGTAGCTAGGTTACATCTTCTATGAAATGTGTTTCTTCTTCCCATAGCTCTTTCCTTAACATTTTTACCTCAATTATTTTCTCATAATGTAGTTTGAATGCATTGTCTCCATCTATGGTTAGGCTACTAGCACTGTTCGCTAGATCTACATCTAGATTTGCTATATTGTCACTATTTTACTTAGTGAATTTCTCTAGTGTGCTCAACTTTTGAATTAATTTTATTGCTTCAGATATGATGGGGTCTAATTTAGATATGAATTTTGATAGCTTTACCTTATTTACTACCACTTCTTGGCTGATGTTCTTGATTATCTTCTGTTGGTACTTCATTTTGTCTCTCTCCTCAATTTCCTTCTCAGCATCAATGTTCTGAGTTATGATTGCATCGGTGAGGGTAGCCAGTTGATCAAGTATAGGCTTGTTTTGATCAATGTCAACATCAGGCACTATTTGATGTAGTATGTCCCATGTTGTCTCTAGTACCATGGAGTCCCTGTGTTGTTTCTTTAGCTTCTCTTGTAATGCCTTCCTCTGGCATATCTCTCCATATTCTTTTAATGCGTCAATTTCAAGTGTAGAGGGGTCACACTTCGGTATTTCAATGTTTTCATCCAGTGTAACCTCTAACTTTTTCTTCTTTGTCTTCTTCTTCTTCTTTTGTGACTCAGTAGAATTTAACACCATTGCCAATTTTTTAGCCTTTTTTTGTTTTGCTTGATGATGTGACCTGCTGTACTTCTTTCTGCTGCTTGGCATCAGTTTCAGCTCATCGAGTGTCTGTAGAAATCTCCACATTCACCTTAGCATCATCAGTAGCACTCTTGTCTATTTTCTCAGGAGTACCATCTTTCAGTTTGTCTCCTTCATTGGTGTCCTTTGCATCATCAGTCTTGGTTTCTTCATTCTTGTCTTGAGTCTCTTCACCTTTTTCCTTATCTCCTTTAGTAACCTTGTTAGTGTCCATTACATCTTGAGTATCTCCAATGTCTTGCTGACCATTGGTGTTGTCTTTGTTAGCTTCTTCTCTTGCATCCTTTGGAGTATCTTTCTTAGGTGATTTTCTTATTTCTTTCATGATATTGATAGCTTATATCAATATAGGCATGTTTCTTGGAATATTCACCTGTGCAGTATCAATTGTTGTGTCATGTTCATTGGTTGTGTCTTTTGTAATAGTTACATCTTCATCCTTATTGATTTCATCTGCTAGGTGATTGGTAATGTCGATGACATTAGTATCCACAATGTTGTCATTTATGGTATCATCCCATGTTTCATATGCAACATCTATAGTCTTGTTCCCTTTTGTATCATCTTCTTCTTTATCTAACTCAATTAATGTGACATCTTGAATTGCCTTGTAAACATCTTGTTGTTGATGGTCTTTGTCGGGGCTTACCTCCTCAATAGGTCTGTTCATGATTTTGCACCATTTCTTGTGGTTGTCCTTTTCAAGTTCAATTAACTTTCCTTCAAGAAGCTTATATTCCCTCAGCTTTGGTGAGAATTCCATGTTGTGTTTCTCCATCATCTCATCTATCTCTACCTTTTTAGATTCAGGTGGCATTAGAGAAACAAGTACTCTCTCTGATCTCTTTCTCATTCTTCAATGCAAATGTCCAATGGGAGGATAATCTATCCAATAGTTCCCTTGGTACATAACTTCCTTCAAATTACATTGGTACATATTTGAAGTTATACATTTTAGCTATCATGTCTTTCTCAACTTTATTCGGATCATCTTGATTTAATTTATGCCATTTTCTAATGTGTGGATCTGTAATAGATCTAGAATTTGCAATATAAACAAAAATTTCATCAATAGTGTCAGGTTCTTTTTCCTTGACATTTTTTGCCTCTATGGCTTCATCTTGCTTGGTCTCTTCTATGTCCTCTCAGGTTTTGATGAATTTCCTTCCTTTCTTGTTTTTTCCTCTTTTCGGTGCGAGAGCTTTCCTCTTGTAAGTCCTAAGTTTTCCTTTCTTCAAATGTGAAGGAGTAGATTCTTTGGATGTTTGGCTTCTAGTCCTTGAAGTAGCTATTGTCCTTGGTTTCTTAGATGGTGGAGTAGGTGGAAAAATTGACTTTGTTTCCATGGAGTCATTCTTTTCTTCATATTTACTAACAGATAGTTGTTCTTCAATTTCCTCCTCTTGTTCAAATTCTTCACTTTCTTTAGCTTCTTCCTTGGTTACTCACAAAATATTCTTGAGATTCTTTACCATCTTGTCTAAATATTTTTGACTATCTTCTTGACAATTAGGCCTGATTTAATTCATGTCTTGGCCTCTTCATATGTGCCAAACCTTGGTTGCTTCTTGTCCAGTGGTTCATTGATTAAGGCATCAAATTCCTTTGTTGCAAGATCAATGTTGATCTCATATTCCAATGGTTTTAACCATGTTGTCCTTGCTACGATAGGTTTGATGTAAGTATTATATGTGTCAACCATGAAGCATATCTCATTCTTATATTTCTCAATGAGTTGCCCATGGATTCTTACCCTCTTTTGCATTTGGTCTTTGAATACATTGAAGTATTCATCCATGATAGTTTCAAAGTTGTCTCCCAGTGCAACTATGTGCTCACTGATTTGCATGGTGACCAGTCTGGTGCTATCCCATTTCACATCTCCTGTTGATGGAAATTTTTCTTGAAAATAAAAGAAGATACACATTATCAGTGAACCAACCTTACAAGTGTTTGAATTAGCATCCCTGATTGTCTTTAGGTTGTCCATCTGATTCAAGAGTAGCTCTGATAACTCCAACTGTGTACCCTTCTTCACAATTTTGTAGGTTGTGTCCACTGCACTTGATGCTATGTTGTTTAATTTGCTTTCCTGGAAGCATCTGTAACCCATCCACCAAAAAAAATCTCTTCATTGGTTATTGTTGTTACCTCCAATCCTCCGCCATCCCATTTGGCTCTTGTCATATTTTTTGGTCTTTGCCTTCGGTGGATGCTTCAGTGCCTTTTTTATTGGTTACGGGGTAACCAGTGACCGCATGGATGAAATCTCAGGCTATTTCCTTTGGTTCATCCAACCATAAATTATTTTTATGCATTATTCTCATTAGTAACCAAATCCAATCACTTTTGAAGACATTCAAAAACATTAGGGAATAGGTGAGCCCTTTCACCTCAATGTGTTTTTGTTCTTCCTTAAGTGTTCCATCATCATTACAAAGCTTCTTGTAAGATTCTTCTACCTCTGATGTTCCAATCTCTACAATCTTACAATGTATGAAGGATCAGACATCTTCAACCAACAAAACCCTAGCTGGAATGCATGAAAATGCACCAGTGTCGTCGGGTTGGGAGGCAACCTCCAGATGGATCTTATAATTGGGTTCCTCAAATGTCTTGTTCTTGATGAGCTTGAACTTATAATTCTTTGCATTCTTAGATTTCATGGTTCGCGAAGTTGATGCCATTTTTAGAAAATTAGGGCTTCTATGTAATGCATAAAAACAAAGTTGTCGGTCTTGAAGAACTTACTGTTTGTGCTTGCAAAGATCTCTGAACTTCTTTGGAGTGCTGATGTTCGATTCATGATCACTTTGTAGCTTGGCTGCTTTCTGTTCAAAAATTGCCTTTCTTTGCTCTGCTCTGGGTGTTGTGATAAATGAGTCATTTTGATGCCCTATTTATAGTCATTTCCCTAAAACACATTCCATAAATGCTTACCAACTCATCGGTGTACGAAGACTAAGTTTGTTGATGAAGACTTTACTTCCATCGGTGACACTTACAACATTTTTGAGCAGTCAATGTTTACTTTGCTTTTACCGACAGGTTTTAGTATCACTGACAACTTGTTCATGTGCTTGTTTACCGACAAGGATCGGTCTATACTAGCAACTTTTTCTTTTAACTGATGCATCTCAGTAAATGTAGTCAGTCTTAACTTAGAGTGTATACCGACCAACTTTTATATATATGCTTGAAATTATAGTTATCACATATTTCAACAAGTACAACCATAATGCATCTTTCCTATGCTAATTTGTAATTATATTCACAAATTATGGAACTAATGTAAAGTAATAGCTTGGGGTAATGTAGTTATATACTTACTTGTTCTGTTTAGGTGGGGTTGGTGATGTCACCATTTGTATTGCTTGTTCCAACTTCATCATTGTTTGAATCTTTTCTCCACATTTTGTCTCTAGCCCTCCGGATATCTTCAATCGTGTTTCCTTTGGGATATGTTCTTTTATCTGTCATTCAGTCTCTGCATTCTTTCTTGAGATGACAGATTTTATGACAGTTTAAGCATGTCATTCCAGGGTTTTTCCAGCCTCTAGACTTTCTAGTCCATTGTCTCATACTGTTTTCAGCAATGTGACCATATCTTCCACATGGTATACAATTTGTCCAAGTATTGTAGTCACATACATATTGATTACCGAATCTCTTTGGTTGATAGGGAGTTTCTTGACCTTTAGCCTTCCATGATTGTCTTTTATTTTTCTAGCATTCAAGAGTTGTGTGCCCATTCATTTTGCATGTAGGATAGTATTTGTCCATGTAGGTTTCCTTCTTTGGTTGTTTCATCTCATACTTACATTCATATGCTTTATGATCTTTCTTGTTACATTTATAATAGAATCCTATGAATGAAAATGTAGATTTAGGAATACCTTTCATTTTTCCTCTGCATACATTTGATGTATGGCCTTTCTTTCCATAGTGATTGCACGTAAGCTTTCTTGGTCTTAAATTTTCATAAACATTCTTTTGATTGGTTTGATTTTATGATTCTTGATTTTTGGTAAAGCCTAGACCGTTGTTGTTGACTCTTCGTTGTCCCTCAAGAAAATCATCCATTCTTTTATTTCTTTCTTCATCCTTTTTTATAATTTCATTATATTGTCGTTGTATTCTTAATTCATGCTTTAGATTTTCATTCCCATCCCCCAGTTCACCGATAGCTTCTATTCTTTCAATGAGTTCAACATTTAGTCTATTTTCCTCTTGACTCATAAGAATAATCTGATTTGTTATCTCATGGTGATGCTCTATAAGTCTTTGTATTTCAGACTCTTTTTCTTGTATCTTTTTAGTGATCTTTCTTCTATCATCATTAGGTAGTGTTCATTCTTGTTGAGTTTATCTAGCATTGTTCATGACATCAATCATTCTTACCATCTGCATCTCTGGACCAATTTGTAGAGATTTAACTTGTCCAACCAGATGTAGATTGATTTTAGTTAGGCTTGTGATGATTTCTTCTGATGTATCTGATGCTTTTCTTGTATTTGATCCTGAAGATTCAAATAAATCTGGAATCTCTTCCTCCCGATAATCTATCTCATTACTGCGAGATGCAATATTCTTTCTTTCATCCAACAACTATCGCATGTTGATCCTAGGTTCTTTATACTGTTCATCGAACATCTGAATTTGAAGATTTTTGTTCTCAATATTTTTATCAAGTTTATACTTCTCCATTGTATGATCTTTACTCTTAATACTTTAAGCTTTCCAAGAAGAGACTTAGCTCTGATACCAATTTTTGGGATTAATGGAAAGTATGTACTAAGAGGGGAGGGGTGAATCAATACCTCTAAAATTTTTTGTATCCTTTAATCAATTAACCTTTGTAATCAATTGCATGTCCATTCCATTTTATCTATACTATATTGATGTGTGTTATATCAATTCATAACATTAACAAGCATGTGAATCATTCATAGGAACATTCATGAAAATATTTGACACATAACACAAGATAGGATATCGCAGAAAACTCCTGTTAGGAAGTAAAAACTGCGGTGGGGATGACACCCACAAAACTTCACTATCTACAAATTGGAAGGGAGCCAGTTAAGGCTTACAATTTGATTATTTCTGATGACCTACCATGATAGGAGTATCAGTGGAGACATGTTAAATTCTACTATGCTAAGAGCTTTAGAAACACTGTTAAGTGTGCACTCGGGTAATAGATTTGATGTTGGACTATAAAATCCACCTTCCTTGAAAGGCTTTTTACACTTTTCTCCACTTGTTAGAATGATAGAAAATTACAAATTGACCCAGTAAATGCCATCTCCTATTGTTGTTATAGATCCTATGTAGTTCACATAAAAACATTATCACCTTAGCTATGATTGAATAATACCTTTGATTATTGGTTTCCTCAGTTCTTGGTTCTGCTAACCAAATCCTTTTTTTTTTCTCTTCTGGTTCTTGAAACTCTCAATTCAATCCATAAATGTGCTTGTTCTATTCTCCCCTATATTTTTCCTTCTCACACACACACTCTAATGAATGATTGCATCATCTATTTATATATGGATTCACTTCATCAAGTTATGATAAAAACAATGTTAACTCTAAGATCAGGTTTACAACTGATACCTAGATCTCCTAGTCTATGTGTTTTAAATCAGTTAGACTGATTAAAGCAGTTACATTCACGTATCTTGTCCCTAAAGAAATGTATTTAAGAAAAAATAAATATCTTATAAATAGAATATACTTGATTTATCTGATGTGGGAGTTGAGTGTGCTAAAAGTGGCCATCTTAATTAGCAGTACACTTCAACATAGTCATTATACTTCTGCTGCATACATGAATGAATACGGATTCATCCATCCTGCATGTATGAAAGAGTCAACCTAATGCCTTCTAAAAGATAGGAGTATGAGCTTGCTCTCAGATCATTGCAAGCTTAGTGACTACACACTAACCTAAATGAAGGATTTAGAGTTATGCTAAATGATCTAAGATGATTATGCAAAGTGCAGATTTGTGGTAAATCAAATCTACTTAAGATTCAGTTTTAGAGCACCAATGGAAATGTGAGATATTCAGTTTTAAACCCAAAACAAAGTGTACTCTAAATTAGATTGATTTTCTTGAATGAAAGTAAACAAAAAATGCTAAATGAGAAAATGCAAGAAAGCTAAATTGCAAAATGCAGTATAATAACGTTAGTAAAAAATTAGGATCCTTTGGGAAGGAAAAGAATTTCTCTTTTATAGAAATCTCTCTCAAAGAGATGGCCAAGACCGAACAAAAAGAGTGGCTCATATTTGATTGAAGAAGCATGATCCATGTGCAAGTGATTCAATTGGTCGAGAGAGTTAGTTGACTGGACTGACTGATCAGTTATTTTGGAAACTTCCATATTCAGTTTTTAGTTAACTGAAATGTTTCCAAAATGATAAACAGATGAGAATTAGTTAACAGAGTGGAACTAGATTGTTTCCATTTTGATAATCAGTCAACTAAATTTGATGATGTCATATGCATTTTTAATAAATTGATTGATTTTGAATGCACATTTATGTTTTTATAATTAATTTAATTCCTTTTTGATTTAATTGACACTTTTGTAATTTTTATTTAATTAATATATCAAAATATTAATTAAATAATGAACATAAGATATATTTGCCAATATAATGTGATTTTAGGAATTAATTAATCAATCAAGTAAGATGATCGATTAGGACCTAGGGTTTAGGTTAGATCAGTTTGAATTTGATAATTGCCTATTTGATTGGACTTAGAACATTCAAGATTAGGGTTTCTTGATTAATAGTTGAAATTGGGGTTCTAGGGTTTAGGTGACCATTTTTAGGTGATTACATTTGCCCCTCTTTGAATTGATGTGTGATCAGCGCATTGATTCAAAGACTTGTTAGTGAGAAGACCCAGAATAGTATGATTTGAAGTGATGAAACCATTCTTTTGAAGAAGAAGACCGACTTTGAGCTTGATTAGACAAAGATCTATCAAAAGATATAAAATAGAATGCTTAGTTTGATTTGAAGTGATGAAACTGAACATCTGTCAAGAACTCTTAAACCTTTTTGATTGGTTTGAATGAATAACCAGTTTGATTTGAAGTGTTAAAACTGATTAACATTAAGAGATTTGATTAGCAAGAAAATTGACTTGATTTGAAGTGATGAAGTTAATTTGATCAATGTATCTGGTTTCAATAATGAATAGCCCGTATAAGACCTATCTTGTCTAGTTTTGAGTGTATTCACCACTGTATAAGACCATTGATTAGGTTGCCTTTGATTTAAGATAATCTCAATTTGATTTGATGCAATGAAGTTGAGATGCCCCAAGCGATGGGGTTTTGATTGAGGATGTGATCACTGGAATGTTGATGTCCTGATCCTGCCCCCTTAGGAGAAAAATCAAAATATGGTTAGGTGCTCCAGTGATGAGAAGCAATTCGATTGATTAGACAATGTAGGAAGAAACTGATCTGATTAGAAAGAGGTCCCACGCAGTTAGGAAAAAATTTGTATGTGATGAGAGGTCATGTTTGACTGAGATTGACCAAAAGTAAGATACATAGGTTGATTAGAAGAAAAGCATAAGAGATTTCTATTGGTTGTGCAAGCGGTCAGTTTTAGATTTTGATTTCTATCATGAAAATAGAATCAGGACAGTTTATTTAGCAAGGGGTGTCATGACCACTTGACGATGAGATGATTGATCAATTGGAGTCTCAGATCCTTCACATTGGATAGAGATAAAGTTATTATGTTGATTTCAACACTATGCAGATGCAGATGCAAGACTAACATTATTGCAACCTAAGGTGTAGTCACAAAGCTTTAGCAGTTGAAAATTTTCATCATTGAGCATTTTTGGAACATTAGAGTTGATACAATCCTTACTGGTGCCACTATGACCATAAGAATATGAATATGAATTTCATCAGATAAGATATGGGAAACTAACGTAAGAATCAAGGAACAAAAGTTGAGATGACCTGAATGTTGTTTCCAGTTTTGATAGTGCAAGTGCAAACCACTATCGAGGCATTCAAAGACAAGATAACCATAAGTGCGATCTTGTGTAAACAAACATAGCAATAATAGTGAAGGAAACAGTTCCAACCTTACCTTTGCGTACAAATAAATAGGATCGAGGGATGTGAGGCTTTTCCACCTTAATGTAGGATCTCTTATCACATACACCCTAATTAATTGATGTTGTCGGATCATTGGAACCACGCCAACAAGAACTAGACAAAGAAAAGATTAACAAAATCAATAAAAATAGACACATACAAATAGAACTTCAACATACTTTAGCCAACTTCAATGTTTTCAGATGTGGATATGTATGAGATGTTGAGAAACACCATTGTGGTTTTGAGTGCTCTGTGTTTGATTGATATAGATCTGTTGTTCATGTTGGTGATATCCAATGTGTGTTAAGAAACACAGATGTGTCCAAAGATAGTGTTAAGAAACATTGTTAATTGTGGAGTTGAGAAACACCTGTTTGCATCAGTGGCAAGTTGTCCTTCAGAAATGACAAGATTACTGACTCTCGTGTAAACCAAAGATGTGATAAAATTGGGAACCTATGCCCCAAGTAGAAAATGATAATAACTAACTTGACTCATGCTACGAGGAAAAATATGATTTGATTGCCCCCATGTTATGACTCTTGAATGGTTTCAAGCCAGGAGGGTTCTCAAAAGAATCAGAGTGTTATGAAAGTGACTGAAAGCTATGTACAAACTAAAGCAAAGGATTGTGAAGACTGAGCATTGATAGATGGAGTGCTAAGTATAAGAGGCACCTATACTCAGAAAATGACCTGCTTGGTAGAGATGATATTTAGCAGAAAATGACTTGATTTAAAGCGATGAAGCCAATTTGATCAATATGCCTGGTTTCAAAAATAAATGACTCGTCTAAGACCGATCTATCTGGCTTCGAGTGTATCCATCATTGTATAAGACAATTGATTAGGTTGCTTTTGATTAATGATAATCTCAACTTGATGTGATGCAATGAAGCTAAGATGCGCTAAGTGATGGGGTCTTGCTTGATGTTGTGATCATTGAAAACCTGGTAAGCATGCCTATGTTGCCATCCTTTTTTTTTCAATTTATCAATTTTTTTTGTATTTTTCCATTTTTTGATTTTTTTTTATTGATGCATCAAGGTGCCCATTGCTAGGTTTTCACCAAGACGATCATTTTTGCAGGACATTTTTCAATTTTTAGATTTTTTTCAGAGATTAACCCATCTCAAGAAAGATCACATTGGTTTTCTCACAATGTCTAGCAAGGTAGATATCATTACAGATGGATTAGAAAGTTGATGGATGAGGTTAAGAGATAATGATGGATGAAGAGGGTGAATGAAAACCTCAAATATAGTCCCCTCATGATTACCCAAGCTAGGGAAAAAGGATAATACAACAATGTAGCCTCATGTAGTAGTGCTGGATAACATATAGGATAATGACTTGATGTCGTGAAAAGCATGCGGTCCAAAAGAATGGACATGTCAAGAGACTTCTACGAACCTATTTTTCAATTTTGATCAAGACCAAGGGGTCAATGGGATAGGATAGGATATAGCTATGATAATGCAATCAAGATAAGGGGTGATGCAGGTTATAAGTGAACATTATGGAAAGAATGCTTAGAGATAGGAAGGATAGACTTGGGATAAGCAAGATCAGGATAGGGTAGCATGGATGAGAGCAAGCAAATAGGCTGATGGAAATGATAATGCATGTTAGGATACATGATGCTCATGGATAGGTTCAACCTTGTAAAGATCCCCATAAGGAACATGGATTCTCACGGGCTAACTGGATGTAAGACATGATAGATACGATGACATGAAAGGAGCTTGCCCCCAAGTGAAGAGTGCAAGTAGGAGGAATTATGCATGACGCATGTTTGCTAGGTTTTCATCATGGTACTTATCCAAGGTTCCACAAGAAGTAGTTTTTAGGATAGGACAGATTGATTTATCTTTACTTTTGCTACCAAGGTGCCTGTTTACCAGGTTTTCACCAAGGCACTTTTTTTTCCTTTTTGTACTTTTTATTTTATGGAGGAACTGTAGCTTTGTGCTCTTTAGATAGTGCTCTTCTGAAAGATAAGCTATGATAGGCCAAGGCCACTGAAAGTATGCTCAAAGATGATGATAGGGTGATGGTAGAGAAGGATTTATGTGATGGATTGGATAAGAGGAATATAAGGATATGGTGATAAGATCAACATTGAAACACCCCTTGAAGGGTAGTGGAAAAATGGAGGAAAAGTGGATGGAATAGATTGAGGTTTTGATGTACAAGTAGATATGGATCTTGGTATACAAGGACAAAAGATGGAGTCAGAATATGGGAGATGTTTAGATGGAGATGCAGTGGAAGAATTTGGAAGCTTGGATACGAACTCCAACTTTTCCTTTTTGTTCAAGCCTTTTAAGAGAGACTTGGGAATCCACATAGCTTTTGATTTTCTTTTTGTATCCAATTTCTTTAGATGCAGCTTGGGAATCCACATAGCATTTGATTTTTTTTGTTTTTGGATGATTCAGAATGCAATTCATCTATGATGGATTTAGGAACCCATACTTTCTTTGATATTATTCTTTTCTTGGATTTAGAACGCAATTCTTTAATGATGGATTTAGGAACCCATATTTTCTTTGATTTTATCCTTTTCTCAGTGGACCTTTGTGGTCCCTTGAATATTTCCTTTTTCATTATAGTCACATGTCGATTAGATGGGACATAGTGATCTTCATATGTAAGTGGATTATTGAATTTTTGATTTCTTTGTTGCACATCCAAATTGCTTCCAAAAGACTTAGGAATTGTGGATGAATAGGGCTGATATGATAGGTTCATATGGATGGGTTGATAGGGATATTTTAGGAATGCATGTCTTTGTAGATCTTGATAAGAGATAGGATAAGTGGATGAAGGGATATAAGGACCCAATATGGATGAAAGGTGACTATTTTAGCTTTGAGATATAGGGACCAAGCATGGATTTGGAGGATAGTGAAGGATGATGTATACGTTTGAATGGAGGGATATAAGGTATGGAAGGGATATCAACATATTTAGAGTGAGATGCACTTCCAAGGCTCTTCTCTTTTGAATTCCTCTTTATATCAATAGGAGCATGAGCAGCTTTGATAGGAGCAATTTTGATAGGAGAACCTGAAGCTTGATTGGATTTATCATTATACAAGAGATTTTGAGGAATGATAGTTTCTAGATATGGAAGAGTATGACAAGGATATGATGGTATGCTCTGATATTGACAAGAATTTTTAGATGGTGTACAAAGGGTACCTTTCTCTTGATTTTCAATAAGCCCATTAGAGATTCTAGAAAGGACATCTTGATCTTGCTTGAAAGATGGATAAGATATAGGAGATTTAAGAGTTTCTTCTGGGAAGAAATGGAAGGGGATGATAGAATCATCACGAGACTCATGAGGTATGTGACTTTGGTCAACCATTGGATAAGGATGGATGGTGTCTTCATCTTGATCAGTAATGATATATGTTTCTTCACACTTTGGATTGCCCTCTTGACATGGAGCCACTTCCAAGGATGTGGTAAGAGTGTTGATCTGCATGAGGGATTCTTGAGTATCATTTTGAGTAGGCATGTTAAGTGTTGAAGAACATGGAAGCTTTTGGGCTATGATCTTTGAAGCCTGAGAAAGACTTGTAGTCATATGCTAGTTAGCTTGGATCTCTTTTAGAGGTGGTCCTTGAGGGTAGACATAGTCATCATTAGGTTTAGTTCTTGATGGAGATGGTGTGGCTGGTTTTGAAGCTTTAGGAAATGGAGGAATGACGGAAGAAGTTGGTGTGATCTGTGAACCATTGCTAGACATGGATTCTTGATATTGATCATGATCAAGATTAGATGAATCATTAGGATTTTCAACTTTGATTATGCCATCATCTATGAGATCTTGGATTGTATGTTTCAACTCCATGCAAGATGAAGTTTTAAGCTCATTGTGTCGATGATATGTATAGTAGGTACTGAATAATATTCATCCACATGATGTGGCTTGAGGTAATGTGATGAGATCATTATGAAGAAGTTCTTCTAATGCTGATTTATAAGATTGTCCCAAAGGAGTAAATATTCTCTCTAAAGGATAATTAGACACTTCTTGACTTGCAATATCTTTCTTTTGCGGATAGAAAAGACTTTTATTTGATTTTGAAGAGAAAGGAACTACAGATGAATCCTGATCATAGAGAAAAGGAAATATCAATGAGGAATTTTTGGATGGTGTATCCTTTTCCCCCTTTAATTCTTGGATTCAAGATTTCAATGTTTCAAGTTGTTTTGCTAAAGCTGCCATAAGAATCTCTTCTTGCACATTGTTAGGACCATAAGGTTTAGCCCATTTTATTTTAGACATTGTAATTTTGGGTTGATGCACTTGCTTAGAAGATTGAAGAGGAGGTATGATGAATCAGTTGTTTGACTGACAGGTGCTGAAGTGATATCTAAAGTGTTGATTAAGTCCAAGACCAAAGGACAAAGCAGGTAAAGTCCAACTGAGAGAGAGAGAAACAATGACTCTGATCTTGAGTCAAGGTTAACAAACCTACTCTCGCAACTCAGAATAAGGACAACACAGAAAAAATGATTAAAGTAACTAGTCACTTGGATTAACACAATGAAATCAGATTTCAAGACAATAATGAGTTAGACTGTCAATAGATTGCAGTCAAAGGCAGACTAGTAGATGATGTTGATGAAAACACAGATTTGTGAAAATTTGGATAGAACCTTCAAAACAAAATACAGAATTGGACAAGAAGTTGATATTTTCTTAGCGTTTTGATAGTAGATGCAGAAACTCGAACAAGAGTTGATAGCTAACAACTAGAAGTGCAAATTTTGAATTGGAATGATCAGTTTGATGTTTGTATGGAATGTTTTGTTTGTTTGTTTTGATGCTTCACCCATAGAAGACACATCAAGTGGAATTTTTGTTGTAAAAAAAAGAATAGAGACACCACAATCCTAGGTAAGCCAAGGCAATATCTATTGAATTCCCACTTGAACCAAAGTTTAGCCACGCCTACTCATAGTGGACAAATTACAAGCTTGGAGGCACGAGCTCCTCCTTATAGTGCACTCACTTCTCAGGCACACCAAGCTTCAAATCCCAAGGGTAATCACTTCCCAAGGAACCGTTGTCTCTACTAAGAGCCGTGAAAGTGTGGGATGTCTTAGTCGATCTCTAACCTTCTACACCAACAGATAGAGGGATTTTGGATATTAGAACAAAGTTTGTAGTAAGGACATCCGTTCAGGTGGTTGTGATCAAGTCATTTTCCCAATTAAGGGGGCTCTCCCAATCCTTTTAAAGAAATACTTTCACCTTAACAATGTAGGGACTTTAATGCACCACTAGGGTAATAGAGGAGATTTTGGTTGCCACAAAAAATTCACACCTATCCACCATGAGACTAATCACAATGGCATTTTTTGTATACCAGTTTGGAAGGGCTTGGCTTTAGCCTATTACTGGTTGGGCAATCCACTCTCACCGGCTCTGTTATACCACTCGGGAGATAGCCACACTAAAGGATTTGTATGGATTTATGTTTCACCAAAGATTTTCCAAGGTGAGAGGAGAGGATACGTCCATGCAATTCCTTGGGTTTAAAAAACTAAAAGACACTTCAAGCAGAATAAGAAAATGACAATAATGTTTCTAGATTACTGATCATCCCAAAAGGGCAAGAGCATAGTTTCCTTACGTTGTTGTCATTTCTAAAACATCAAACAAATGTTCATTTTAAGAAGTCTTGCATGTTGGTTCCTATTTTAAGAAATAAAAAACAAGATGCAAGCATGATGTTTTTCATTCTATTGATCAAAGGCAACCTGCAAAACCAATTCGTGAGTAGTTTGTGTTTTATTCTACTTTTTCAGCAACTTGCAAACCACTTTTATGAAAACTTTACCTATACTTGCACATGCAACCCACTGTTATAAAAATCCATTAAAAAAAAAAATTACATCTTGTCAATCCCATGTGTTATAAAATCAGGTTAGTCAAAGATAATATATCATTTGATAATCGAAAAACCTATTGTCATAAAAATCAGGTTCTGACCAATCTGCACTAAATCAATCATAACTTCTGCAAATCCAAAAAAAATTAATTCAAACCAATGATAAATGAAATATAACTAAAATAGCTCTCCAAAAATATAAATTTTGGATCTGTATCATGTCATATGTGCATGTACCAATAAAAACATCAAGAAGATGTTATAATAATCAGGTTCACTAGTCTCCACTAAAAAGACCATAACTTTTGAAAATCCCAACCAAATTAATTAAAACCAATGGAAAATTAAAGATAAATCAAATACCTTTCTATAAATATAAATGTAGGATATTTATCATGTCATATGTGCACGTACCAATAAAAACATCAGGCGGATTTCATAAAAATCAGGTTCCAACTAGTGTACACTAAAATGACCATAGCTTTTGCAAATTCCAACAAAATTAATTCAAACAAATGGAAAATGAAAACTAGCTCAAATAATGTTCCAGAAATATAAATTTAGGATCTTTATTATGTCATATGTGCACGTACCAATAAAAACATCAGTTAGATTTCTTGAAAATCAGCCCAGACATTTATCACAAAACTCACAAAAATTAACCTTGTGGTCGTGGGTTCGAGCCCTACAGTGGGCGCCAGAAATGTGCATGCTAAAAGTGGTCTTCTTAATTAGTAGTATACTTCAACATAGTCATTATAATTCATCTACATATAGGAATTAATATGAATTCATCCATCCTGCATGTCTGAAAGATTCAACCTGTTGCCTTCTAGAAGGCATGCGTATGAGCTTGCTCTCAGATCATTGCAAGCTCAGTGAGTAAACACTAACCTAAATGAAGGATTTAGAGTTATACTAAATGATCTAAGATGATTATGAAAAATGCCCATTTGTGATAAATCCAATTTACTTAAGATTCAGTTTTAGAGCACCAATGGAAATGTGAGATATTCAGTTTTAAACCCAAAAAAAAGTGTACTCTAAATTAGATTGATTTGCTTGAATAAAAGTAAACAAAAAATGCTAAAAGAGAAAATGCAAGAAAGTTAAACTGAAAAATGTAGTATAATAACGTTAGTCAAAAATTAGGATCCTCTGTGAATTAGGAAAAGAGTTTCTCTTTTATAGAAACCTCTCTCAAATCGACGGTCGAGATCGAACAAAAAGAGTGGCTCAAATTTGATTGAAGAAGCACAATCCATGTGCAATGAATTTGATTGGTCGAGAGAGTCAGTTGACTGAACTGATGGATAAATTATTTTGGAAACTTCCATATTTAGTTTTCTGTTAACTAAAATGTTTCCAAAATGATAAACAGATGAGAATCAGTTAACTGAGTGGAACTGGATTGTTTCCATTTTGATAATCAGTCAAATGAATTTGATGATGTCATATGCATTTTTAATAAATTAATTGATTTTGAATGAACATTTATGTTTTTATAATTAATTTAATTTATTTTTGATTTAATTGGCACGTTTGTAATTTTTATTTAATTAATATATCAGAATATCAATTAAATAATTAACATAAGATATATTTGCCAATATAATGTGATTTTAAGAATTAATTAATTAATCAAGTAAGATGATCGATTAGGACCTAGCGTTTAGGTTAGATCAGTTCGAATTGGATAATTGCCTATTTGATTTAGGACTTAGAATAATCAAGATTAGGGTTTCTTGATTAATAGTTAAAATTGGGGGTCTAGGGCTTAGGTGACCATTTTTAGGTGATTACAGAAGTTAGATCTACTTTTTGTAGGCTGCAACTAACTTTCAGTTTTGTCTGTCGGTCATGCTTGACTGTCCTTCAGTTTTGTCTATCAGCTGCACTGTATCCATCCTTTTGGTCTACACTGTTGGTTGTATTCCAGGTTTTGGCTTCTTTCCCTCAGCCTTGTGGTCTTGCCTCTCTGATCCTGTGTTTAATTTAGAAGTCCCTTAGTCTTCATGCCTTTCCCTGTCAAAGTTTTCAGGTTTTCAAGTCTAAACCTGTGAGAATATCCCTAAAGCTTGAAACCCTAGATCTTATTCAATGTTCAAAATTGAGAAGAAACCCTAAGGTTTTGTTCGCTTATGTTTCTTAGTTACCTTTTTACTTCACTTAAGTCATGAGTTGAATTCTAATCGCTTAGTCGCATAGTTTAAGTGGCATATTCCCTTTTTCTCCCAGCCTTAGCGATTAGCCTTTGTCATGTAGTCTCGTGCAACATTAGAATATTCCTTTATCATTCCCAGACTTTGCAATTTACTTTGTATCGCATGGTCACATGATCATTAAACAGGTTGGCAATATATGAAGGGGCCCACAGATAGGTCAGGAGGTCGCAAGAAATTTTTAGCAGTCAAGGGTTTATTGCAAGACATTGCGATCTCTTTGTGTCGCGCAATCGCTAAATGAGTCTGAGGTTAAGTATGATATGAAAGCTTTAGTCATGCAATCTCCAGAAAAGATTCCAGTTAAGTTAAAACTCCCAAGACCTTGTGACTAACCTTTTATGGTTTGGGATAAAGCACAGTTGGGTTGTCGCTAGATAACTCAGCTTTCAAATCATGATGAGACATGTGTCAAGAGGTAAGTGGACTTCGAAGAATGATCGCTTGATCGCTTAAAGGTAAAATTTTATTCAGTGACTATGAGACTGACTAAGGGTTTCTATTTGTCGCAAAGTCTCAGAAAATTTTAAAGGTATAAGTGATTACTTAGCGATTAAGCGACAACCGTCAGATAAAATCATTAAGAGATCCTACGATAGTCACCAAGTCTGAGAATAAAAGAACTATCAGGAGAAAATTCCTCGCAACTTGGTGGCTAAGGGTATGTCACGAGGTCATTAGATAAATTAAAGGGCAAGATTCCTTGTTGCGTTGTCTCAAGAAGTTTTGGCACTTAGCATTTGTATTTCGTGATTGGGTGACTAAGGGTAGTTGCGCAGTCTACCAAAGGAAAGATGACATTTGGCGACTAAGAGATAACCACAAAAGTAAGGAAAGTGGTGTATTCACTATGACTTTAGAGAAATCATAAGTTAAGGATTGGGGTCAGCGATAGAGAAAATAAGTGCAATCGTGTGGTCGCTTGATACCAAATTTTATAAAAGGGCGGCAGTATCAAATATGTCAGTATGAGTCATTCATCGACAAATTAGAGGCTTTGATTTTGATTGCTGTGTAGAAAAGGGTAGCTGAGATGTATGATAGTTGGTCAATCCTAGGATGACATGTCAACTCATTTGAATTTTATAAGGTTTTGCTGAGGATTCAGTTTTATGAATTTGATTTTCCTGTCACACTCAGGAAACTACGGCTAGATTTTCAATTATGTTCGTAGTATGTTGAATTAAAGACAGAATTGATGTTCTGAATATCATGAGCTATGTACTTCAAATGGTTACTATGACGAGTTGATGGTCTATTCATTTGTATTCACTTTGCTTTCAAAATTCCAAGACGTGAAGAACTAAGTTGTCTGACAGAGTGAAAATTCAGAGAATTGCAGGGTTTTCTGTTATTTAAAGCTCATTATTTCCAGAGAATTATGCACAGGGTAGTCTGTGAATCTCGGTGATAGATTTGTTTCAATATTGGTAAAGAAAAGGAGATTCAAGCATTGTAAACATGAGCAGAGTGGTCAGTGTAGCCTCAACCAGTGGTGAAAGTGAGAAGGTGGAAGACGAGGCGAGGGGAAAAGTAAATTATTCAGATGAATTCCTTAGACTACTTCCTGGTTCGACTCAGAACAAAAGAGCGAATGCAAATGTGCTCATTGATGATTATCGAGATGTCTGAGATGCTGTCACTCCAGAAACAACAAGTTTTTCCCTTTTCATTTATTTTTATAAGAATTTTGATAAGGCTATTCCAATGTCAAACCCTTGGACCTGTGGTTTAGCCAGATTAATTATTCCTGATGTCTACGTAGATGTAGATTTGTTCCTAGACTTGGCCAGTCATTATGATGTTTTGTCCAAGACAATCAAAAGGAATGATGGCACTGCCCTATTGATATTGAACATAAATTTGTTCATGCAAGCCTTTATCTTATACAACACCATGTCTACCAGAATTGACATGACAAATCAGCAATAGAGATATACTTTGAAGCCTGGTATTTCTAGAGGCTAGTTGCTGAAACATATGCTCAAAGAAGTGAGAAATTATTTAGATCCTATGTCTGGGACCAGCCCATATTATTACAAGGATTTACACTTCTACATCAAGTATGTTTCCTATGCCCTATGTAGAGTGCTAGGGATAGATGGTGATGAAGAGAAGATCGGTGCAGGCATTTTGATGATGGTGTTGGACCTACAAGAGGTCCACTCCAATACTAGTTATGATTATATTCAACATATCATTGATGAAATACATGATGGTTTCATTGCAACTTAGAAGAAGATGAAAGACCCAAAGGAGAAGGAGCCCAAATTCTTACACTACTCCATTCTCATGCATCTCCTATTGCATTTCAATTTTGTAATCGTGGATGTTGATAATTTGGCCCCTCAGAGGTTCTACCAAGCAGGACCAAATCCTATCCAATTTTGGGTGAGGGTTTGGAATTACACGTCTAGGGAATGTGATTATTGTGCTTTTCAAAATTGGATTGTGTATCCAATAGTACAAATTTTGGGGATCAGAAGAACAAAAATCCCACTATAGATTATGCAACTACTTAGGCCATGTGACTACACAGATAGGTGGGATGGAAAGCATAATTGGGGTGATTTCTTCTTGGAAGAAAATTACACAATCATCAGGGTATATGGGTGTATTCACCCATCTCATCTATTACCATATTATGTACCAGCAAGAGTGGCTATAATGGAGTTTATATGGCAGCTATTGTTGACAGACAATGAGCATTTTGTGCCACATAAGAAGGGGACTTTGACCCCTAGGCAATTCAGAATTTTTAACTTCACAATTGGCAAAGGTGCTATTGATGCAGTGGGTCAATGGTTGGAAGGATACAAAATGGGGGTAGCCCCTTATAGATATATTGACCCAGAAGGTTTTAAGGCAGGGGTAAGAAAATTGTATACTCCTACAATCCCCAATACTAATGTTCACTGTGAATGCATAGAGGAAGATGCAACAAGGAACATCTTGGATGAAGATGATATTCAGACAAGAAGACTGAGTATTCAAGAGTTGTTAAATCTTGAGAGGCAAATAAAGAGAAATGGGATGGATTTTGGGGGTTTTTACCCTGATCTCCCATATTTTGATAGGATTAAAGCCATGATAGACAATTATTATGTGCTTATAAAACAACTTGATATTGTTCTTGATAAAAAAAGGTGCCCAAGGACCTGATTATTCAGAGTCTAAATATAACAGTAGTAGTGACAGTGATTATGCACGTCGTACTAGGTATGCTCCACCACAGTAAGATATGGCTGAAGTGCCACAGCTACAAGGAGTAGAGGGACACATTGTGGATTTGACAATAGTGACACAACTAGATGATGTAGAAGAACCTACTGCAAAGAGGCAAAAATTAGAGATAGGTCAGCCTTCAACTAAAGGGAAAAATAAGAAGAAAGATAAGGCTAAGGCCCTAGTACCTGGAAATAGGTTATATGATCATAACCTGAGGAAAGCAATTAGGGAGGGCAAAAAACAACAACCTGATTTAGATGATGAGGTTGAGTTGCCTCTTAAGGCCTGTGTTGATGAAAGAATAATTCATCAACAAGAATTTTTGAATGATGACAACTTTGTGAAAACTGAGGAGTTTAAGGACTTCCTGAGATGGTATAAGAAAGAGAAAATAAGAGCTCAACTGACATTTGATGGTAAGGAGACCATAACTAATGAGGCATTGGTGGCTCTACAAACTTATGATCCTGAAAGTGAGGACATCTCACCAGAGGATGCCAAGAAATTGGTGCTAGGAAGTGGAATACTATTGGCTGAGGGCTGGGATTTAACATCTGCCTTTATAATTGACCAATTAAGAAAATAGCCAGACCTAAAGATGGCTAGTGAAGTTCAGATGGGTGATGTAATAAAATTATTTGGGTATAGCCCAAAGTCTCAGGCCTTTGCAATGTGGAGCCTGTGCCCAAAAGATCAAAAGCCCCAAGTGGTGAATATTCAGGAGAATATGGTGGGAAGTCAAATAGTGTGGACAATGCAAAATACAGGGGATTTGGAGATATCCCAAATCATGACACACTAGGCTCACTTGAATGAAGACAAAACTAAAAAAAAATTTGATAAGTGTAGCACACTGGTAGAAGAGACCAGTGCATTGGCCAAAGATAGAAATTATGCCAAATACAGGTACACCAGCAGGATCAGGTGATAAAGAAATTGATGAAAGAATTGGAAGAGAAACCTAAGGTGATGTATGTATCTATGCAACCATAGCCCCTACAAATTGAAGATAAAGCAAAGTCTGAAGAGGTGGTTGAGGAAAAAGCTGAGGAAGAGAAAGGAAATGCAATTGCTTTAAGAGCATTGAAAGGTGTGTTACAACATAGAATTGAAATTCTAAAAGATAAAACTAATGTTGTACTCAATGCCTACAACAAATTGCCATCTTTGCATACAGAGGTGATGGGGTATTTGGCTATCCTAAACCTGTATTTTACTAAGTGGTCTACTAGGGTGAAATTATTTGAGAAGCTAGCATCTTTGCAAGCCTTGAGATCAGATTTGCCAGAAATAGTGACAAAAGTTGAAGATGAGATCAAAAGAGTTAATATTGCTCTCTCATTCTTTAAAGACAAATTGAACCAAATTGAGGTAAAATTAAGCCTATTTTCTGATGGTTTTAATAGATTTATACCTTCTTTAAGGGGAGATGATGATCAAATAAAGGCCTTAGATGCCTAGAGGGGTGAATTTGATAGCAAAATGCCTAGTGATGAGGAATTTATTTTAGGAACAGATGTGGATGTAGAAGGGTTCAATAAGATATTGGACAAAGCTTTCAAGGCAGAAACTGATATCCACAAGTTTCTTGTAGATGTTATGAATATCACTGATGCAAGATGGGACAGGCAAAAGGTCCAAATACAGAGTACTTAGGAATTCAAGTGGCCATCAGATGATGAAGTGAAAGCATGGCAGTTGATGACTACACCCAAGAGAAAGAAGCCATCAGTTGAACAAGAAATTTTGGATGATGAGTAAGGGGGACTACTTGGCACCTCACTATTGAAGATAAAGAGGACAGTTATTGCAAAAGGAGAATGTAGGTAAATCTAAAAGCACAGTCATCCAGACTCGACATAACTACTACCATCTACTATGTATACTATCAGATTCAAGTCGCTAGATCGGGAGAAGAACAAAGAATATCTATTTTTATCTTTTTGACTTGGTCATTCCACCGCTTCTTCTCTCTCTCTCTCTCTCTCTCTCTCTCTCTCTCTCTCTCTCTTTGTCTCTTCTATAGTTTTCAGGTTAGGTTTTCTGAGACCATCTAAAGCTTGTAGCATCCTTTGAAAAGGATTCCAAGATGGTTGAAGAATAGATATAGAAGAGAGTTGTATTTTCATAAAGAGGATGAAATATATTGTAAAAAATTAGTCTTTCTAAATCTGTGTCTGTGTTCTTTCAAACTTCAAATATTTTTCATGTATGAAAGAAGGATTACATTAATAAAATATAGTGCAATTTTACTCTTTTCTATTGTTTTCTCTTTATTTCCTATGTATTCTTTTTTATGCTTAAGATTGTAAGGCACTCTGAAGCATTTTGGTTACAAGGTGACTATCTAATTACTTGCAAGTTTCTTTCATGCAAAGAACTAAGTTTTGTGAGTGGTTTTAGGAAGCATATCAGTATTTAAAGATTTGATATAGTATTTTAGAGGTAATTAGATAATTTGTAAGGAAACTTATCCTAATTGTATGTAGGTTGTAAGGTAGCTTACAGTGTTTTATTTCTGTGAGACTTCAAGCTTTTGACTCTGCAACCCAAAGGATAGACATTGATCTAGGTCTGGGTCTGATAATCTATCATCATCTAAAGTTTTCAAAACATTCAAAATTATTTCAAATATACCTGTTACTAAAATATATGAGCTGAACTCATTAAGGACTTATGTCAGCAGGACAGTGTCCATTCTAGTGATTCCTTGGAGAGTGAATCATTAGGTTATCCCTCCTAAAGACAAAAGGAAGAAGGATGCAAATCCTTGTCTCACTGGTTTATGTTCTCAAAACCATAGCCTGGCTTATAGTACTTTGTTTTAAGTTAGTCATTGCAATCTCTAAAGTGTTCTATAGGTTGTTACAGTGAGGTTTTTGGTTCATAACTAGTGAATGATACAATCCACCAAACACATAGACTGAGATATCAGTAATCTTTAAAAGGTAAAACCTGCCTGATTCTGTGGAGCTCAAAAATGAAGAAGGATATTATCCAATCCTTAGAAATTAGCCTTTCTCTTGCCTAAAAGAGGTTGCAACTGAGTATACCAGGTATACTATCATCATTAGGTAAGTATTGCAAGAAAAAGTTCTAATATACACTGTAACTTGCATTTAGGTTCCTCAGTTGAGTTCCACTTCATATTTCTTCTCTGTGATTTTCAGTTTACACACTGACTTATGTCATCGGTTTTCTCTATACTTAGTCATCTTTGGTGATCTCTTAATCTGATTGTAGGTTTTCTCTTTCTTGTCTTTTAGTGTAGGCTTACCAAAAGTGTTGTTTGTATAATAATGGAAAATTAATGTCATCACCTTAAATAAGTATTCTATCATATAACTCTTCAACTTAGAAGGGTCATATGTCTTTTTTTCCATCTTCTCCACCATTGCTTGTTCAATTTTCTTCTTCTCTTCTTCTGTACTAGAAGCATACTTCAGTGATTTCAAAGAACTCGTGGCTCTTCCTTCTTTAAGGTCTTTGATCTTTTGATCAAGTGTGGGTGTGGGTTTAGTGAAGAATACAATATCTTGTTCTTCTTCATCATCTTCCTCATCATCACTTAGTATGAGTTTTCTCCTTGATCTTTTCAGGGTGACAACAAGAGTTGTGCCTTTTTCTTTCTTTTATTTAGGTTTTGTCTTCCTCTTCTTCTATGGAGGATAAACATTAGTTTCTTCCTTGTTAGATTCAATTTCCTCAATCTCCTCTCTTTTAATCATTTCCTCTTTGCTCTCAGATATTGAAGGAGAGTTGGAGGTCTTGCCATACTTCTTCTTGAATATATCAAGTATCTTTCTTCCTCTCTTCAATATATTAGGAATCTCAATTTCCAGAGATATCCTGCTCTTAGCTTCCTCATAGGTTCCAAAGTAGGGTGCCTTTGGATTGAAAGGTTCATTGACATGAGCCTCTATGATATCTTTAGTTTATTCATTATTAACTTCATATGGAAAGGGTTGTACCTATGCAACCCTAGGATTTACTGCTTGTATATACACTTTGTCACAATCAACTAGAAAACAAATTTCTTCTTTGTACTTCTCAACTAGTTTTTTGGGAATCTTATATCTACTCTGCATTTTTTGTTTGAAACTTCCAAACTATCCATCCATGAAACTACCAAACTTATCTCCCATCTTAGCTATGAAATCATTAATTTGATGAATTATTGGTCTATCCTTTTTCCATACTATTATTCCTTTGGAGGGAAAGAAATTCTCAACATAAAATCATATGCAGATTAGAAGTGAACCAAAATGACATGAATTGGTTTTTGATACTCGGATGCTCTCCATGTTCTTTCTGAACTAAGTGAGTTGTAATTCTACTAGGTCAAATACCAGATTTTTTTTGATAACTTTGTAGGATAGGTCAACATCTTCACATGCAACAATGTTGGGTCTTCTTGAGCTATAAATCTTCTGTGCTATCACATGAATGCCAAATTTCATCTCCATGTTTGTTACTCCATTGAGTCTCATGCCTATGAAGTCCCACTTGGAAAGAGTTAACTCTACTAGTACATCCCTATTTAGGGTTTTTGTAGCATTAGGCTTGTCTAGCATAGGGAACCTAGTAACACGGTGACTTATCTACTTGGTGATCTTCACAGGATGATCCAGCCATAGTTGCATGTTGTGAACATGACAAAGAACATATCTCATCTAATTTTTCTGGAAGTCCCTCAACATATGCATGATATGTGTCAAACCCTTGGTTATGAGGTGTTTATTCTTGGGCTTCATTTTCCCATCTTTGCTTAACGTCTCACATGTTTGATTCATCTCACTGGTTGCAAGCTCTTGTATGTTGTAGTGATAGAAGATGTGAATGTCATGGACTAGTAATACTCTTGAAGGGATTAGGGAATGAGCTCCCATCAGGTCTATTTCCTTTGCAACTACCAGATAAAGCTTGAACAAGGGAGGATCAAAAATTATATTCCTTACTAGCATCTCTAAACCTTTCTTAACCTCACTACGGGAAGTGGATTCCATATTGCTCGAACGGAATAATAAAAATCCACTTTCAATCATGAATTCACACAGAATTTCTAAAGCTCTGAATTGACTTGTAAACTGAAAGCATTATAGACAATACTCTTCACAATCCTTCATATATAAGCATTTTTCAACTGTTATAGTATTTTATTAAATTATCCATACATAGTAGCTGGCATGACTCGTCAAGATTCACTTGGAAGATCAGGTGAAACTAACTTTCTAGTTATCAACACTACCCAACTCAGCTCGAGTGAGCTAGAGTGACTCGGGTGTAACTAAAATTCTAACTTAGATTGAACTACAATATGTCCTCATGAATCAATATGCAGATATGGACTATATTTATTTCCTAGAACTGATGTAGGATGGATTTTTGTTCCATAGTTCCAATTATCTCCTTACTTTTTTATTCTGTAATCATGGATCAACCCATTTCACTATTTAGGGTGTCATTAGATCCTTCATTTATTTGATTTGAATTGTCTGAGGATTTACTTACCCATTTCTTTCTCATCTAAGCTCTAATTTCTGAGACTTTGGTTTTACCATTCTCAAAACCAGTATCAACCTTTTCTCTATTCATACAGATCTTTCTTAGATGACCGAGTTGTACACACACATAGCATCTCTTAGTAGGATCTCTTTTTCTGAAGTGAGTCTTCACATAGTTTAAACCAATGTGTCTACATTCACCATAGTGACAACATCTGTACCAAGTGTTGTAATCCCAACCAAAAATTGCCATGGCTAATTGTTTAGTAGGATTCCAATTCTTAGTTCTGCACTCAAAAGATTTATGACATTGTTTGTTGCATTTGTAGCATTTCCCTTCAAAATTAGGTTTCCCTTTGCATTCATTGGCTTTATGTCCATTTTTCTTTTAGTTGTACCATTTACCATTAAATTTTGACTTCCTATTGCTCCAACATTTTTTTGATGTATGTCATGTCTTACCACAGTGATTGCATTGTTGAAGACAATTATTCAATTGTGTATTGCCATTGATGTTACACATGTATATACACTTATGTAGTAGTTTTATACTAATGTCTACATTCAGACTAAGCATAGTTGGTAAACATAATGAGTTGAGGTTGGGCATTGAAGAAGTTCAGTGTTGACCGAGTTCACTTGGGCATTTCAGTCTTGGTCGGGCATTCAAATGCAGCCGACTAATAGTGATTTATATTATGTAATTATATAGTTATATGAGGTCGACTGAACTATGATTTATCATTTAGATTTTATTCAAGCCAACTTGACATGGCTTACTATGTATTTATGAAAGGTCAAGTTTGGATTGAATGTGTCGTTTCTATAAAAGTGTGGAAGCGAAAGAAAAAGGTAGAAGTGTGGAATTATGTGATATGAAGAGTGAAGGCAAAATCATATGGGATTCTGATTAAATACACAACACTTGGAGCTGAAATAGAATATCTGATCAGCAAGGATCCAATTACAATCAAGTAGAGCTCTGAATTAGAGAAGACAATTGCTTACACATATAGGTCAATCCATTGTTACTTTCTAACAATTGTAGCAGTGATCAAAATCTCTTAACAGAGTAGACTTAATCATATTTTTTAAATCATCTCACAAGGTAGCATTTGTAGATTGAAGTGTTGAAGACCTCTAACAAGCCCACTCCTCATAGGGTGATTAAATCCTTTAACAAGGTCACACCTAACAGTGTGTTATTTTTACCTTTAACAGGGTTGGCTCCTAATAGGGCTCACTTCAGAAGAGTGAAAAACAATAACTAGTTACATTGGTGGTTTTTCCCATATTGGGTTTCCACATTAAATATTGGTTTCATATGTGTAGTTGTTACTTGTTTTATATTTTATGTTTTATGTTTCTGCACTTAATCACTAAAGTATAATTGCATTAAAGATTGCTTTGACACCCGAGTAATAGTATTAAAGTATTTAGACATCTAAGGGACAATGATTTTTTTTGGAGTAACTAATTCACCCCTCCCCTCTCAGTTACTTATCTCATTTCCAACAATTGGTATTAGAGCTTCAATTAATTTTAAGAAAGGTTTCAAGGCCTAAGGTAAAGACCAAAGATGTCTTACAGGAGGGAGATCCCAAAGCTAAACAAAGATAATTTCCTAGCATGGTAGGAACTGATGAAGCTACATCTATCTACTATTGGAGATGTTGGTTTACACTTCTTAGAGACAAAATATGTTGCACCAACAGGGACTATGACTGTGGAATAGATGATGGAACGGAAACCTCATATCATAATGATGATTGACATAGCTTCTTCACTCAGCTACTCAGAATTTAATAAAGTCAAGGACTCCCCTACAGCCTATGACATGTGCAATAAATTGTAGGACATTCATGAAGGTGATGAAAATGTAAAGAGAGCTAAAGAAAAAAGTCTAAGAGGACAATTTGACTAGATGAAAATGAAAGAAGGAGAAGATATCACAAAATACAGTGAAAGAATCAAGAAGATTGTAAGTACCATCAGAGAAGAAGGTGGAATAATTGAAGATACTACATTAGTCAGCAAGGTACTCAGAACTTTACTTCCTATCTATGCTATTAGAGTTTCATCCATTCAAGAAATGAGGTGCAAAAAAGACATTACTTTGGATACATTAGTGGGAAGACTTACAACCTCTGAGCTAGACAATTTTGACAATTGTTCTCCTGGCTCTAGCAATCTTGAGTCTGCATTCAAAACCAAATGGAACCTTGGTAAGAAGGATAGATACTCTAAAGGAAAGAAAATTAAAAGTGACAGCGATGATGAATCTGATGATGAAGACATTGACATCATTGAAGCACTACTTGCAAGAAGAGCCACAAAAGGAAAATATAGAGGAAAGACACCATTGATTTGTTTCTCATGCAATGAGGTTCGTCACATTGCTACAAAGTGTCCAAACAAGGAAGACAAGGATGAAAGGAAGTATAAAAAATTCAAAGGTAAGAAAGATTTCAATAACCACAAAATCTATAAGGATAAAGGCAAGAATTCTTGTTATATTGCAAAATATTATGATAGTGATGAAGAAGAAGAAATGGTGTATATTGCCACAAAGGATGAGTCCGACGAGGAAGATGAAAAGATTGCACTTTTCTCACACATCAATAAAAATGATACCTGGATAATTGATAGTGGTTGTTCTCATCACATGACTAGTGATAAGACAAAGTTCAAACATCTTGAACACTATGATGGTGGAAGTGTTACTTTTGGGAATGTTGAACCTTGCCCAGTAAAAGGATAAGGTTGCATTATTCTAACAGAATGAATCAAGTGTGATAATGATTATTGGGTTGAATGATTAAGGAGAAATCTACTCAGTGTAGCACAACTGAACAACATTGGCTTCAAGGTAGAATTTATGAATGGTAAGGCCAAGCTCCCAAATTGTAAAGGGAACCTAGTTGGAACTAGCAGGAAAACAAAAGGTAATTTATTCTATCTTGATCTCACTGAAGGTTCATGCTTTATTGCACAAGTAGAAGAAATTTGGTTATGGCATAAAAGGTTGTGCCATGTGAACTTTGAAAATCTGGTAAACATAAGCAAGAACAAAAGAGTCAGAGGTATTCCTATCGTGAAGAAACCCTAGTTAGCGACATGCAAAGAATGTCAAATTTGAAAGATGAGGAAGACTAGCTTCAAGAGCAAGAATTACAATACTGATGAAGTCTTGGAATTGGTACATACTGATCTATGTGGACCAATCAGAATAAAATCTATATTGGTCAAAAATATTTTATTTTTTTTGTTGATAATCATTCCAAAATGATGGCTGTCAAGTTTCTCAGAGAGAAATTAGAAGCTTTTCATAAATTCAAGTGGTATCTTGCAAGAGTTGAACAAGAAACATGAAAGAAACTAAAATGCCTAAGATCTGACAGAGGAGGAGAATTCATCTCTAATGAGTTCAATGAATTCTACAATGAAAGAGGAATCAAAATACATGTATTTTCCCCTGGTACACCACAACAAAATTGAATAGCAGAAAGGAGAAACAAATCTATTATGGATTGTGCAAGAACCTTAATGATTGAAAAGAATGTTGCTGCCAAATATGGGAAGGAGGCCATCAGTACTATAGTGTTCACCTTGAATAGAGTTCAAGTGAAGAAAGGTAGTAATCAGACACCTTTTCAATTATGGTACGGCTATAAACCTAATTTTCATTATTTCAAAGTAATTGGAAATAGATGCTACATCTTGAAGGAAGAAAGAAATGGGAAACTAGATGCAAAAAGTGATGAAGGAATATTCATAGGTTACTCATGTAAAAGAAAAGCATACAAATGTCTAAATCTTACTACTCATAAAGTCCTAGAGAGTGTACATGTCAAGATTGATGAGTTTGCAGAAAAATATGAAGAGAAGAGTAGTAAAGAGCTTGAAGACTACAAAAATTTTGTATATCATGAACCTGATACTATACCTATGACTCAAGCAATGGTGATGGGACAACATACACTGACACAAACTATACTACCTGAGTTGAAAAATGAGCAACATGAAGTGCTAGTAGAGGGATCTGAGTCATAGACAAAGGGACCCGAGTCACAAATAGAAGGACATGAGTCACAGTCAGAGGGAATTGAGTATCAAATAGAGGAACAAGAAAGAATGTTTGAGAATGATAGACCTAGTGGATCAAGTCTAGAATCTAGATTAAAGGTTCCAGTACTTTCCAAATACATGAAAAGGCATCATGCACCTAAGAAAATAATTGGAGATCAGACAGAAGGTGTAATGACAAGAAAGAAACTAAGAGGTACATGCTTACTAAGTGAATTTGAACCTAGAATTGTTAAAGATGCATTGAATGATGAAAGTTGGATAGAGAAAATGAATGAAGAAATTGAGAAAATTAAGAAGAACAAAACTTGGATTCTTGTACCTAGGAAAAAAGAAAATAATGTGATTGGAACCAAGTGGGTTTTCAGAAACAAGATGGATGAAAATGGAAAAGTTTCTAAAAACAAGGCCAGAGTAGTTTGTAAAGGATATTCTCAAGAAGAGGGTATTGACTATGGAAATTTTTTTTCTCCTATTGCAATACTTGAAGGAGTCAAAACTCTTTTGGCATATTTTGCACATAAAGGATACAAAGTATATCATATAGATGTGAAGTCTGCATTTTTGAATGGAATCCTAGAACAGGAAATCTACATTGAACAACCAGAAGGCTTTATTGATCCCAGCAGAAGAAATATGGTTTGTGAGCTACAAAAAGAATTTTATGGACTAAAGAAAACACCCATAGCCAGGTATGAAAGACTACATAGCTATCTAATAAGCATTGGATTTCAGAGAACTAATGATAACAGTAGCTTGTACATCAAAGAAGGACCACAAAACAAGATACTGTTAGAAGAAATATTTGTTGATGACATATTATTCACCGGTTATAATGACCTATGCAAAGGATTCTTTGTAGCTATGAGCAAAGAATTTGAAATGTCTATGTTTGGTGGGATTAATTTTTTTTTTGGTTTACAAGTACATCAAATGAAGGATGGTATCTACATTACTCAATCAAAATATATCAAGGAGATACTTAAGAAATATGGTATGGAAGATTCTAAACCTGTTGGAACACCCATGTGTTCTAGACAAAAACTATCTAAGGATGATGATTCAAAAGAGGTAGATCAAACCAATTACAGATCCATGATTGGAAAATTGCAATATGTTGTGCACACCAGACCTGATATAGCATTGGCAGTTGGTATTATTGCAAGATTTTCAAATAATCCCAGAGATAATCACCTAATGGCAATCAAAAGAATTATGAGATATCTGAAAGTTACTGAAGACTATGGTTTATGGTACAAGAAAGGTGGAAACTTTGATTTAAAATCATTCACTAATGTTGATTGGGATGGAAGCATCGATGATAGGAAGAGCAATAGTGGTGGAGCTTTCTTTCATGGAAAAAGGTTAGTATCTTGGACTAGCAAGAAACAAAATTGTATTTCTCAGTCTACAACAGAGGTAGAATATGTTGATGCAGCAGTGAACTATTCTAACATCATATGGATCAAGCAATTGTTGTAAGGAATGAAGGAAGAGATAAAAGAACCAGTTATTATCTACTACGACAACACTAGTGCCATTAACATCTCAAAGAATCCTGTGATGCACACCAAAACCAAGCACATAGCAATACAATATCACTTCTTGAGAGAATTAGTACATAATAGAGAAGTAAGGTTGGAATATGTAAACACCAAAGAACAAGTTGCAAACATATTCACTAAACCCTTACCTAAGGATGCATTCTTGTATCTTAGAGAAAAACTAGGGGTACTTCCCCTACCTAAAGGTCACTAAAATATAGTTTAGTGATACATCAACCAGAGCGACAGTAAAAATATTCTAGTTGATGCAAATATATCAGAGCCCATTGCAGATGAATTAGTACATTCAGGTACATTACAACTTCAAAGAGAAATAATATTTATGGAATTAGAGTCTTTGGCATCTGTTTTTTGTATGTGGTAAATTTGGCCTTGTTAACTCACCATACACTTCAACATAGTCCTTCTTCATCAGATACACACAAGAATGAATATGAGTTATTCATCCTACCTTCCTGCATGATTTGACCTATTGCCTTCGATCCAGACAAGGTTTTGAAATAGCTCTCAAAACAAGAGTCTCACAACCATAGACCAATCTCAGAATGAAGGATTTTTCTCCATGAATGCAATGCAATGAAAAATTATTCTAGGAATTGAAAGATGTAACCTTAGTCTAAGACATGATTTCAATGCAATTATTTTAGAAATTGAAATTAATCTATTACAAAATGAGATTATTCTATATGAACTTATCGACTAAGAATGTGACAATAATTTAGTATTCTAACAATGCATGAAAGTAAGTGGGGATTTTGAATGAGGAATGAGAGTTATTTTATAGACTCAGAGATGATCAGAATAGAAACTTTCCTCTTTGAAATAAAACAGATACAAAAGCCAGTTTAAATTAGAAAGCTTTCTTTAAAAGAATACAATAAATTGTTTTCTCTTTGCTTTAACTGTTTTCTTTCTTTGATTTAATTATGTTTTATTTGATTTTAATTGTTTTCTTTCTCTTTAAAGCACAATTAATTCAAAGATTCTATTTCTTAACAAAGATAAGATTTTTGAGAGAATATTCAATTAATTAAATAAATATGACCTCATAAATAGGTTTTTTTCTCAATTATTTGAATAATTAAATTCAATTATTGAAATGAGGATATTTATTTAATAATTAAATATTATTTAATTCCTTTTTATTTGTCTTAGCTAAAGAGGGTGAATTTAATTTAATTAAAGTGCCAAGACTTTATAATTAAATTAATTCAATCATAAGGTTTGTTTAGCCAATTGGTATTTAGGAGTTAAATGTAATGTATGATTAATGCAGATTTAGGATTTTCTACATTTGACACTCAAGTTGAGTAGATTCAGTCAAAACTCATAATTGCCTAGTACAATAGGGCTTTGATGAACTTGAAGAGTGACAAATGCAACAAAATTGGTTAGGGTTGCAAGATGCCAATTTTGGGGTGTTACATTTTGCCCCTCTTTGAATTGATGTGCGAGCAACGCATTGATTCAAAGAATAGTCTTGCTTAAAGCGCATAAGAATAGATTTGAAAATTGATAAAGCAAAGATTTCAGAGCCATCTCTAGAACAGAGCTTGACTCTCCGAAGTCTAGGTTAGGTTGCCAAGACGTCGGTCAAGTAGAGTTTTCAAGGGTCATCTTCAGAATGAAGCTTGATCCCCAGGGATCTCGGTTAGAATGCCCTGATACCTAACAGATTAAAATTTTGAGAATCGTCTTTAGAACGAAGCTTGATCCTCAGGGATCCAGGTTAGAATGCCTTGATACTTAAATAGATTGATACCTTTCACAAGGCTATCCTCAGAATGAGGCTTAACCTTCAGAAGTCAGGATTAGATTGCCCCGATACCTGTCTCAACAAGATAATCAATAGAGATTTTAGGACTATCTCCAAAATGAAGCTTAGTCCCCCAATATCTAGGTTAGATTTCCAAGACACTGGTTAGATTGACATTTTTCACAAGGCTATCCTCAGAACGAGGCTTAACCTTCAGGAGTTAGGGTTAGATTGCCCCGATACCTGTCTCAAAAGATATTAAATAGAGATTTAGAATTATCTCTAGAGCGGGGCTTGATTATCAAGAGTCAGGGTTAGTTTGCCCCGATGCATGTCCCAAAAGATAGTTTTTCGAGAACCATCTCCAGAACGGATTTTGATCCTCAAGAATCTTAGTTAGATTGTTTAGATACTTAATAGATGAAAAGATGTAAGGAACAATGATGCCCCTACTGATTAAAAGTCATGGAACACCCAGTTTGACTATGAGGTACAAAAAAATGAACATGCCCCAAGTGATGAGACACCCCTAGCAATGAGGACTTTTGAAAATCAAATCAAGTTAATTGGAATAGATTCAATGATGTAATCATCCTGCCCCCTTAGGAGCGAAATGGAAAGATGACACGCCATAATGATGATTGAGAGTGAGAAATCACAGATAGATATTGAATCAAAGATCAAGAAGAACTCAGAACAGATTACAGAAGAATCTTGAAAGATTTAGAAGCAATTTGGAGTGATTTTGAGGTTTGGTTGACCAAGTTTGACTAGGGTTGACTAGAGTTGACTAGAGTTGATTGTTGAAAGAAAGGTCAAAGATTTGAGAAAATAATGATAAGATAAGATTCTGACAAGAAAGCGACGTCAGAAATTTTACTACACAAGTGTCTAATCATGTCGGTCCCAAAAAGTTTAAAATGTGATTTTGAGTGAGATAGAAGTGTCAGATTTTGATTTCGATCACGAAAATGGATTTAGAGTGGTCAAATTAGGTAGTGGTGAAGTTTTTGCGCAAAATGAAGCACTTTTGAAAATTAGATGCCAGTTCAAAGCATTTGGAAATTAAGAGCGAGAGAAACACTTGTGTAGTCATGATGAAGCCAAGAGGCTGAAGAAGAACTCCCCAATATATGAACCCAGGAGAATGCAATGAAGAGAACACCAAATCGCTGCCACAATGCAAGTCTAGAATGAAAATGCAATCCTATGCTAGATGCAATATGAAAATGTAATTCTAGGACATGGTTGTGAGACCCATCGTAAAATCATCATCATTGAGCATTTTTTTTGGAACATCAAAGTCGATACAACCCTTACTGGCACCACAATGCAACCAAAAGGATATGAATATGACTTATCATCAGATAAAATGTAGGAAATGAATGTAAGCACCAGGGCACAAAATCCAAGATGACCTAAACATTGTTTCGAGTTAATGTTGCAAGAGTACACCAATATTGAGGCATTCAAAGCCAAGATAACCATGAATGCAATCATGCATAAAAAAACAAAGAAATAAAAAACATAGCAATAATAGGCAAGGAGATAGTACCAACCTCAACATGGCATACAAATAAACAAGATCAAGGGATGTGAGGTTGTTCCACCTTAGTGCGGGAGCTCTTATCACATACACCCTATTTATTTGACATTGTTGGATCATCGGGACTACACCAACAAGTAGTAGACAAAGAAAATATCAATGAAATTCATCAGAATAGACAACATACAAAGAAATATTCAATCATAGCTCAGTCAGTTTCAAAGTTTTACGAATATATTCATGTTTAGAGGTGTTGAAAAACACCGTGGTGCTTGTGAGTGCATTGTGTTTAATTGTTATCGATAGATGTTTACATTTCAGATATCTGATGTGTGTTAGAAAAAAATGGATGTGTCCAAAGATAGTGTTGAAAAAACACTATTTATGATGGTGTTGAGAAACACCAGTTTGTGACAGTAGCAAGTTGTCCTCGAGAAGTGACAAGATTACTGACTCGGGTGTAAACCAAAAATGTGATCAAATGGGGGACCCATGCCCCCAAAGTAACGATGACTAACTTGACATATGTTGTGAGGAAAAAATAGATGTGGTTGCCCCTAGGCATATGGTGGTGAATTAAAGTCAAATCAGTAGGGTTCACAAAGGAACCAAAGTGTCACGAAAGTGACCGAAAGCTATGTAAAAACTAAAGCAAAGAATCGCCAAGACTGAGTATCGATAGATAGATAGAGTGTGTGAGTATAACTCCAACTATGACAGATTTGAGCAATCTCAATAGTACAATGATAGTAGATAGACACTGTGAGAACCACTGGTGACTAATGTGAGAGAGATGCTCAAGTGAAGAGAGCATAGTACTAGCTAGACATCAGTAGGCAGACACAGTGAGAACCACTGGTGACTGATGTTAGGGAGATTCTCAAGGAAAGAGAACTCAATATAAGCTAAGCGACAGTAGGAAGATGCAGTGAGAACCACTGGTGACTGTCATGAAGTAGATCCCAAAAGGTAATAGGATAGTACCCCCTAGACCAGGAGGGTTGTCCTGAGAGTATGACCAGTTTAAATCCATGTAAGTTGGTGTCTTGATGGGAACTGAAAGCATGCAAAAAGTAAATGCAAGCAGGAAAGCAGCAAAGCAAATGCATAGAGCCAAGTGGTGCTGTGATAGATATAGTATTGTGGAACAAGAGGCACCTATTTACTAGGTTTTCACCTTCTTGGCAGAAATTCTTTTTTTGCTACCATGAATCCTGTTTGCCAGGTTTTCATCAATGGCACCTTTTTTCTATTTTTCTCTTTTTTGTATTTTTCAATTTTTTAATTTTTTTGTATTTTTGGAATATATGATTTTTTTGGAGTTACATCAAAGCACCTATTGCTAGGTTTTCACTAAGATGATCATTTTTTCAGGACTTTTTTAGATTTTTCAAATTTTTTTAGGAATTTACTTATATACATGAGCACACTGAAGATGTCTCAGCTGCAGAACCGCTTCAGATGAAGAGCATTGATGGGCTCTTTGAGTTGTTCTTCTTTAGTAGTAGAAAGTTGATAGGTGCCAAACCCAAACACTATAGTGACAACATAGAGACTGAGCCAATTTGGTTCAAACTTCCCTTTCTAGATCTGATGTTGTTGATTCTTAGGGTTCTCCCTCAGAACAAGGTCACCCGCTTGGAAATCTCTTGGTCTAACCTTCTTGTTATAGCATTTGGACATCCTTTTTTGGTATGCTATAAGGTGATAGAATGCCACTTGTCGATGTTCATCAAGTAGTTCTAGCCCTTGTATCTGAGATATTCTGTTATCTTCATTAGTAATGAGGCCTTTTAGGGAGATTCACAGAGAAGGAATCTAAACCTCAATCGGTAACACAACATCTGCTCCAAAAACCAAAGCATAGGGAGTAGCCCCTGTTGGTGTTCTTATGCTTGTCCTATATGCCCAAAGAGCTATATTGATCTAGAGATGCCAATCTCATCCAAATTTATGCACTGTGTGATGCAAGAATTTAAGGATTGTCTTGTTGGATGCTTTTGCCTGTCCATTGCCTTGAGGATAATAGATGGAAGACCGATATTGAGTAATTTTAAACTTAGAGCATAGCCCTGTCAAATCCTTGTTTTTGAATTGTCCCCCATTATTAGTGATTATTGCTGAGGGTACACCATGCCTGTAGATGATGTAGTTGAGAATGAACATAGCTACTGATTTTCCATTGGCAATGGTGAGAGGGACTACCTCCACCCACTTGGTAAAATAGTCTATAACTGTGATTATGAACTTATGTCCATTTGAAGACGAGGGGTAAATCTAACCCACCAAGTCAAAGGCCCATTGTTGAAATGGCCAGAAAGTAATGAAGGGAATAAGCTCCTTGGCTGGAGAATGAATCAGATTACCATGTAGTTGACATTGTTTGCAAGACCTAGCAAACTGTGTAGTTTCTTTTTTCATATCTAGCCAAAAGTAACCAGCTCTAATAAGTTTACTGGCCCATGTTAGGCTATTAGAGTGGGACCCACATATGCCTTCATGCACCTCTACTAATGCCCATTTGGACTCATTGGGTTCTAAACACCTAAGGAGGGTACCATCTAGACCACGCCTATACAAGTCATTAGCGATGATGACAAACCATGAAGCACTGTAGATTAAGTAACATTTTCATTCCAGGTGTAAGTGTCTGGAACAATCTGGTCACGAAGGTAGGAAAACATATGATGGTATTGAGATGAGTCATGTCAAATAATAGAAGAGATCATCTAGGAATCAAGGGAACCATAGGCTAGGTGACGTAATGTCTCCACTAGGAATTCATGTCAAAAATCATTTTTTGGCATCTGTAGCATGGAGGCAAGAGTAGCCATGGCATCTGTTTCTTTATTATCTGCCCTTGGAACTTGTTGAAATGTGATGTGAGTAAAATACATTTTGAGATCATCAACCAACCATTTATAAGGCACCAATTTATCATCCTTTGTCTGATAGATATCATTTACTTGATTGATGATGAACTGTGAAACTCCAAGGATATTGAGTTTGTCTACTCGCCACTCAAGGGCGGTCTTCATACCATTGATTAGGGATTCATACTCAGAAATTTTGTTTGTACAAGGAAACAACATCTTATATGATTTTGGTAAAGAGTACCTTTGAGGTTTAATGAACTGTATCCCAACACCTGACCCCTGTTGGGTAAATGAACCATCAAAAAAAATAGTCCATGACTGATATGTGAGAAGTAATATGGACTCATCTTGAAATTCAATGTGTAATGGTTGATGATCTACTAGAGGTGATTTTTCCAACTGTTCTACAATCACTTGCCCTTTTATGGCTTTTCTTTCCACATATTCAATATCAAATTCACTGAGAAGCATGACCCATTTAGCTAGTCTACCTGTGAGGGTAGGTTTACTGAGAAAATATTTTAGAGGGTCAATTTTAGCAATTAGACGTGTAGTATGAGCCAGCATATAGTGCCACAATTTTTGTGAAGAAAACACCACTGCAAGACAAGCCTTATCTATAGAAGAATATTTCATTTCATATGAGACCATAGTTCTACTAATGTAATAGATAGCCCTTTCTTTTTTGTTCTGATCTTCTTGAGCCAATAGGATACCTAATGATGCATCTGTAGCAGAGATATAAAGTATAAGTGGCTTCCCATGAATAGGAGGCATCAAGATTGGTGGGTTTGCAAGTTACTGTTTGATTTGTGTGAACCCTTCATCACATTATTTATTCCATTAGTAAGTCACACCTTTATGTAAATTCTTGGTGAATGGTTGTGACTTGTCTGCCAGTTGTGACATAAAATTCCAGATAAACTGTAGTTGGCCTTGAACTCCTCTCATTTGTCTGATATTCTTTGGTGGCAGCATTTCAATGATAGCTTTTACTTTTGTAGGATCCACTTTGACGCCATTGGCAGAGATGATATAGCCAAGCAATTTTCCAGATGTTACGCCAAATGCACATTTCTTAGGATTGAGCCTCAGACTGAACTGTTCCATACAATCTAGTATAGGACCTAGATCTGCAAGATGTTTCTTTCGGTGCATGCTCTTAGCCAAAGTGTCATCCATGTAATCTTCAATTATTTTATGCATCATATCATGAAATATAGTAGTAACCACTCTCTGATATGTAGCACCAGCATTTTTGAGTTCAAAGGGCATGACATTCCAATAGAAAGTGCCCCAGGCACATGTGAAAGTAGTTTTTTCTTGGTCTTCTAGCCCAATTTTTATCTAGTTGTAGCCAGAGAAACCATCCATTAGTGAGTACATTTCATACCCTTCTGTCATATCTACAATCATATCAATATTAGGCAATGGAAAATCATCCTTAGGACATGCCAAATTCAAGTCTCTGAAGTCTATGCAGACTCGTATAGATTTATCATGTTTTGATACTGGAACAATATTAGAGATGCATTTTGCATAGTCAATTACTTTGATAAATACTGCCTTAATCTATTTCTCTAATTCAGCTTTGACAAGTAGAGCTGCATGTGGATGCATTTTTTGAAGCGTCTGCCTGATGGGATTAACACCTGGTGTAATGGATAAATGGTGCATGATTAGATTAGGTTCTAATCCTGGCATGTCTGAATATTTCCATGCAAAGTTTATCTTTTTGCTTCTGAAGAATGGAGTGAATTCCTCTCTTTCTACCTCTGATAGTGATTGTGCCAAGTGAATGATCTGAGGTTCAGCTTGTGTACCCAAGTTGATAGGTTGAGTTGGTTCAATAAGAATAGATTATCTTTCCTGGAAATGACTCAGAAGCACATCAAGTATCTCATCCTCAGGCACCTCAAAGAGGTTTTCACCCTTAGATATGTCTTTTATTTTGACTATTTGAGGCTCTCATACTACCACTATGTGGTTTTCACCATCAGAGCGCCTATTTTTTCTTCTTTTGACTTTGTTACTATGCTACTTGATGTCATCCTTGGTCATATTGATACTTTCTTTGCTAGTGGAGGATGTGATAGGTTCGACAACGTGTAGGTAACATGCAAGAGCATAATTGTTCTGGAATGTAAGGACTTCATTAGATGGGTAGGTAGAGTTCCAGTCTATAAGCTTGGGATGGCAAAGTGAAACAGGAGTGATGGATTCAAGTGCATTCATGGTATAATCATCAAAGGCATGGACAAGCAAGTCGAGACCTAAAGCAATCTCATCCAGAGGTATAGTTGAATTCCTTTGATTCCTAGCGACCATAGTAGATGACATGTTAACATCTAGGGAGTTGGACTCATTTAACCTGACACTAGACCCTTCACCTACTTCAAGAAGGTTTTCATATGCATTAGCTATATCTGTATCTCTGTCAGAGGTGTCATATGACAAGCTATCAAACTCATATTCATGAGAGTCTATTTCATCATTAGGTGTCATATCAAGAACATGAGTGAAATCAACCCTTTGTCTCTTATTGGGATGAGTTCTACCTAGAACCTCTGCTATGGTCAGATGACCACCTTTTGTCCTAGGTATCTCATTAGTTTTGTAGCATCAGCTACCTCTTATGTAATGAGAAGTGACTGGGATTCATGTTCAAACTGTTCTTGAAAGTGTGGTGGTATGTATAAATCACCTTGATGACCTGGATTTGCAGTGTGTATTTATTTCCACTCCTCATAAGTTAATGGAGTAAAGGAAGTGGTGTCATCATAATCGCTATTAATGTCTATTGTACTAACCCGTGGTATAAAGTCATCTGTCTCAGCAAAGAATGCCACCAAGTCTTGAGGAATAGGACAAGGAAAAATATCCTCATCAGAATAGTCTTTAGATTCTTCAGTTTTAGATATTTCTGCTGCTATTGGTTATTTATCTTCTCGAGGTACAAACTTTTTTATTCCCAGTTGCAATGTGAGTTTCTGGAAGCCAATACCTGTAGAGTCATGTGTTCTATGACCAATAGCTTCAAGTGGTACAATCAAGCCCTTATGATTCGCACCTATGGGACCATTTCCTTTGTAGCCAAAATGTTACATAATGGATAGACCTTTGCCATATTGCTCAGGTTTTATGTCATAAGGAGGAGTAGTTTGTTCAGAATTGTCTTCTCCTTTATAGATCCAAGCTTTGATAGCTCTGTTTTCAGCTTCTTCTTCTAATGGTACTATGGCTTGTACAAAAGTACCACCATAATTTGTTGGAGGAGGAACCATAGAAGGTTTATTTCTCTTAGAAGGTCTCCCAAAAGAACGGGGAGACAATGGTAAAGATGTAATAGATAGCATAGGTTCAATCTGATATCCTCCCATGTCAGTTTCTTTGAGTGTCAAACTCTTTTCCATTTCTTTTAATTTAGTCTCAAGGAGTTCAATAGATTCTCTATTGGTAGGTACAAAAATATCAGTAGATTTTGTGAGGGCATTGCAATCATAGTGTGTATTAGCAGGTATAGTCACTTCAGATCCTATGAATGGGAACTTAATGAATTGGTGGTATGTGGAAGGGATAGCCTGCATTTCATGAATCCATGTCCTTCCTAACAAAATATTGTATGCCAAAGGGATGTCAAGCACTTGATAGATAAAATATCTCTCAACAGGACCAACTCTTATTGGAAACACAACTAGCCCCTTAGATTTATGTTCTTCCTCATCATCTGCCTTAATAGTAATATTTTTGCGAGCATCAATGGAATCTTCACCATAGCCTAACTCAGTAAGGAAACTAGTAGAGAAAATATTGAGGCCAATGACGTTATCTATGAGAACACGATGAACATGCTTTGGACCTATCATGACTTCAATGTGCAAAGGATTATTATGCGGGTGACTCAAAGAATGGTCGTCTTCCTCAGAGAAAGACAAATAATGTGAGGAGGTCAAGTGACCTACCATGGATTGAAACCAATCGAGATCAAGATCTTTTGGGACATTTGTCTCAGTGAGGGCTTTGTCCAGGATTTCTCTGTGAGTAGGGGAGATTTTTAACAGCTCAAAAATAGTTATTTGAGCATTAGTACATTGCAATTGATCAAGAATGTTGTAACTAGAAACATTAGATGAGGAACCCACTTTTGGATTCTTATTAGTAGATTCAACCTTAGCTTTGTCTGAAAGTTGATTCGATGTAGATATAGAAGGCTCAGAGCCTTTGAGGATGATCTTAGTGCAAGATCGAGTAACAACGTTAGCACTGAATTGAGATTGTCCTTGTTTAGAAGATTGAGGTGTAGACCCTCACAAAATGAAAGGTGTTTTCAACTTGGAGGCATCTTCGCTTCCCTTGAGAATGATGACATTACAATATTCATGTGCGTGTGTATTTGGGAACCTGTTGAAAAAGACACAAACACTCAATAAGTCATTCCAGTAGTCCAAAAGGGTTAGAAAAGCACGCAAAACCCACTAAAAGTGACTTATTGCTTGATAACTAGGAGGAGTGTAATTAATAACATATTAGCCCTCAGAATATGCTAAAATTCAGTGACGAATACAACCTAGCATGATGGATTTTAGTTGAAATGGCTCCTATTTATAGAAGAATGGGAGAGAGAGAGGGGAGACAAGGCTCATTAATGAGGTGCGGGCCTCATTAGTGAAGGTGTAAGAGCCATAAATGCAAATGCATTAATAAGGCATGGGAGAGACATGAGCTTAAGGCCTTTTTATTAATGAAACATTAATGAAAGCCTTAAAGAAGCATGTGGAGGTGTAAGAAGATGGCTTGAGAAAGTGGACTTAGAGAGGGTCAAGCTTGAGAAAGTTGACTCTCCTAAGTGGGTTGAGTTGCTAATCATTCCTTAATGGAATGTGACAACATTAGGAGGTGGGTTAGAGTAGAATTAGGATTAGAATTAGATTAGCAAGGGTGGAATAGGTTGGGATGGGTTAGAACCCAGGGTAGAAGTGGTTGAGATAGGTTAGGTTAGGATTTAGGGGAATATTAATAAATGATTTAAACTTATTTAATTCATTTAACAATTTAGGAATTAATTATTAAAACAATTTAATTGCTTTTTAATAATTAGGGGACTATAGCCATTTTAATTAAATTAATAGGCTAGGGGAATGGGTTATTTTGCAAGTGGTTAATTGATTTAGGGATTTATTTAATTCCTTTATAATTAAATATTATAGCCATGTTTGATTTTGGTAATATCTGATTGGTTGAAATTGATTTGCATGGTATGGCCTATAATATTTAATATAAATTAGTGATAAAAATTACCTAGGACATTAAATTGATTTGAAGAATTATTCCAAGCAGTAACAGGGTTGTTTGGACATAATAGGGGGTATGATCACACTTAGGGAAAACAGGCTCTATGGTCGATACAGACCAAATTCAGGTGGTTACATTTTCCCCTCTTTGAATTGATGTGCAAGCAGCGCATTGATTCAAAGAAAGTTTTTTGATTTTGACTCTAGAAAGATTGAGAATCTTGTTCTTGGTTGTCGAACAAACTACCGATGAGATCAGTCTCACACTTGATCGAACCAAACTGATAGAATTGATTTTGAACTTGGTTGTCATCTAAAGATCAATAAAAGATTTTAAAGATACCAATTTTGAACTTGGTTGTCGTCCACAGATTGATAATATTGATTTTGAACTTGGTTGTAGTTCAAAATGCCAGTATGAAGCTGCTAGGAGCTTTATAAAAATCTTTTAAGATGAGGAAGCATAAGATATCTAGCTCATGAGAATTAAAGCTTTCTATCCAACAGTTCTGACATTAGTCAAGGAAACTGTTATGCCCTTAGTTTGTTTGATAATGAAGTCATTTTTAATGCAATTTTGAGAAAAAAAATTAATTGATAATAGTGTGATCATGCCCCCTCAGGAACGAAATTGAAGGAAAAGAAATAAATCCCTCAGGTTGAAAGAATGGATTACTGGCAGGAAGCATTTAGGACAAAAAAGAACGAAGTAGAAGAAGGTGGGTTTAAAAATAAACACATGATTATCAAGTTAAATACGTGAAAATATGAGTGATAAAGCTGATAAAAGGATGTTAGACCAAGATGTATGATGAAATGTGAAATAGTAACCAATATGTGGAAGAAATGAAGCAAATTCACAATTTGTTTGAAACTGTCACAAAATAGGCACCATGCTGCTGAAAATATTGTAGATACCTTCGATTTGGTTCCTGATTGAAGAAAAAGAGATTGGGAGTTGTTCTGGAGGAGTTTTGGAACTCCTAAATGTCTCAAAAGACCCATATAAGCCTCCAAAATTACCATTTTACTATTCATTTTCACTTTCCTCCATAGAAATTCAGAGAGCTCTGTAGTGAAAATGGTAGTCCCTGTGAGGAAGCACCATTTCAAGATGAGCCATCGACACCAGCGACCATCTGACTACTCACCACTGGTAAGTGCTTGATAAACTACCTTGTGAATTTTGAATTTTTGAATTTCTTGCATTTTTGTGTATTTTAGAGCTATTTGAAGTTAGGATCGCATCCGCGATTCCGGATCACATCCTACGAAACGCACATCGCATCTAGTTTTTCCTAGATCATAACCATTTTTTCCAGATTTCTGTGTTGTATTTGGGTTTTCCCAGAGCACATCCAATTCATTAGGTTTTGCTTTGTTTTTAGTTAAAATTCATTAGGGGATTGCATCCCGTTTACTTGGGATTGTACCCTGTGTTTAGGATCATGTCCCATTTTTCTAGGATTGCATCCCATATATGCAATCGCATCATATATTTCCAGGATTGCATCTGGTAAAAGACTTAAATTTTTTATTTTCTTTGATCTATTGGCGTCCTGCGAACCTGAAATGATTTAGCGGAGTAGGATTCTACCCCTGTTTGTAGATAGAATGTTGATGTTTGATTGTTGTGTCCAAAATCAGGCCCATTTTGAGGTAGTCACTTTTTGCAGCACTTATCCTGCACAAGTACTTGCATTGTCTGGCCAATTGTCAGATGATGAGTAGACCATTGTGGCCCGAAGCAGACTATGGTCCTTGATAGGTTTACCCGAGATTGGGGTAAACCGTGGTTTGTTGACCGTGCTTGCCGAGAGATGGCATTATGAGAATAACACTTTCCACCTACCAACTGGAGAGATTATGGTGACACCTGAGGATGTCTAGAGGTTTCTGCGTGTACTGATGGTTGGTCACAAGGTCTTTTTTGAGGCTAGAGCTGGCATAGTGATTGGCACTACATGTAGATTCTTCAAGGATGATACCATAGATCGTAGATATTTATCATGGGATTATATGGTCGATCACTATGATCGATTAACTGTGTACCTGGCAGGCTTGGTAGGTGGCATCCTCATGCCGGATAGAGGTCAGCATGGATTCTTAGTTGGTTGGGTGAGCATGGTCAAGAAGATGATCATTCACCGACGATGTTTTGCCTAGGAGAGTTGCATATTATCTCATATGTACAAAGAGATTCATGAGATTGTGTACTACCACACCTGCAGCATGACTGTGGGGATTCTTATTTTATAGATTTGGGCCTGGGAGCACATCCCTGTTACACAATTGATAGTAGATAGGCAGAGGGCACTTGAGCAACCCTACATATATATGTATGCAGGTCTCTTACAGCAGCCCCATCTGGGCAAGGTCAAGTATTGGCACCGCCTGTTTGATGACATGATAGAAGTCATATGTTGACCATATCTTTATTGTGAGGTATGGACTTCTGATGCCTGGCAGGTACCATTTGTATGCCAAAGTAGATATTTGATCAGCCAGACGAGGTACATCATAGAGCTATTTTTGATTACCAGAGTTCTAAGATAGTATGGGAAGCGACAGGGCCGTACAGATGACATTATCATTTATTCCCGTACTTGAGATGAGGTAGTTGATTGGGGTACACAGTTGACTTACGAGACTGCGTCCCAGGAGATCTGAGATTTGGTTGCTGTAGACTGGGACCTACATCCAGATGTTGATAATGTAGGTGTGTCAGATGGGTATGCTGCCAAGATGCTTCAGTATCCCTTTCCGTGATCTAGTGTTCCTGAGGAGATCATTCCTCATATAGAGGAGCCACTTGATTATGATCCTGATGACCGACCTGTCAGGGGTAGAGGAGGTAGAGACAGGGCTCTGAGGAGACATGGTGGCTGTGATGGTGGTAGAGATGGTGGCAAAGATGGTAGGCATCCTCCCCCAGATGACATACATGATGGTGATGACAGGGGTGGTGGTGGAGAGGCCGTGAATATAGGTGGTGCTAGTGGTAGTAGGCAGTGCAGATGGTAGAGGCTTAGATTTGTGGCCCCACAGAGAGATACTAGTCCACTCTTGACTAGGGACCAACAGAGGCAGTGAAAATAGGGTACACTAGAGAGGCCACAAGATCATGATGCAAGTCAAGATGGAGATTCTTTGTCAAGATGTGAGCAGGAGAGGGAGCAGCTCTGAGCTCAGATTATAGCTTTAGAGGCCAAAGCCACAGCAGAAGATTCCAGGTTGGCCATATCAGATGTGTTGCTGTTAGATCAAGACAGGTAGATGGAGAGTTTGAGGGTAGAGAGGGACACACAGGTCTGCACAGCAGTTCATTAGGGATAGAGGGCCACATATTACTATGCCCTGTATTACACAGTAGTGCCAGAGGGAGAGAGAGCTCAATATTTATCTTGAGTGGCCTAGTAGTCAGAGGGGGCCATGCCACCTCCATTAGCACCTTTTGCACCACCTCCTCCTCCTAACCAGGGAGAGGGGGTGGGACAGAGCTGATATTTTTTGTATCCTTTGGTTCATTTTGAGATCATATATGTATATATGGATCCTGCTGAGATCCCCTCTTTTGTACATTATATTTATACATATATCTGATTCATTTTTGGCGTACCGATACTCTTTATGCTCACTGATACACTGCATGCTTTCTAATACACTTTATACCTTCTGATATGCTTTATGTTTTGAGATTGTATCATGTTTATATATTTGATGCAGTCATTGGAATGTGACATGTTTCATGACTTCCCTTTGCTTTCATAGATGTGGTAAATGTATTTGTTGCACATGTGATGATATCTTGTTCTCTGAATAAGTTAGTTCGTGGATGATAACATCATTTTATGATTTGGATGTGATGAGTCATTTACTGATATAAATATGTTATAAGATGATACCTAGTTTAAAAATGTAAATGTATGTTTCTTTTTGATTTTTCAGTTATGCAAAATTAGATGTATTGATGCTCTGAGGATGAAAAAGTAAAAATGCAAAACATGGATGCTTTATTTTTGTATCTTCCAGTTTCTTCTTTTCAAATGAATGCAAAATGTATTCTATGGATGTGCAAAAATATTTGATATCACTAAAATAGATGATGTAATTAACTTGATGTTTAGAAGAAGATAGAAAACCATTTTTGAGTTTAAATTTCCTTATGCCATTATTATGGTTGTAAATGCATCATTTAATCTCTAAATGTAGCTATATGAAGACTCTAAGGACTTGTCACTGATTTAGCAAATTTTTGCAACATTTTTATCATCATTGGATGCTTTTCGGAATGGATACCACCTAATAGTAAAACTATCACTAATACCCTACTGATATCATGATAATATGAATACTATTTTTTTATGGAAATGTCAAAAATAGACTTAGGGACCAAGGCATAGAAGCCAGGATAACAATAGTTACCTTCCTTTTAATATACCAAATTCTGAGTAAGGCAAGATATTGGACCCGTAATGACCTTGAAAATTCATATCGTTGGGTACATTATGATTCGTATACCTTAGTGAGTATCTGGATCAGAAAATAGACAAGGAAATGGTTTCAAACTCACCGTAGTTTACACATAACAAATATCGAGAAATATGTGGCTATCCACCCATAGTGGCAGCTCTTATCATAAACATCTAATTTAGGTGAAATTCATAGGATCATTTGAAACAATTTCCATATGCAGAAATTCAAGAAAACATTATGCCCCCAATCCTTGCGACTCTTTGTCTTTGCGCAGATGTCATTGAGTAACTAAGAAGACATAATAAATCATCAATTGTGAATCAATCCAATAAAATTTATAATTACTTAGGTGCCCCTAGTTGAAAACATCATCAAGACATGAAATAATTATAATCAAACCATTATCAAACTTGTGTGTTTAAGTAGTACTTGTTCATTCATCTGTCAAACACAGTAAAGATTCATCAATCAGAAAATTAGAATATAAGCAATATGGTGTTCCATGTCTGTGCAGTGATAGGATAATCAATTTATATTTGTGGTCCAAGATGGCCCTATAAGAACTTTGTTCAATGTAAATTTCATGTCTAGATATGTGATATTTGAAAAAGACACCCTTGTTTTGGAAAGTGACATCATTTTACATGTACTAGAAAACATTGTGTCCGTGAGGCCAGCCACCCTAGAAAAACTTAGCAACTGCAATTGACTATGCCAACAAAGATGCCCCCAGTGCAGAATGACTTATTCCTAAGACATAAAGATAGACAAATCCCAAGCGAGGATAAGATAGTCATGTAGGAAAATGAAGTATGCGTATGAGCACAGGAAAAATCATGAAAGCCTAGTATAAGTAGTGCATTGATAGATGGAGCGCAGAACACAAGTGATGCCTGATTGCTAGGTTTTCACCACTTGGCAAGATCTTCTTTTTTCTTTTTCCTACCAAGATGCCTATTTTACCAGGTGCTCATCAACGAACTTTTCTCTTTTTCAATTTTTTTTCTATTTTTGCTTTTTTGAATGTTTTTGTAGTATCAAGGTGCCTGTTTACCATGTTTTCACCAAGGATACCCTTTTTGAAGGACCTTTTCCACTGTTTGTGTATTTCTTTAGGATCGATTTTCTGAATGTTTTTGGTATTTTGCAAGAACTATATGTTGTACAGGCTCTGCTAGCCAAACATTAAGCATAGAACTGCTTCAAATGGAGAGTATTGATAGGATCCGGAAGAACGTCTCCCTCAGGTGAAGCTAAGTGATAAGCTCCAGTCCCAAAAGTAGCTGTAATGACATAGGGTCCTAGCCAGTTAGGTTCAAATTTTCCTTTTTACTCCTTGTTAGGTTGATTCTTATGATTTTACTTGAGGACAAGGTCTCCTACCTCAAACTCACGTGGCTTGACCTTTTTGTTGTAGCCTTTGGACATTCTTGCTTGGTACACTTTGAGGTGATCAAGCGCTGGTTTCTTGGACTCATCTAGTAGGTCCAGAGAATTTATCTGATCTCTGCGGTACTACTCATCAGTAACCAATCCTTGTAAAGATATCTGCAAAGATGGTATTTTAACCTCAATAGGTAATACTGCTTCAACGCCATAGACTTAGAGAAAATGGTGTGGCTCCTATTGGTGTCCTAATGCTGGTTCTGTAGGCCCATAGTGTCGTATTTAGTTGTAAGTGCCAGTCTCTGCCAGACTTGCTCACAGTTTTGTGTAGGATTTTGAGAATATTTTTGTTTGATGCCTCAGCCTGTCCATTACCTTGAGGACAATAGATTGAGGAGCAATGTTGAGTAATATGGAATTGTTCACAAAGATCATCCATGTCTTGATTTCTGAATTGTCCCCCATTGCCAGTCACAATTGACAAGGGTACCCCATATCTACAAATAATTTAGTTTAGAATGAACATAGCCACTTGTTTTCCTGTGGCTTTGATTATTGGCACGGCTTCGATCCACTTTGTGAAATACTCAGTGGCTGTTATAATAAACTTATGTCCACGAGAAGAGTTGGAAAATATTTCTCCAACCAAGTCAAAGGCCCATTGCTGAAATGGCCAATGTGTTATGAAGGGAATAAGTTCTCTAGCAGGAGAATGAATAATATTCCCATGTGTCTGGCATTTAAGACATGTTTTTGAGAATGGAATAGCATTCTTCTCCATGGTAGGCAAATAATAGCCTACTCTGAGAAGTTTTTTAGCTAATGAAAAGTTGTTCGAGTGTGATCCACATACACCTTCGTGGACATCTTTTAATGCAAGATCAGACTCTTCGAGTTCTAAACACCGAATAAGTGTACCATCAAGACCATGTTGATATAAGTTGTTAGTTATGAGGACGTAACATGATTCTTTCCTAATCAGGGATAGTTTCTCATTTCTAGATACATTGGCAGGAAGAGTATGGTCTGAAAGGTACACAATGATACTGGCACATTGAGATTGATTTGGTGTATTTAAGGCATAGATTACCTGGTATTCAGGGTTAGCATAGGTAGGATGGGATATTTCTTCCACCAAGAAGTCATAGTAGAATCGTTGTTCTTCTAGTTGTAACATGGATGCCAAGGTAGCCATAGCATCCGCAGCCTTAGTTTCTGATCCTGGTATCTATTGAAATGTGATGAAGACAAAGTACTTCTTTAGATCATCAACTAGTTGCTTGGAGGGCATGAACTTTTCATCTTTTCTTTGATACTCCCCATTGACATGATTGATAACTAGTTGGGAGTCACCATACACATGTAACTCAATGAACTTCCATTCCATAGCGAGCTTGAGGCCATTTACCAGTGCTTCATACTTTGAGATATTGTTGGTGCATGGAAACATCAATTTATAAAATTTGGGGATCTTGTATCCCTGTGGAGTTATGAAGAGAACCCCTGCTCCAGACCCTTGTTGAGTGAATGAACCATCAAAGTACATCTTCCATGGATGTTCAGTGAGATGCATGATTGTTTCATCAGGGAATTCAATTAGTAGAGGTTCATTATCTTGGAGTGGTGAATCTGCCAATTGTTCTACAAGTTCCTGTCCTTTGATAGCTCTTTGTTCTACATACTCAATGTCAAACTCACTCAGAATCAGGACCCATTTGGCCAAATGCCCTGTTAATGTTGTCCTGCTCAAAATATTTTTTAGAGGTTCAATCTTAGCAATGAGCTCCACTGTGTGAGAGAGCATGTAGTGTCTTAATTTACGTCATGTGAAGACAACTGCTAAGGATGATTTTTCAATAATGTTATAATTGAGCTCATAAGTGACTAATGTTCTACTAATGTAGTAGATTTCTCTTTCTTTCTTTGTTTCATCTTCTTGCGCCAGTAATACTCCTAGGGATGTAGCTGTAGCTAAAATGTATAGGAGCAAAGGTTTTCCATGAATAGGTGCCATAAGAATAGGTGGAGCATCCAGGTACCCTTTCAATTCTCTAAAGTTTATTTCACAGTGTTTATCCCAGTTGAATGGAACCCCTTTATGTAGTAGTTTGGTAAAGGGTTGTGCCCTATTTGCAAGTTGGGACATAAATCTATGAATAGACTGGAGTCTCCCTTGTAGTGTCCTCATTGGACTGATATTACATGGTGGAGCCATCTCTAGAATATCTTTTACCTTAGTAGGATCAACCTCAATTCCTTTTTCCAATACAATGAATCCTAGGAGCTTCCCTGATTAGACCCCAAAGGCACATTTCTTTGGTTTGAGTCTGAGTTGGAACTGCTCCATTCGATCTAATATCTTTCTTAAATCAACAATATGAGTATCTCTTTCTTTAGATTTAGCCAATGTGTCATCAACATAATCCTCCATGTTCTTGTGCATCATGTAATGGAATATTGTCGTCATTGCTCTTTGATATGTGGCACCGACATTCTTTAACCCAAATGGCATGACATTCTAGAAAAATGTGCCCCATGCACATGTGAATGCGGTTTTCTGTTGATCCTTAGGGGCGATCTTGATTTTATTATAGCCAGAGAATCCATCCATTAATGAATACATCTGAAAGCCAGCTGTAAGATCTATGATCATCTCGATGTTTGGTAGAGGGAAGTCATCCTTCAGACATTCTTTGTTTAGGTCTCTGAAGTCTGTACAGATCCTAATAGATTTATCAGATTTAGAAATAGGGACCACATTGGAGATCCACCCTGCATAGGAAATGACTTGAATAAATCCTACCTTTAACAACTTTTCCAGCTCTGCTTTGACCAATAATGCAACATGTAGGTGCATTTTCCTAAGTTTTTGCTTTACGAGCTCGATTCCAGGAGCTATAGATAAATGGTACATAATGAGATTAGGATCAAGCCCTGGCATATCAGTGTAAGACCATGCAAAGTTGATCTTCTTCTCCTTCAGGAATGCTGTGAATTGTACCTTCTCCTCTTTTGATAAAGATTGTGCCAGATGAACTATTTGAGGATTTTCAACCGTGTTGACGGGGTTTTGCTGATCAGGTCCGCCAACAGTCATAAGTTGTCACCGGGTTTCAAGGAAATTGGCCATCTCCGCCTACAAAAGGTTGTCCGGGGGAAATAAATCCTCTAGGCCTCCAAGCACCTGGGTGTTAGGTCACGATGGTGCAGGGCTCGGTTGGGAGAGGTGACTATTTTCAAGGGGGATAGCTGGATTTTTTCAACTCATCTTCTCTGGAGATTTGATCAGGGTAAGGTTTTCCTGAGCGTTCTATACTTAGCAAATAAAATGAAAAAGATCCTACAGGGTTAGAAACATTTCATCTAACTATAGTCATGCTAAAATGTCCGGAACATCAATGATACCCTGGTAAACTATACTAAATACTGAAGAAATACATAACCATCAGCTAGCATTTTATCAGTAGCGAGAGTAAAGAGTTCGTTAATCTACTTTACCATACCAGAGTAAAAGACATGAAGAACATCAAAACATGAAATACCATTAACTCAGAAGCAGGAATGCCAACAATATCATTGTCAAGAATTCTTCCTTCTTCATTAATATTCAGTCCAGCAAGCACTGGTGCGTGATACAATGGCGGCTCCAGGGGAGCATCTAACTATTAAGAACAGAACACATGAGCATTGAGCTCTGCAACTAAAAAGAGAAATTACTTTGCTATTGCTATGGGCAAAAAAATCATTAATTTCTTCGACCCTTGGAAATGGGCCGATTTACCTATTTATACAAATATTCTAACCCTAACCCTATTTTACACATTTCAATAAAATATAATATCTAAGGGCCGGTACTACCTGCGCCACCCGACAAAAGACCTGGAGGCGGAATAGGTCTATCCTGTCAGAAGAATAAGATAAGAATATACATTGGAAGAATCGGTCTTAGGAAGAGAACCAAAAAGTAGAAAGGAAGGAAGTAGGTTCCTCGAGGACTGAGGCTACATGCCTCATAAATGGGAAATGCGGTGCCCTGTCTCCAATGTACCAGATGTACCTCTGAGTGGCACCTTGAGAAGACCACCCTGTCAGAAGAACAACTGCCAAGCCGACGCCCCCTTGATGTGGCCAACTACCTTCTAACAGTGTTTTATTAACCGCTTCTGAAAGTGACTGGTTGGCCTCGGGGACCGGGACACGGATCACTTTAAAGAATACAAAATTGTTGGATCCGGGACTCCGGGATCTCAGAAATTACATCCCAAAAAAACACAGAATACTCAAAAAATAAAGAATGCTCAACACTTGAGTTCTCCCCGGCCCCCGGAGAAAGCTCAAGGTTGCTTATTATCGCTGAAGGCCTGGAGGAGGTGAAAAATGCCATCCTCATCTACACTCTTCAGGCTGGCCCTTCGGTGCCTGGCCACTTCAACTTGTTCCCCCAGGTCTGGAACATTTCCTTTAAAATCATCTGCCATCTTTGCGGCGTCATGACCCTTAAGTACCATCTTGGTTAGTTTTGCCATCCGGGCCCCGTCCATTCCCTTAGGAGATAAATACCGGGATTTCATCATTTCATCAAAACTCCCCAAAACTGAATCTTCAGGGGTATAAGTATTTGTACTAAGGGGATCAGCCCCGAAAGCCTTTATCACAAAAGACTTGTATAAATTAGAAGAATATTTCACAGTATTTACCTTTTCTTGCAAGGACTCTACCAGGTGCTTGGTCACCTCCAATGTGAGGTCAAGTCTGGAGTGCTGAGTTCTTACAAAATCAAATGATTCTTCACCTAGAATTTTGGATTCATAAATTATGTCCTCTCCCAAGGTGGAGCTCTTCGAGCTCCACCTTCCATGCTTGGTAATTTTCGGCGGCAGTCTCCCACTTCTCAATAAGAGCTTCTGCCTGATAAATAATTTGTCAGGCTGTGTATAAGTCTGGGAGAGTGGATGCCAGGAAATGCCAGGTGTTTCCTATCTGTAGGGCGACCCATTCATCTACTACCTGGGCCTTCTTTTTCATCACTCGCAGGGAGTCTATGTCACTCTGTGCTAAATCCTCCGATGTGGAGGTCTCTAGAGGGGCAGCATTGATGGGTCTGGCCAGCTCAGTAAGCAATCCCATAAGATTTGCATTCTTTTCCTTTTCATCCTTGAGCCTCTCGGCCTCCTTCTCGTATCGGGCTTCTACTGCCCTTGCTACCTCTTTAAGCAAGTCCACCTCACCTTGCTTTCCTCTTTTGCCCAGGGATACCTCTGCAACATCGTAATCTGCGGGGTCTGCAGTTGCTTCATCGGTGCCTAGGGGAGGTGTTGGCACAACGGAAACTGTTTCTCCGCCCAGGCCAGTTCAAAGAGTGTGAACTATCTGGGCTTTCTTTGCTTTTGGTGGGGCCTGTACTTGGGCCATCATCTCAGCCAGGGAGAGAGGAATCACCGGAGCACACTAAGCTTTTCTCTTTTTGCTTTCTACCAGCCACTAAGGTGGGAGAGGTGGCCTTCCTGCCAGAACTTGCTCTCTTGATTCTTTTCCAGTATCCGGTGGCTATTGCTCCTTAGTGTCGTGGACCTCATCCGTCCTCCCTGCCTCAACTTCTTCTATGGAAAAATTCTTTTCAACCTCCATCTCCTTAGCCTGGTCCTGTATTTCTATCGCTGGGTTTGGACCTTGGTGGGCTTCTTCGGGGATGTCCTCTTTTTTCTTCTCTTCTTCTTCTTATTCTTCTTCTGCCAGGGCTTCTTCCTCTATTGGTAGTAGGGGAGGTATTGGGCTGAGATTCAAAGTTTGGGCCGCTATGATAACCTGCCCGAAGGTTTCTCCCGGGAGTGGCCACTGGAACATGGCGACTGGGTTTACGGTTATTCCTGGAGGTCTGGTTCCCCTAGCGGATGCCATTTGTTCGCTTGGCTTTGGTTGGTCCACTCTCGGACCTTGTATCTCTTGAGCCGTAGAGATAATTTCCGGTTCCAGCTCTTTCTCTTCTATTTCCTGCCCTTGCTCTTGTGCAGGTTCCTGTTCCAAGTCCTCTTGGTCCGTAGCCTCTTGCTCTTTCTTCAGGACATCTGTCCCTGCTTGTGTATCGTCCCCTTGCAAATTCCCGAACTCATCGGTTGCAAACACATCTTCAAATTCCCCTTGCAGAGGGGGACTGGCTGGGACCTCTGCAGGTGCTACTTCTTTCTCCGGTTATGGGGAACTGAAAGAAAGGATTTCTACTTCTTTGGGGAGAGATGCCCTTGGCGTTGGTTCTGCCTTGACCTACTTGATGTGCTTCCTCTTCCTCCTGGTGACCAAAGGTGGCCCCGCATCAGCTATAGCTGCTGCCTCCATGGGATCCACCCCCGTTGCCTTGACCATTAAGGCTTCCAGCGACTGGGAGGATGGAGGACGAATTGGTCTAGCCATGAGCGGGGGAGTGGCCAGCCTCGTTATTAACTGCTCCCTCATTTGCTGGCAAGCTGCCACAGACTACTTGATCTGTTCTTGTATTGGGACTTCTTGCATAGAGGGGGTTGTAGCTATTTTCTTTCCTTTGTCTGTGCCTTGTGAAGAAGTCCTGACCCCCAAGGTCAATCTAGGTGCCGGTTGTGGTGTTTGCTTTGGCGCCGGTCGGGGAGTTTGACACATACTCCCAGTGCATACCCTCTTGAAATAAGCATGACTTCTCTCGACCACTTTCCGAGTGAAGTCCTCAATCATGGGCCCCTCTTGGGTGGCCCAATCCATTACCGACAGTGCCATTTTATCGATCCCCTTTTCTTTGTACTGGGGATCTATGGTGGGGGCGGTGTCAGAGAAGCCCGGAGGGAATCTCCGGAGCTTCAGTTCCTGCATCAATCCGGCCATCATTCTATCATAGTGCCTACTCCGGACATCCACATCATCCTGGCAATCAGCCCAGAAATCTTCCATGTGTATATGATGAGGCTCCAAAGCCCGGGGCAGCGCAGCTGCAATTTTGCCATGCGGATCAAAGTTCTTCTGCGCCAGATAGAATTCCTACAAGTTATAACTTTTCAACTCATTGTCTGTCTCTTTCACGGTGGCCAGACTGCAGGTGTAGTTCCCACAGGTGATTAGGAACGAGATGTTAGGGACCTTCTTGAGGGCCAAGAAGGTGTGCAACTCCATCATTTGCCAGCAATAGTCTAGCAGCACGATCTTGTCCCCACAATGCTTGGGCAACAAGTAGGGATTCCCAGAGAAGCCGGCGACCCTAATGTATGTATGCTGCTGGAATTGAATATAGTAGTGCCCATAACTACTAACTAACTTCGTCGCCTCAGTAGATAGGCGGTATCCAGCATCCCGGGCAGGTGTGAGCAGGTGGTAGTAAACGAACGCATCATTTACTCGGCAGAAACTGGGGAAGCTGGCCTCCCATTGAATCTGTGGGAAATGGTCCCAAGGTGCCTTTTGTCCCAGGCCAATCTTGAGAATGCCATCTGTAAGTAAGCCATTGGAGTGGGGCCTCTGCTGGGCAAGGGCCCAGAAAAAATAAGAAGACATGTAGGACTTCTTCTTCTCGTTCAACTGCAGGAACTGGGAGTCGACATGATTGGAAATTATTGTCGCCTAGTCGAAGAATTATCCCTTGGTGCCGATGCCCAGGAGGAAATAGTACATGCATTTGGCAAACTCCTAGGTGGAAGGTTGCCCAAATACCTGGGATAATGCTATTATCCCCATCTGGATGCTCTCTTTGAATTCAAAGTAGGGAATATCTATCTTCATTCTCTTTGGGTCCCTCTTCGGGGCCTTGACCCAATGGGTGTTCATGTAAACCCAGGCCGAATCCTCCAGTTGTGTAAACTTCTTTAAGGCGTCAGTCCTCATGACCACCGTGGCCCTGTCAAATTGCAGGATACCCAGGCCTGCCTGGAAAGTGACTGGGTCGAGGGACACCAGTGGAGTGGGGTATCCTATGGGTTCTACAGCTGCAAGCATGACGGCCCAGACAGAAGAGTTGTAGTTGACAACCAGAGTTAGGAAAAGCTCCGGAGACTGCACAGAGCATGGGAAGCAAGCTGCCCGGAGGATTTCATAACCCCCGACATTGATTGTGAGCTGGTCTCCAGCCTGTCGCTGGATGTGCATTATCTTTAACAGGGCCTACATTTTTTCCCAAATTCTGACATTAGCGTCAGTCATCAGCTTTACCTTGGACTCAATCTTTGAGCCCACGATGCTATCCTCCTGCACATACTTCATGGTGAGGGGAAGCTTTTCCAGGGCTTTCTCCATTTTTGATTTTGCTGCTGCCCTGGTTTTTGTTGTGGTAGGTAATTCCAGACTTCTGGGAGGAGATGATGCAGACACTTCAGACATGTTTAGAAGATAACTCCAGAAACCTGCGAGACAAAGCGACTATCAAAATATGTTTATCAAAGTAAAATAGATACTCCAGGGTCCAGAGATCTTACCACCGCGACGTTTGCTTTCCTGAAAAGTTAGTATCATGCAAAGGTGACCAAAAAGCAAAACACATCGTAAACTTAGGATCTTCATCACCTATCTGTGTCTGGGAAATTTTATCACACTTAGCAAAGACATGGGATGGATGCTGGTAAGAGGCCCAAAGCCCGGAGAAGTGACTGTTAGCGAGGATGTATAAAAAGGAGAGTTGTCAAACCCACATGGACGCCATGTGCATTGGCATTAAATGGATGCGATGGCAATGACGGCGAAGCCAACTATCTGAACGCGTGAAAAGGGAAATCCACTTGGCTGGAATTGATTACGTGCATGGGACGTAAATGAGGTTCTGATAGACTTGATGGGGGAGAGAGAAAACCACCTATTTGAAACCAGCCGAGAGTCGAGTTTCAAACCGGTGGTTTTCTGCCTCGAAGCAAGCTCGGAGGTGAAAAACTAGACACAGGGGTGACTTGGCCAACTTGTCAAGCCACCCAAAAGGATATACATGAAGCCAAAGGATATATACAAAGAAATGAGGAGATATATACATAGACTATTTACAACTATACATATATACATAGATATACATCATGAGATGATGCCCGTGGGAAAACCAGACAAGGCAGAAATAGATATATACAACTATCTACACTATATACACTATTAACATTATTTATAGACAAACAACTCTTGCGTAGAGGGCGGACAACCCTCTGGCAGAGCCGACCCACCAACGGGCGGCGAAACCAGAAGGCAAAAAGGCTAGACAAAACCAGGAAACAAAACAAACAGAAATAAAATGGAACAAAGCAAAATGGAAAGAAACCAGAGAGCGGAAGAAAGATAGGTGGAAAAGTTGAAACACCAACCTGAGAACGTAGAAGGTGGAAGAAAGGGAAGATTACTACGGGAGCTCGAGTTAGCAAACTGTCAGAATCACCACCACGAAGCACTCACAATTGCCTAAGAATGCAGAAGATGTTAAGCTCTGATTACTAAAAACTTCCTGCAAACACTCTGTTAATCTCTTTGAAATTGCTCTTTAATTCGCTTTAAGTGCTCGAAGGTTTTAATCGCGGTAAATGTGAAAGTGATAGACAAAATCTATTTATACCTGCGGTAAAAGGCAATCCTCCTCCTTTCGGCAATCTCCGGACAGGCAAAACTTCCAGATTCCAGGCTCGGTGATTCCTCGTGATGATATCCCTAAGAACATCATGATGAAAAATCCTAGAGTTCGGAGTCCGGTTCCCAACGAAAGACAACCTCCAGGACCGGAGTCCCGGAGGAGAAAAGAAAATAGCAAAATGACACACCGGGGAAGAAAACCCCAGAGAAAGAAAACAAAAAGGGAAAAGGACAAGGCAAGAAAAAACCAAAAAAAAGGGGGACCCAACATTTTTCACACAAAATGTAGGGACGGGGATGCAGGGCATAACAAATGGCGACTATCTGGGACAAATGCCTTAGCGCATTTGAGAACTACAGAATCTCTGGTTAGCAAAAATGGAACCAAGCTGCTTCCCGAAGTGTCTGACAGGAAAAGAGAAACATATCTAAGAGAATCCAACCACACAAGAGTCAGTTCATAGTCCTTCGTCAGTGGTATCGTGTATTCTTTGGAAGGAAATCAAGCCGGTGACCTTTGGGAGGAGTAGATAAGAGGTACTAATCACATCAAACCAGTCATCAATTTTCTTGTTTCCCCCGGAGACCGGAGTTCTATCCCACTTTTCCTCTTGTTATTTTATTTGTTTCTGGGTGGGGAAGGTGGTACTTATTTCACCAATAAGCTTAATCTTAGCTAATCTTAATGGCGGTACTCCTTTCACCTATCCACCTATGTTTAGATATTTGAAGAGGGGATAAAGCTCCAGACCTGGGAAGAATTCCTTTAGATTTTTAGACCTGGGTCAATCAAAGAGTACAACCGATCTACCCTCAGTGTGTCTGATTACTTGTTCCTTGTATCATTATCTTGTTCACTGATTGCTAGACTCTCGGAGACAACACCCAATGGAGATTGCTCAAAATGTGCCAAATCCCATAAAATAAACCCCGGGGACCGGACCGGCTCCACAATGCTAAAGATAGATTCTAAAGTTCACCTTGCCGTAGACATTGTACCGGAGGCCAAAGTTATGCGAAGCATTCCAATTCCTACAAGACAGAACAAAACACCGGGACCAAAAGAAAACTGAAAACGAAAACAAAAATGATAAAAGGGGACTGCCCTGGAGGACAGCCGACAAGGCTATTTACAACGCAGGGTACCTCACCATGAGGCACCTAGAGGGAATATTTACAAGCGGAAAGCTTTACATATAATACAACTTAGGACAAACTTACCCTACTCAAAATAGTGTTTGAGAAACTGTACATTAACGGGCAATGCGACAGGTTCCCCAGTCAAGGTGTTGAGGCGATAAGTATTTGCACCGCAGATTTCTTAGATCAGATATGGTCCAAGCCAGAGCCGTTGGAATTTGGTGTGTTTTTCTTTCTTCTCCCGGGCCTTGTCCCACAACAGGACTAGATCCGAGATCTGAAAAGCTTTATATTGGGCTCTTTTATCAAACCATCTTTTTACCACTGCTTAATGACGCATGAAATGTTCAAGGGTTGCATCTCACTGTTCCTCCATTCGCACCAAATTTAAGAGCCGAACCTCCACAATGTTATCCCTATTGCTAAATTCCTGCATGAACTGTAAAATTGGGATCTGTAAGTTGACTGGGAATACAAGGTTCTGGCCATTAACCAGGTGGACTGGTGATGTTCCTAGGGCGGCCTTAATATGAATGCGATCCGCCCAGAGGGCGAATTTAAGCTTTTGATGCCAATCCCAGGGATTCTGTTCCAACAGGTGTTTGATCACCTCAAGCAGATTTTTGTTTGTTGATTCAACAACGCCATTTCCCTAGGGGTAATAGTTGCTGGAGAACTTCAGTGTGATCTTTCGATTGTAGGTCCATTCAAGTAACTGTGCTGAGGAAAATGCCAAACCATTGTCACATACCAAAGCAAAGGGCATTCCAAACTGTGTGACGATGTTTTCTTCCAAGAACTTGATAACTACGTCCGCTGTGTTGTTTTTACAAGGTATAGCTTCAGACCACCGAGTGAAATAATCAGTAGCAGTAAGGATATATCGATGGTTAGAAGACGATTTGGGGTTGATCTCCCCAATGAAGTCGAATGCCCATTGGGCGAAGGGTCTAGCCTCGTAGACTGGTTGCAGAGGCATAACTGGGTTATGCTCATGATGCGCTGCGGTTTGGCAAGTATGGCATTTCCTAACATGAGCGTAAATATCTTTGAAGATACAGGGCCAATAGTATCTGGCACGGAGGATCTGGTGAGTAGTGGCATCAGCTGAGCCATGCCCGGTTCCAAACTGTCCATGGAATTTATCGATTATTCTTACAGCTTGGTCCCTGTCGATGCACCAGAGGTACACCCCCTCATAATTTCTACGGCAAAGCGCAGAATTTTTGATCATGAAGTGTGCGCTTTTCATCCGTAGGGCACGGCGTTTGTGAGGAGGTAACCCCTCCGAACACTTGTTATTTAGCAACAAATATACCAAATCGGTATACCACGGGTCTCAAGTGATGGACTCCACTGTATAAGTTTGGCATTCTATGTGGGGAGTCTCCTCCGCCATCGCCCGATTTAGTCCTTGGCCTCGGACTATCTTCATGGGCTGCATTTCTAAGTCATATTCTTGGAGGATGGCCATCCATTTTCCTCATCTCTAGCTCAATTCACTCTGCATCAACAGAGATTTGATGGCCTGGTCCGGGATGATAGCATGTACTTTGTTCCAGAGAATGTAATGCCAGAATTTCTTCACGGTGCGCACTAGAGGAAAGGCCTATTTTTCTAGTGATGAATACTGGACTTCGGCGTTCTTAAAGGGGGAACTCATAAAAGCTATTGGTCATTCCTCCCCTTCAACCTTTTAGGTCAACACTGCCGCAGTGGAATGCGGTGAAGCAAATGAGTAGATATAAAATGGGAGGGAATAGTCCAGACTAGCCAGGACAGGTGCCTCTGTTATTGTTTATTTAATTTGGGCAAATGCCCTCTTTGCTTTAGGAATCCACTCAATCTTGGTATCCTTTTTCATCATCTCATTGAGTGGTTTAACTATTTCTTTGAATCCTGTGATGAACCATCACACAAATTTGATCTTCCCAAAGAAGGATCGCATTTCTTTCTTGCTTCCAAGCATTTGCAGATTTAGCAATGCTTCGACTCTATCAGGGTCTATGGATATACCCTTCTTAGAGACAATATGCCTGAGAAACTTCCCTTCGGTATATGCACTTCTTGGGGTTGAGGGATATTCCATACCGGTGACATCTCTTACAGATCTGAGCGAGGTGGGTGGGATGATCACGCCTGTCCCGAGAGAAGATGGTTAAATCATCCATGTAGATGATTATGCATCGATTTACAAGGCCTTCAAACACAATGTCCATGGCCTTTTGAAATATAGCCCTTGCATTGATCAGGCCGAAGGGAATTCTTCTGTACGCAAATGTTCCCCACTTGGTGGTAAATGTTGTTTTCTCTCTGTCCTCATACTTAACCATGACCTGGTTGTACCCTGAATATCCATGCAAGAAGGACATCATCTGAGATCCATTTACTATCTGCAACACCTCATCCAACAAGGGGAGAGGGTGATTATCGTTTTTAGATGCCTTGTTCAAGTTTTAGAAATCCACGCAAAGGTGAATCTTGCCGTTCTTTTTCCTTACAGGGACCAGGTTGGCAACCCACATAGTGTGCTGGATTGGGAAGATTATCCAGGCTGACAGCAGTTTTTCTACCTCCTGACTAATCAGAGGCTCTATTAGGGGGTTGACTGGTCTTTGCTTTTTCTGAAAAGGCTTAGCATCAGGTTTCAGAGGAATAGTGTGGGTCATGATGGATGTATCATATATTTTCAAGTCTTCATAACCCCAAGCAATAACATCAATGTATTCTCAGAGAACCGCGAGAATCTTCTCCTTTTCCTCAGGAGAGCAGGAGGTACCAATGTGATTAATCTTTTCTTCACCAGGCTGGCCGATGTTAACCTTTTCAAACTTTCCTCCCTCAGAGGAGGATGACACCTTCTCACGGGCCCGGGGGTCCGAGTCGAAGATTCGTTCTAGTGCAACCATCCCCTTTGGGATGGTGTTGGTGGGCAAGTCCATGATCCCATCGTCTTCATCACCTTGCCCAGTATTGTCGTGGTCTTGTTCCTCCACTATCTGGTCCTCAAAGACACCAACATTGACCATGAAGGCCAGGATGTGTTGATCGTCTTAAAAAACCTGAAAGTGGGTAACATTGTCTGGGATGGAGGGGGTGGGGACCATCTCAACCGAAAATCTTTGGAGTCGCGAGCCAGCCATTGGCTCAAGTGTGCTGGAAGAAATAGCAAGGGCATCTGGGACATAGTTCCGTCATCGGGGAATGAGGTCAATGCCAAAGGCATCAAAATCTTCGATGAGGCTCCAAGCCCGGTTGCGGTATGCGGCCAGCCTTTTATCATGACATGTATATTGACTCCGGATTTGTTTAACAACCAATTCTGAATCACCCAGAGCCCAGAGATGGGTGATACCTTTCCTTAATGCGAATAAGAGTCCAAGGACCAAAGCCTCGTACTCCGTGACATTATTCGTACAGTTAAACTACAACCTATAGGATGCAAGGAAGGATTTCCCTCGCGGGTTGATTAATTTTACCCCAGCCCCACAACCTTGTTTGGATTGGGACCCATCGAACTTCAGGGTCCATAAGTCATTGTTTGTAATCTGGGGTTGGGGCAGAGTAGTCTTTGGATTCTTGCTGGGGGATTTAGAGGGTGTCCCCCGGACTACTGACATGGAAGTAGATTTTACCTCCGGATGTGTTTGGGTTTGGGATTCCCAGGGAGATGGCGCTAAAGGAGTGCATCCCGTAGGGACACTGGGTCCCAGGGAATCGATCATTGGTTGTTCATTCCGGAGGACATTAAGGTGTTGGTTAGCGATCGAGAGACATGGCCCACACTCCAGTTTTGAATGTTTCTAGTAGTGTACCCGGCACCAAGTGTCAGACAAGAGTGTGGTCAGGGTTGCTGTGGGACCTTGAGAGCTGACTTTGACTCTCATCTTTTCTTCAAGGTCTTGTGCCCTCTGTAGTACAATGGGATCTTCTCCGGGGATAAAATCAAATGTTAAAATTTTAAAAGGATTGTACACCCCCAGAGAAGTCTCAGAGAAAAATACTTTGTTGACCCTCCCAACTTCGGTAAGGGCCTGCTTCATCTCGGGTTCGCTTTCAACCCGGATCTTATTTGATTCTCCTTCCCAGGGAAGCCATAGGTGGGTGAAGTCGGTCAAAAAGTATCCATTCAAGGACTTAGACCAATTTTGACTTAGTAACATCTTGTAAGTCTCAGGGATGTCCACCACTTGGATGTCAATGATACTGGCTATCCTGGGGTCCTGGATGAGATGTATCCAGACATTCTTCAATTCCCCCACCATTTTCACAGCAGTCTTATCTAGCTGGATTACTGCACCATTTGATGGGGTGGGGTGGAATCTGGGCTTCTGAAAAATGGATAAGGGCATGATGTTACCTGAAGCCCCAGAGTCTACTAGGAAATTATGTATGTTCTTACCGTGTATGTTCAGGCCTAGTAAGAAGGGAGGATCCTCACTGTTTCTGCAGAAGATAGCCACATTAGCATCTTTGAATGAGATGGTCTTGGGTGGGCGACTGATGGCTTCTAGGTTTCCCAAGAGCTTTAAAAGGGACTTCTTCTGCTCGGGACAGTTCAACAAAACCTCCATCAAGGTCATGGAGGTGGTGGTCTGCTCTAACGCCCTCGTAATATCAAATCTTCCTCCCAGGAACTGGCAATTTTCCTTCATGAGATCTTTTGCTTGGTTAGAGCTAGGACCTTTTGGAGGCATGGATCAATCAGTCACGTTATTCCAGGGAGGAGGAGTATCTTTGATAGGAGGTGTGGGCATGTAAGTTGGTCTTTTACCAGCCTAACTCCGAGTGTTATATGGAGTCTGTGGGTTAGTAAAGGCGTTGGCCTCAAAGGGTGGGATAGATTCATCAAAGAATCCTTGCAATTTGGATTCTTCTTCATCTTCTCTGAAAGTCCCGAAGAAGATGGTATCACAGGTGAAGGCACTGTGGGTTGTTTCCTAGACAGGAGGCTCTAGAGGGGGAGTATCGTGCGACTGCTGCCTGTCCAGCTGGGAGATCATGATTACCTTCTCCAATGTGGCACAACTCACCTCATTGTGGGAACCTGTATCATGCAATCTGCACCAGTTGGTCATGGTCTAGAAGTCTGTGACAGGTGTAAAATGTGATGGTCCAGCACTATTTTGGTTGGTGTTTTGGTTCAGAGGCCGGCCTCCGGTGTTCGTGCTATTTTTCCACTACTGATTGGGCCTAGATCCATTGAAGTTTCTTCCTCTGGCATTATTGTTTTGTTGGTCGGAGAAAACATTCCCTCTCTAGGAATTTGAGTTTTTTTGCGCGTAGGACCCTGCCTTCAGTTGGCCCATGTCCATTGTCAAGGTGGACAACATTCGCCTGAGGGATTCAACCTTGGTGGTCAACTGAGTGTTAGCATCACAATGTGACGGCTGTTATTGTTGCTGGTTTCCCAAGAAGGCAGTAGTATTAGCCAGAGTCGAGGGCGACAATCCTCTAGTCATGGATGACTGGAAGAATGGCACTCCAGACGGTTGTGTCTGAGTCTATTGTGTTTGCTGCAGCTGATTCCAAGGGAAGACTTCCAAACCCGATGTCATCAAGGTCTAAGTCAGATAAATGTATCGCGCCTGTTGGTCTATCAAGGGCGGTAGAGGATTCATTGCCATCGAGGGGGCGCCTATTGCCAAATTGGGGTTGTATCCCCTGGCATATGTCATTTCGCTGGGGATCATGTTAAAAGGTGTGCTATGCCCAATCTCCCCTGGGGATTTGCTAAGACCGCATGACATCTCTAGGGCTAGGTTGTAGACTTTTGCCAAGGTATGCCGGTCGCCCAGGGCGGTTGTCCTCCAAAGGGGAGTGGCAACGAAAGGGTCCATCGCATTGAGATAGGTCTGTATGGTTACATCTGGAGATGGAATGAAAGGGCCTGTGCACTGCTTCAGGGCGCGCTGGAACCTATGGTTGAATGCTACAAGAGGTTCATTAGGTTCCTTTCTGATAGAGATGAACTGGCTATGGGACCAGGCTGGGTCCACATGTACGCGAAAGGCAGCCAGGAAGGCATCCTCCATATCCTGCCAAGTGTTGATGGAGTTGGCAGGCAAGTTAAGGTACCAGTTCAACTCACTTTGTCCCAAGGACAGCGGGAACATACGGGTCACAACATCTTCATGCTGGATCCAGTGTCGATTCATGGTATCTTTGTATGCCTGTAAGTGTTCTTTTGCGGTTCATGAGCCTAAGTGATCGTATCATGGGCAGATCTTTTCCAGGTGAGAGGGTAAATCATTGGTTGCGCCCAGAAAAGTGCCCATTGGGGACCCGGTGTTTCTGAAATATGCAGCCATTGGGGGAACTATATGCTGGGTAGTGGTTTGGGTACTGGTTCCCAAGACTATCTGGGGAGAATGAGTATTCAGAGGTGTGGTAGATCCCTAGACAACAGTGGCTGGCGTGACTTTCAAGGTCCATTTCTTTCGAGCAGGGGGCTCAAGCTCAATAAACTTTCTGGGATTCGGGGCAGACCTAAGGACTCTTTCAAATTTTGTTGGGGAGAAAGATCCAATCCCACTGAAGGCTTGTCTCCTAAAAATACAACTCGGGGAACCCTCAGAAGGTGTAAAATTAGAATCTTGGGAGGGGGATGAGTTCATGCCCTCCTTCTAGCACCAGTTTTTATTGACAAGGTTTTGCTGACCGGGTCCGCCAACAGTCATAAGTTGTCACCGGGTTCTGAGGAAATCGGCCAACTCCGCCTGCAAAAGGTTGTCCGGGGGAAATAAATCCTTCGGGCTACCAAGCACCTGGGTGTCGGGTCACGACGGTGCAGGGCTCAGTTGGGAGAGGTGACTGTTTTCAAGGGGGATAGCTATTTTTTTCAACTCATCTTCTCTGGAGATTCGATCAGGGTAAGGTTTTCCCGAGCATTCTATACTTAGCAAATAAAATGAAAAAGATCCTGCAGGGTTAGAAACATTTCATCTAACTATAGTCATGCTAAAATGTCTGGAACATCAATGATACCCTGGTAAACTATACTAAATACCGAAGAAATACATAACCATCAGCTAGCATTTTATCAGTAGCGAGAGTAAAGATTTCGTTAATCTACTTTATCATACTAGAGTAAAAGACATGAAGAACATCAAAACATGAAATACCATTAACTCAGAAGCAGGAATGCCAATAATATCATTGTCAAGAATTCTTCCTTCTTCATTAATATTCAGTCCAGCAAGCACTGGTGCGTGATACAATGGCGGCTCCAGGGGAGCATCTAACTATTAAGAACAGAACACAGGAGCATTGAGCTTTACAACTAAAATAAGAAATTACTTTGCTATTGCTATGGGCAACAAAATCATCAATTTTTTCGACCCTTGGAAATGGGCCAATTTGCCTATTTATACAACTCTTCTAACCCTAACCCTATTTTACACATTTCAATAAAATATAATATCCGGGGGCCGGTACTACCTGCGCCACCCTACAAAAGACCTG
>MU226300.1:195473-223502 GCA_018584345.1 Thuja plicata
CCCTTGGAAATGGGCCAATTTGCCTATTTATACAACTCTTCTAACCCTAACCCTATTTTACACATTTCAATAAAATATAATATCCGGGGGCCGGTACTACCTGCGCCACCCTACAAAAGACCTGGAGGCAAAATAGGTCTGTCCTGTCAGAAGAATAAGATAAGAATATACATTAGAAAAATTAGTCTCGGGAAGAGAACCGGAAAGGAGAAAGGAAGGAAGTAGGTTCCTCGAGGACTGAGGCTACATGCCTCATAAATGGGAAATGCGGCGCCCTATCTTCAATGTGCTAGATGTACCTCTGAGCGGCACCTTGAGAAGACCACCCTGTCAGAAGACCAACTGCCAAGCTGACGCCCCCTTGATGTGGCCAACTACCTTTTGATAGTATTTTATTAACCACTTCTGAAAGTGACCGGTCGGCCTCGGGGACCGGGACATGGATCACTTTAAAGAATACAAAATTGTTGGATCCGGGACTTCAGGATCCGGGAAATTACATCCAAAAAAAATACAGAATACTCAAAAAATAAAGAATGCTCAACACTTGAGTTCTCCCCGGCCCCCAGAAAAAGCTCAAGGTTGCTTATTATCGCTAAAGGCCTGCAGGAGGCACAAAATGCCATCCTCATCTACACTCTTCAGGCTGGCCCTTCGGTGCCTGGCCACTTCAACTTATTCCCCCAGGTCTGGAACATTTCCTTTAAAATCATCTGCCATCTTTGCGGTGTCATGACCCTTAAGTACCATCTTGGTTAGTTTTGGCATCCAGGCCCTGTCCATTCCCTCCAGAGATAAATATCGGGATTTCATCATTTCATCAAAACTCCCCAAAATTGAATCTTCGGGGGTATAAGTATTTGTACTAAGGGGATCAGCCCCGGAAGCCTTTATCACAAAAGACTTGTATAAATTAGAAGAATATTTCACAGTATTTACCTTTTCTTGCAAGGAATCTACCAGTTGCTTGGTCACCTCCAATGTGAGGTCAAGTCTGGAGTGCTGAGTTCTTACAAAATCAAATGATTCCTCACCCAGAATTCTGGATTCATAAATTATGTCCTCTCCCAAGGTGAGCAGCTCTTCGAGCTCCACCTTCCATGCTTGGTAATTTTTGGCATCACTCTCCCACTGCTCAATAAGATCTTTCACCTAATGAATAATTTTTTGGGCTGTGTATAAGTCTGGGAAAGTGGACACTAGGAAACGCTGGGTGTTTCCTATCTGTAGGGTGACCCATTCGTCTAATGTCTGGGCATTCTTTTTCATTACTTGCAGGGAGTCTATGTCACTTTGCAGTAAATCCTCTGATGGGAGGTCTCTGGAGGGGTGGCATTGATGGGTCTGGCCAGCTCAGTAAGAAATCTCATAAGATTTGCATTCTTTTCCTTTTCAGCCTTGAGCCTCTGGGCCTCCTTCTCGTATTGGGCTTCTACTTCCCTTGCTGCCTCTTTAAGCAAGTCCACCTCGCCTTGCTTTCCTCTTTTTCCCAGGGATACCTCTGCAAAATCATAATCTGTAGGGTCTGCAGTTGCTTCATCGGCGCTAGGGGGAGGTGTTGCCACAATAGCAACTGTTTCTCCGCCCAGGCCAGTTCGAAGAGTGTGAACTTTCCAGGCTTTCTTTGCTTTTGGTGGGGCCTGTACTTGGGCCATCATCTCGGCCAGGGAGAGACGAATCACCAGAGCGGATTGAGCTTTTCTCTTTTTTCTTTCTACCACACACTGAGGTGGGAGAGGTGGCCTTCCTACCAAAACTTGCTCTCCTAATTCTTTTCCAGTATCCGGTGGCTATTGCTCCTTAGTGTCGTGGACCTCATCAGTCCTCCCTGCCTCAACTTCTTCCGTGACAACATTCTTTTCAACCTCCATCTCTTCAACCTGGTCCTGTATTTCTATCACTGGGTTTGGACCTTGGTGGGATTCTTCGGGGATGTCCTCTTTTTGCTGCTCTTCTTCTTCTTGTTCTTCTTCTGCCAGGGCTTCTTCCTCTGTTGGTAGTAGGGGAGGTATCAGGCTGAGATTTAGAGTTTGGGCTGCTGTGATAACCTGCCTGAAGGTTTCTCCCGGGAGTGGCCCCTGGAACGTGGAGGCTGGGTTTACGGTTATTCCTGGAGGTCCGGTTCCCCTAGCGGATGCCATTTATTCACTTGGCTTTGGTTTGTCCAGTCCTGGACCTTGTATCTCTTAAGCCTCATAGATAATTTCTGGTTCCAGCTCTTTCTCTTCTGTTTCCTACCCTTGCTCTTGTGTAGGTTCCTGTTCCAAGTCCTCTTGGTCCGCAGCCTCTTTCTCTTTCTCCGGGATATCTGTCCCTGCTTGTGTATCTTCCCCTTGCAAATTCCTGAACTCATCAGTTGCAAACACATCATCAAATTTCTCTTGCAGAGGGGGAGTGGCTGGGACCTCTGTAGGCGCTACTTCTTTCTCTGGTTACGGGGAACTAGAAGAAACAATTTCTACTTCTTGGGGGAGAGATGCCCTTGGCGTTGGTTCTGCCTTGACCTGCTTGATGTGCTTCTTTTCCTCCTAGTGACCAAAGGTGGCCCTGCATCGGCTATAGCTGCTACCTCCATGGGATCTACCCCCGTTGCCTTGACCATTAAGGCTGCTAGCAATGGGGAGGATGGAGGATGAATTGGTCCGGCCATGAGCGGGGGAGTGGCCAGCCTCGTTATTAACTGCTCCCTCATTTGCTGGGAGGCTGCCACAGACTGCTTGATCTATTCTTGTATTGGGACTTCTTGCACGGAGGGTGTTGTAGCTATTTTCTTTCCTTTTTCTGTGCCTTGTGAAGAAGTCCCGGCCCCCGGGGTCAATCTAGGTGCCAGCTGTGGTGTTTGCTTTGGTGTCAGTCGGGGAGTTTGACGCATACTCCCGGGGCATACCCTCTTGAAATAGGCATGACTTCTCTCGACCACTTCTCGAGTGAAGTCCTCAATCGTGGGCCCCTCCTGGGCAGCCCAATCCATTGCCAGCAGTGCCATTTTATCGATCCCTTTTTCTTTGTACTGGGGATCTATGGTGGGGGCGGTGTCAGAGAAGCCCGGAGGGAATCTCCAGAGCTTTAGTTCCTGCATCAATCTGGCCATCATTCTATCATAGTGCTTGCTCTGGACATCCACATCATCCTGACAATCAGCCCAGAAATCTTCCATGTGTATATGATGAGGCTCCGCAGCCCGGGGAAGCGCAACTGCAATTTTGCCATGCGGATCAAAGTTCTTCCGCGCCAGATAGAATTCCTTCAAGTTATAACTTTTCAACTCATTATCTACCTCTTTTGTGGTGGCCAGACTGTAGGTGTAGTTCCCACAAGTGATTGGGAATGAGATGTTAGGGACCTTCTTGAGGGCCAAGAAGGTGTGCAACTCCATCATTTGCCGGTAATATTCCAGCAGCACAATCTTGTCCCCACAATGCTTGGGCAATAAGTAGGGATTCCCAGAGAAGTCGGTGACCCTAATGTATGTATGCTGCTAGAATTGAATATATTAGTGCCCATAACTACTAACTAACTTCATCGCCTCAGTAGATAGGCGGTATCCAGCATCCCGAGCAGGTGTGAGCAGGTGGTAGTAAACGAACGCATCATTTACTCGACAGAAATTGGGGAAGCTGGCCTCCCATTGAATCTGTGGGAAATAGTCCCATGGTGCCTTTTTTTCCAAGCCAATCCCAAGAATGCCATCTGTAAGTAGGCCATTGGAGTGGGGCCTCTGCTGGGCCAGGGCCCAGAAAACATAAGAAGACATGTAGAACTTCTTCTTCTCGTTCAACTGCAGGAATTGGGAGTCGACATGATTGGAAATTATTGTCGCCCAGTCGAAGAATTCTCCCTTGGTGGTGATGCTGAGGAGGAAATAGTACATCCATTTGGCAAACTCTTGGGTGAAAGGTTGCCCAAATACCCAGGCTAATGCTATTATCCCCATCTAGATGCTCTCTTTGAATTCAGAGCGGGGAATATCTATCTTCATTCTCTTTGGGTCCCTCTTCAGGGCCTTGAGCTAATGGGTGTTCATGTACACCCGGGCCGCATCCTCCAGTTGTGTAAACTCCTTTAAGGCATCAGTCCTCATGACCACCGTGGCCCTATCAAATTGCGGGATACCCAGGCCTGCCTAGAAAGTGACTGGGTCGAGTTACACCAGTGGAGTGGGGTATCTTGTGGATTCTGCAGCTGCAAGCATGACGGCCTAGATAGAAGAGTAGTAGTTGGAAGCCATAGTTAGGATAAGCTCCGGAGACTGCACAGAGCACGGGAAGCAAGCTGCCCAAAGGATTCCGAAACCCCCAACGTTGATTGCGAGCTGGTCACCAGCCTGTCGCTGGATGTGCATTATCTTTACCAGGGCCTGCATTTCTGCCCAGGTTCCGACATTAGCGTCGGTCATCAGCTTTACCTTGGACTCAATCTTTGAGCCCACGATGCCATCCTCCTGCACATACTTCATGGTGAGGGGAATCTTTTCCAGGGCTTTCTCCATTTTTGATTTTGTTGCTGCCCTGGTTTCTGTTGTGGTAGGTAATTCCAGACTTCTGGGAGGAGATGATGCGGACACTTTAGACATGTTTAGAAGATAAGTACGGAAACCTGTAAGAAAAAGCGACTGTCAAAATATGTTTATCAAAGTAAAATAGATACTCTAGGGTCTAGAGATCTTACCACCGCGATGTTTTCTTTCCTGAAAAGTTAGTATCATGCAAAGGTGACTAAAAAGCAAAACACATCGTAAACTTAGGATCTTCATCACCTATCCGGGTCTGGGAAATTTTATCACACTTAGCAAAGATGTGGGATGGATGGTGGTAAGAGGCTTGAAGCCTGGAGAAGTGACCATTAGCAAGGATGTATAAAAAGGCAAGTTGTCAAACCCACGTGGAGGCCACGTGCGTTGGCATTAAATGGATGTGATGGCGATGACGGCGGAGCCAAATGTCCGAAAGCGTGAAAAGGGAAAGCCACTTGGTTGGAATTGATTGTGTGCATGGGACATAAATGAGGTTCTGACAGACTTGATGGGGGAGAGAGAAAAACACCTATTTGAAACCAGCCGAGAGCCGAGTTTCAAACCGGTGGTTTTCTGCCTTGAAGCAAGCTCGGAGGCAGAAAACCAGACACAGGGGTGACTCGGCCAACACGTCAAGCCACCCAAAATGATATACATGAAGCTAAAGGATATATACAAAGAAATGAGGAGATGTATACATAGACTATTTACAACTATACATATATACATGGATATACATCGCGAGATGACGCCCGCAGGAAAACCAGACAAGGCAGAAATAGATATATACAACTATCTACACTATATACACTATTAACATTATTTACAGACAAACAACTCTCACACAGGGGGTGGACAACCCTCTAGCAGAGCTGACCCACCAATGGGCAGCAAAACCAGAAGGCAAAAAGGCCAGATAAAACTAGGAAACAAAACAAACAAAAACAAAACGGAACAAAGAAAAATGGAAAGAAACCAGAGAGCGGAAGAAAGACAGGTGGAAAAGTAGAAACACCAACCTGAGAACGTAGAAGGCAGAAGAAAGGGAAGATTACCATGGGAGCTCAAGTTGGTGAACTGTCAGAATCACCACCACGAAGCACTCATAATTGCCTGAGAATGCAAAAGATGTTAAGCTCTGATTACTACAAACTTCCTGCAAATGCTCTGTTAATCTCTTTGAAATTGCTCTTTAATTCGCTCTAATTGCTCAAAGGTTTTAATCGTGATAAATGTGAAAGTGACAGACAAAATCTATTTATACCCATGGTAAAAGGCAATCCTCCTCCTTCCAGCGATCTCCGGACAGGCAAAACTTCCAGACTCCGGGCCTGGGGATTCCTTGTGATGATATCCCTAAGAACATCACGATGAAAAATCCCAGAGTCTGGAGTTTGGTTCCCAACAAAAGACAACCTCCGGGACCGGAGTCCCAGAGGAGAAAACCAAATAGAAAAATGACACACCGGGGAAGTAAATCCCGGAGAAAGAAAAAAAAAAGGGAAAAGGACAAGGCAAGCAAAAACCAAAGAAAAGGGGGACCCAATATTTTGCACACAAAATGTAGGGACAGGGATGCAGGGCATAACAAACCATGCCCAAGTTTACTGGCTGTGTGGGTTAAATCAATAGTGAAGATCTTTCCTGAAAGTGTTCAAGGAGGATATCAAGAGTCTCATCTTTTGGTGCCTTTGAGAGGTTTTCACCATCAGATACATATTTTTTCTTTACTATTTTGTGATCTGATACTGCCACAGAGTGGTTTTCACCATTAATCCACTTTTTCATTTTATTTTTCTATTTGTGACTAAGAAACTTGATATCCTCCAGTGACATGTTCATGCTCCTTGCTGTGGTGGAAGAAGGGTAAGGTTCACAAGCATTAAGATAGAAAGCTAGAGTGTGGTCATTGGAAAAGTTGAGGACAGGAGTAGGAACTGTTTCTGTCCAATCAATTAAGTCTGGATGTAGTAATATTAGGGAGTTAGATTCTGGATAGGACAACATCGTGTTAGCATCAAAACTATTAACTAAAATGACATGGTCTGTTAGGTTAGTTTCCTTGATATTTAGACCAATAAGAGTTAGATCACTGTAAAAAGGGTCATTGTTAGTTGTATGTAGATCAAACTCTAGCGAATCATTAGTAGAAGTCTCATCATCATTCCTTTGTAAGAGGAGGCTTCTTTCTTGTATTCTATGAAAATTTTTGAGACTTATATTTTCTCCTGTGTCTTCATCAATGTTGAGAGGAATGAATTCTTCTTCACCTTCAGGAGGATCAACATCATTGAGAGGAGTGTTAGATCATTTGCTAGGAGCTGATGAAGTGGCAAACATGTGAATTGCATCTACTTCAATGTCTTCAGAGGCAATAGCTAACTGATCCCATTCATAGTCATGATAGTTTGTGACATCATCATCATATCTATTTAAATACTCAGTAATGTTTATCTAATGTATGTGGTTAGGTACTTGTAGATCAAAATGCGGTAAATCTAGGACATGTGAAATTGTGACCAATTGCCCCCAGTTAGGATGTAAATTTTGTGGCCGGGGTACCTCTTGAGTGATCATTGCCAGAGATTCTCCTACCTCTTGAATGGGAGGTTGTGTTAGTAAAGGAGTGTGAAGATCCTGTGGTACCTCAAAGCTAGGTACCTACCACTCCCCTTAATAGTTAGGATCTTGCATGCCAATATATAGCAATCTCTCATAGGACCATTGTTCAAATTCATCTATTTTATCACTCCCTTCATCTGAGTGTGGACATTCTTGTGGAGGAGGTTTATTAGTTTTAGTATTAAAGCCCAATACTGTTTTATCTCTGGTGTTGCGGAACTCCATCGGTATAGGCTCAACAATTCCTCATCCTGTGTCATTGAGAGGTCCCTTTCCTTTGTAACCCATTTGTATAAGGAAATCATATCCCTTTCCATACTGTTCTGGGGATATTCTCACATTTTTTACCTTAGATTCTACTGGTTTACCCATGTAAAGCCAATCCAAGACTGCCTGTTCTTTTGTATTATCTAAAGAAGATGTGGATCCTATTATCATACTAGTCACTTTATGTATTTCTAGTGCTTTGGATGCTATAGGTGTGAATGTTGATGAAGGTTTACCATAAGATCTTGGAGATACTGGAGGCTCTGTTTGTGAGGGAGTTGGATCCAGCTTGTATTCACCCATACCTATTTCTTTGAATCTCAAGGTTTTGCTACAACTCTTCATGACCATGTCCTTGGTAGTTTCAGGAGTAATTTCATCCAGAGCCTCCTTATTGTGGGGGATCATGCTACCTGCTTTAATGTTGTTGCAAGTGTAGTTAGCATCTGTAGGAATCGTCACTTCCACCCCATTGTGTGGGAACTTTATACATTGGTGGTAAGTGGATGGTACAGCTTGCATGTCATGAATCCATGGTCTCCCTAGTAGAATATTGTAGGCCAATGGTAAATCAAGAACCTAGCATATGACATTTCTCTCAATCGGTCTGACCCTGATAGGTAGAACAATAAGCCCTCTGGAGGACCTTTCTTCCTCATCATATGCTTTGATGGTTATTATATTTCTAGAGTCAATTGCCTATTCGGACAGACCTAGTTTCTTGATTAGATCCAATGTACAGATATTTAGTCCCGCCTCTCCATCTATCAATACGCACCTAACATGGGACTTAGGGATAAGGACCTCAATATGAAGGGGTTGATTATGTGGATGGGTCAATGACTTGCCATCCTCTTCAGAGAAAGTGAGGTAATGCGGTGCTGAGATATGGTTGACCATTGCTTGGAATTTGTCTATATCAATGTCCTTTGGAACATTAGCAGCATGTAGGGCCTATTCTAGGATTTCCTTATGCACCGTGGATATCTTGAGTAATTTGAAGATGGAAATTTTGGCAGTGGTTTGTTGCAATTGATCTACCAAGTCATATTTTTCATCGGAGATGGTGACCATGTGTTTTTTTGTTGGCTTAGGAATAGTTACAATAGGAACCTCTGATGTTTATGTTGGTTTTGGAGGTCCTTTCATTGAAACCTATACTTGGCTTCATGTTACAACATTTTAATGGGATGATGCACCTTTGATTATGATCACATTGACGGATTTGATTTTAATGTTGAGCATGTTGATCACATTATAATGTTTGTAATAGATGTAGTTTACCTCATTACCTTTCCCTTTAGACGTTTCTCCTTGATTGTAATTAGGAAAGGGTTTATTAAATGTTGTGTGGTCCTCATTAGTGGTATGTCTATCTATCTTGATCTTACCTCCTTCGATGAGGTCTTGGATAACATGTTTAAGTTTAAGACAATTATTAGTCTTGTGTCCTTTGTTTTTGTGAAAGACACAGTAGGAGTTATTGTCCCACCACCTGGGTTTGACCATAGGTTCCCATGGTTTAGAGTCGGGAATTGTAAGGACTTTGTTATCCACCAATGTTTTCAAAACAATCTCAAGAGGTTCCCCCAAAGGAGTGAATGTTCTCTGGGGTTTTGATGTCCATGTTCGTCCTTTGTTATAATTGTTCATTTTGGGGATGGGAGGTGTTACCTTGGCAGCTTTTCTTTCTTGAATGCCATTGGTTAGATTGAATGCCTCAGTTTTATGACCAATGTTAGAAGCATCAACCACTCCATCATTAACAATGTTTTTGTTTTTTTTCGACCATTTGGGCTTGGAGTTGGATTTATTGGTCTTATTTTCATTTTGAAGGGTGATCTCTCCCCTTTTAACCATAACTTCCTCAATATGGAGGGCAATTTTTATCATCCGATCGAAGCTAGGAGAGTCTTGCATTTGTAGAGCATAGTTCAATTCTAGTATTAGGTTGTTAACAAAGATTTCCATCTTTTCTATTTCAGGAATGACCCGTGAATACCGTGCAAAGATCTTTCTCCATCTTTGGAGGAAGTGTGTGAATGATTCTCCCATTTGTTGTTTGGTATTACATAGGTCCATCATAGTTATATCATGTTGGATGTTGTAGGAGTAATGTTGAATGAATCTTGGGATCAACTCCTCAAATGTCTTGACCTTGGGATTCAATTTTGAGAACCATTGCATGGCATTACCTCCTAGACTTTTGGGAAATAGTCGCATGTGGTATGCAGGTTCATGCATGTACTCAATTCTTAGAGCACATAATTCTCTTACATGGTCGTGTGGATCAGTTTCTCCCATGTATTTGTCATATTTTGGCCATGCTACATTGGGAGGAAATGGGATCATAGTGATATTTTTGTCAAAAGGAAATGGACAAATGGTGTGCAAAGAGTATTTTGATTTAGGTTTATATTTTTCCTGTTTGAGATGTGTGAGCTCAGTTTTCATTAGATTGAGTTGTTTAGTGAGGATATATATTGGGTTTGGTACTTCCTTCTCCTTGAGTTTCTCCACATCATACTCTTTAGGTATTTTGATGTCGGTGGAGGCTAAATGGAGGAAGTATTTTTCTTTATCATCACTGATTATCCGTTCCAATAGCTTGTGGATCCTTTTACTTTGATTCAGTTTCTCATATTCATCTTCGGGAATTTCATCCTCACTATCTAAGCCAAATGAATTATGTTCATACATAGGTCTTTCCTCCTCTTCTTTGGCTTCGAATTTTTCATGTTTGCCATCATTATAATCTTCAAAAGCCTTTTTCCATTCATGAGTGTTTCTATCCATTTGAGGAGAATCTAGATCAAAAAGGGAACTGTGAAAAGTTTCCCCTTGGAAGTGTGGTGTTTTAGGAGGTACCTTTGATTCTTCAGTTGTGTACTTGTTGTGTCTCATGTTAACCATGAAGTTCATTTCTCAACTTTGGTAACATTTCCTGATAGTGCGAGTAAGGTTTTCAAATCGTTCAAGCGGGCGTGTCTAGGTAGAAGTAACTATTTTTTGGTGGATGTAAATGATTCCATCGTCAAAGGGTTAGAATGCCTTGATAGTGAGATGGGAACCAAATTGTTGATAGAAAAATGGGTAGACCACACGTATTGAACTGATCGTGAAAGACTGACTAAGCATGCAAGGTGGATGTTTCAAAAGTTTTTGAAAATAATAGTAGGGAGACCAGAAAAGACAATAGGTACCAGCTAAAGAGCAAAAAGGGTACCTAAATCAACTGAGACTTCCTAAGAAAAACTGCTAAAAATGCCCACTGTCCTTAATGCGAGCTCCCAGATATGAGCCTCTAATGGTACTAGATGCGATCCTAAAATCTGGATATGACTTTATGCTGACCAAATACGATCCAGTGATACTAAATGTGATCCTAGACCCAGAATGTGACTTAGGAAAAATAGGATGTGATCTTATGATGGTCTTGTTAGTTTTGGTCAATTCTAAAAATTTGTTTTTGAAGAGCATGAAGTTGATTGCTTCCAGATTGTGTCAAGAGGTGTCGTGAGATGTGAAAAACACTTGTACTCTAGGGTTTGAAATTTGTTGATTGTTTTGAGGAGCTTATCTTTTTAATGATCTTTTGAACACATCAAGTAGTTTTGCATTGTTAAGGGGGTGGAACAAACACTCATCTTTCCTAATTTCTAGGTGGAGGACAAAAATCTTTGCTCATTGACTTAGGCACACACTCAAATGCTAATCAGAATATAGCCATCACCAAGCACGTAATGGCTCTAGTTATGATGTTGTATTAGCCGACTCTAAATGCAAGTGAGGGCATGATATGATGAGTGTCTTGGGGAAACTACTTTTTGCCTTGAAAATAATAGCAGGGAGACTAGAAGAGACAACAGAGACCAGCTAAAGAGAAAAAAGGGTACCTAAATAATCTAAGACTTCCTAAGAAAAACTATTAGAAATGCCCACTATCCTGAATGCGAGCTCCCGTATATGAGCCTCTGATGGTACCAGATGTGATCGTAAAATTTGGATACGAATTTATGCTGACCAAATACGATCTAGTGATACTAAATGCAATCCTAGACCCAGAATGTGACTTAGGAAAAATAGGATGCGATCTTATGATGGTCTTCTCAGTTTTGGTCAATTTTGAAAAATTTGTTTTTGAAGAGCGTGAAGTTGATTGCTTCCAGATTGTGTCAAGAGGTGTCGTGAGATGTGAAAAACACTTGTACTATAGGGTTTAAAATTTGTTGATTGTTTTGAGGAGCTTATCTTTTTAATGATCTTTTAAACATGTGAAGCAGTTTTTCATTGTTAAGGGGGTGGAACAAACACTCATCTTTCCTAATTTCTAGGTTGAGGACGAAAATATTTGCTCATTGACTTAGGTACACACTCAAACGCTAATCAGAATACAGTCATCACCAAGCATGCAATGGCTCCAGTCATGATGCTGTATTAGCCAACTCTAAACACAAGTGACGGCATGATATGATGAGTGTCCTAGGGAAATTACTTTTTGCCTTGCACAAAGATTATCACCCTTTCGGGGATGAATTGGGAGTTCTTTTAGTTCAATTTGTTGTAGATTATTGGGCAATCCATTCGTAATTGTCCCTCATAGAATTGCATAAGGAAAAATTGAGGTGTATAGCCCTATGAGTACCTGAGTATATGTAGTCTCAAAAGAAAGATTCAAGTGGCTCCACTCAACATATACCCTGATATGTTTAAGGAATGATGTCGTAATTCCAAGAACAAAACCAGTTCTGTCTTTCGAGGCTTTGACCTACAAGGAAGCAATTATATATAGTGAGTTGCAAGGGTCGGCGTAAGACCTGTCCTCACTTGGGTCATTCCTGAGAGATTTTTTCCTCAATCAACAGGCCCTCTACTGTTTAAAGATCGGTAACCAGGATTGGCGAGCTTTGGATGTCTGGATTTCTGATTCTTCCGAAGAAGAGCATACTCTCCTAATCTAAGCCATTTTCTCTCCAATCACTTAAAATAAAAATTATTTCACTCAAGCTATGTTGAGCTTGATTTAATTGTTCCTATTTTATAGAAAATAGAAAGGGAAAGTTTGCCTTGTTCAGTTTAATCACAAAATTTAGTGTGGTTGTGTTGTTCAATTTTTGATCCAAAAGCAATTAAATAATGTGTTGTTCATTGAGCCCACATATTTAGTGCTTTGTTTTGTTCAATTACTAAATCCGAAAAGAATTATATGATTTTGTTCATTGATCCCACATGATTTAGTGATTTGTTTTGTTCAATTTCTATCACCAAAATGAATTAAATAGTGTGTTTGCTTGTTCAGTTACTCCCAATTTCATCACAAATGATAAGACAACATCTAATTTTCTGATTCTCCTCAAGAGGAAAAGAGCATATTATCTAGTTGTCTTAGCAAGTAGAGAAATGGTTTTATGTTTTGAAAGCAAGGAAATAGAAGTCAAGATGGGGTTAGCAACCTGCAAAAACTATGTTAGTATCTTTTTAGTGCAACTCCATGAAAACCTCCCAAAGGTACCTGCAAACACTCGTTAAGCTGTAAAACACCAAAAATACCACTTGGAAAACCGTTAAGATTAGTCAAATGAAATACACAAGCTTTCAAACCAGATACGATCCTGAAATTATAGTAAATATGATATGGAATCTGGTATACGAGCTCCCTTACCAAATATGATCCAATGCTCACCAAATGCGAGCCAAAACCAAAAATGATCTGGGAAATCTTGGATGCGATCTGACTTTTCCGTGGTGTGAGGGCGTATCCGAGATGTGATCCTGCAAGGTTAAAAATGATCCTGTGACTGATTCCTGAACATGCAATTTGGTTTAAATGGTTAGAAAATGAGGCCAAGTTGAAAATCAGGCCCCACGGTGGGTGCTAAAAATGTGCGTGTGTATTTGGGAACCTGTTGAAAAAGACACAAACACTCAATAAGTCATTCCATTAGTCCAAAAGGGTTGGAAAAGCACGTAAAACTCACTAAAACTAACTTATTGCCTGCTAACTAGGAGTGTAATTAATAACATATTAGCCCTCATAATATACTACAAATCAGTGACGAATACCACGTAGCATGAAGGATTTTAGTTGAAAGCAAGCTAAAAGATGAAAAAGCATATCTAACTCTAAAAGATGAAATGAACACAATACAAAAGCATGGAATAATGAGTGAAATGTGAATCTAGGACGATTTCAACAGCATAACAATGTATTTTTGATCTAATGTGAAGGCTTTCTTACTCTCAAAAATGGCTCCTATTTGTAGAAGAATGGGAGAGAGAGAGGGGGGAGACAAGGCTCATTAATGGGGTGAGGGCCTCATTAATGAAGGTGTAAGAGCCATAAATGCAAATGCATTAATAAGGCATGGGAGAGACATGGGATTAAGGCCTTTTCATTAATGAAACATTAATGAAATCCTTAAAGAAGCATGTGGAGGTGTAAGAAGATGGCTTGAGAAAGTGGACTTAGAGAGAGTCAAGCTTGAGAAAGTTGACTCTCCTAAGTGGGTTGAGTTGCTAATCATTCCTTAATGGAATGTGACAACATTAGGAGGTGGGTTAGAGTAGAATTAGGATTAGAATTAGATTAGCAAGGGTGGAATAGGTTGGGATGGGTTAGAACCCAGGGTAGAAGTGGTTGAGATAGGTTAGGTTAGGGTTTAGGGGAATATTAATAAATGATTTAAACTTATTTAATTCATTTAACAATATAGGAATTAATTATTAAAACAATTTAATTACTTTTTAATAATTAGGGGACTATAGCCATTTTAATTAAATTAATAGGCTAGGGGAATGAGTTATTTTGCAAGTGGTTAATTGATTTAGGAATTTATTTAATTCCTTTATAATTAAATATTATAGCCATGTTTGATTTTGGTAATATCTGATTGGTTGAAATTGATTTGAATGGTATGGCCTATAATATTTAATATAAATTAGTGATAAAAATCACCTAGGACATTAAATTGATTTGAAGAATTATGCCAAGCAGTAACAGGGTCATTTGGACATAATAGGGGGCATGATCACACCTAGGGAAAATAGGGTCTATGGTCGGTACAGACCAAATCCAGGTGGTTACAATTCAGTATCAACAGGTTCAACCATATTAATGACATTGTCATTATTGGTGTATGTATAGTTGACCTTAGCATAAGTATTTTTTCCTTTAGATGCTTCACCTTTTCCATGAGGAGGAAATGGGTCTTTGAAAGCTTGGTGATCAGAATTATTGTTGTGACCTCCCATAGCAATAACATCACTATTGATGAGATCCTAGATTTTATGCCACAATTTAAGACAAGTAGCCATTTTATGACCTTTGTTTTGGTGAAAATCACAATAAGCAGATTAATTCCACTAAGAGGGTCTTGGTTGCAGATCATAAGGTCATGAATTATCCATTGGAGTGAGTAAATGGTTGTCCAAGAGATTCTTGTAAACCACCTCGAGAGGTTCTCCTAAAGGAGTGAACTCACGCTTGGGCCTAGGAGCCCAAGGTTTACGTCCAGAAAATCATGACGTACTTGGTTTGGAATCTTCCGCAGCCTATTCAGTGGCTTTGGCCACTTGCATTGTGGTAGTGAGATTAAAGGCAGACTTGGAAGGCTTAGGAGTCACATTGTCTACAACTCCACTATTCACAACATTTTGGTTCTTTTTGGGAAATTTGAGCTTATCTTTGCTTGAGGAGGAAGACCCTTTTTTATTTTCCTTGTGTAAGGTCAATTCTCCTTTCTTGATCATAAATGTCTCGATTCTCACAGCTTGTTTAATCATGTTGTCAAAGGTTAGAGGACCTTGTGATGTACTTGATACCCAAAGTTGGGGAGAATATTATCAAGAAATATGTCCAACTTTTCAAATTTAGGTATCTTGTGAGAATATCGTGTATAAAGTTATCTCCATCTTTGGAGAAATGCCAAGAAGGATTCCCCATGATTTTGTTTCAAGTTGCAAAGATCTTGGATATGAAGTGGATGTTAGATGTTGTGAGAATAGTGTTGTAGAAATAAATTGGCAATTTCATCAAAAGCTTTGATGCCAGTTGGTAGTCTAGAAAACCATTCCATAGCTGACCCTCCCAAGCTACATTGGAAAAGACACATGAGATAGGTTGTGTCATGTATGAATTCCATGGAGAGCACCAAAATCTCTCAAATGGTCTTGAGGGTCAGATGTACCCAAGTATTTATCGTATTTAGGAAGTTTAACTCCTTTGGGGAGAGGAGGCATGCAAAGATCTTTGTCAAATGGGAAAGGATGGATGCTTTTCAATGTGAATTGTGCAACAGGTTTGTCTTTCTCTTTCAAGATTTGAGAGATTTTCTCTTGCATAGTTTGCATTTCTTTGTGCAAGTGGGAGTTTTCAAATTCTTCCTCTTTTTCAACAAGTGTTTCTACATCATAGTTAGAGGGTAACTTAGCCCCTTGATTAGCTAATTCAAGAATGTATTTCTCTTTCTCTTCAGCTAGGAGAACTCCCATCATCCTACATAAATCCTTATTTGCATGGGCCTGTGCAATCTCTTCTTGAGTTATTTCCATTTCCTCATCATTAGGGGGATCTTGAGAATGGGACTTACCCCAAGTTTTAAAGAGGTCAGCTCTGCTGGCCTCACTTGATTGGTTATGGTCTGCCATCTTGCTAGAATGAAATGATTCAAGGTGTAAAGACTTAGTATGAAAAGATTGAGTGTTCTCATAATTTTGGTCTTCTTGGAACAAAGGATTTTTAACCTGACTAAAATCCACAGGAAATGACCGTTTATTGTAAGGTTGACGTACCGGAGAAGGAGATCGAGATGATTCCTCACTATATATAACCAGAAATGGTGTGGAAAGAACAAATTTGCCTTGATTGATTGAAGGAAATGTTTTTCCACTTTGATTTGTGACAGTCATAGACAAACATTGAGCAAGGGATGTGAACTAGGACCAACTTGAAATTGTCTCAAAAGATTGCACAGAACTGCCAAAAGGGTGAAGTATCCTTGGTGCAAATGATCGGAGATGAGGCTAGATCAACCAAGAGATGACTATTGTGAGAAAATGCATGACAACATAGATGAAAGAGACCAAAAATATATGAGACGAGACTAGTTTAAGAAAGAATCCCATAATTCTCAACCCAAAAAACCAAGTTTCAGACTGTGTGAAGATGAAGGGCAGAAAAATAGACCCATATCAGAGACCAAATTTGACAGAAGTACGCTTGAATGAAAAGAATTAACTTACTATTTTGGACAAAGAGCTGCAGACTTGTGTGAAGAAATGTACTTTCACGCGAAGATTCTCACTGATGTGCATGAAACTTTGTAGTCTTGCATGAAGAATGACACCAAACTAGTGAAGAAAAAATGATAGAATAAGAGAACTGTTATCAAATGTTGCTCTATAGTTCTCAGTGTATCACACAAATATTCTCAGAGAATGATGTGAAGATAAGAAAATATCACGCGAAACTATGCAAATTTTTATAAATGAACTACAAAATCAGACAGTTGAGACCAGATTGTGTTTCCTGAGATAAAATCATGTTGTTTTCTGACAGATAGTTTGAGTTACAGACTGTTTTGGACATGTTCAAGATTGACAGTTTGTATGTTTTGACGATAGTTTCAATTTTTCAAATGATACACCCACGCAAAACACATTAAATAGAATATTTGTAGTACCAAAATAGGAACATCACAATCCTAGGATAGCCAGGATAGTACCTGTTCAATCCCCACTTGAACTAAAGTTCATCTACTCTTACTCTTAGTGGAAAAATTAGAAGCTTGGAGGCACGGGCTCCTTACATATGCACTCACTTCCCAGGCACACCAAGCTTTGAACCCCAAAGGAATTGCTTCCCAAAGGGTTGTTGTCTATGCTAAAAGCCATAAAAATGTGGGTAGTCTTAGTCAGTCTCTAACCTTCTACACCAATAGATAGAGGGTTTTTTGAAACTAGAACAACAATTTTTAGTAAGGAAATCCATTCCGGTGGCTGTGATGAAGTCATTTTCCCAATAAAGGGGGCTCTCCCAATTCTTTCAAAGCAACGATTTCACCTTAACAATGTAGGGACTTTAACGCACCACTAGGGTACTGGAGGAGATTTTGGTTGCCACAACGAGTTCACGCATGTCTATTGTGACATTAATCACAATAGAATTTTTTGTATACTGGTTCAGAAGGGCTTGGCTTTAGCCTATTACTGGTTGGGCATCCACTCTCACCGACTCTACTAAAGCTCTCAGGAGGTAGCCACTCTAGAAGAATCACATGAATTTCTCTTACACCCAAGATCCATAAAGGTGAGGGGAGAAGATACGTTCATGTAGTTCTTAGGATTACAATTTAAAAGACACTTGAATCACGCAAGACAATGATTCATTTTAAGCACCAACTGAAGTGTGTTTTAACTACTAAAAATAGACATGAGAATTTTTGAAAACATGTAAGGTCTTTGACAAAAATCCTGCAATAAACCCATTAGTAGTTTGTAATGCCTTTCTTCATTTTGATGTCCTGCAATAAACACATTAGAAGTTTATAATAGCTTTTTCTTTATCTCAGCATCTTGCAAAACACTGTTAAGCTATTTCAAAAGATAAAATGAGAGAAACACAGATGTCAAAAAATAATGGGTGGTTAGAAAATCGAAGCAATAAAATATCAAATGAAAGCTCTGGTGTGTAATTCCGCATGATAATTTATACTAGATCAAGTGAAGAAGTTCAGAGAGCCACACGAAGAACTAGAAAGTTCGTGCAAGATGCTCAGAAAGTTCACGCGAGATCAGAATAGAAGTGTACGGAAGTACGGAAAGAATGCAAAAAAAATGAAAAAAATGAAGTGAAATGAGGCCAGAATAGAAATGTAACTGCCCCACGGTGGGTGCCAAAAATGTATGTGGTAAATTTGGCCTTGTTAACTCATCATACACTTTAACATATTCCTTCTTCATCAGATACACACAAGAATGAATATGAGTTATTCATCCTGCCTACTTGCATGATTCGACCTATTGCCTTCTATCCAAATGGGGTTTCAAAATAGCTCTCAGAACCAGAGTCTCACAACCATAGACCAATCTAGGAATGAAGGATTTTTCTCCATGAATGCAATGCAATGCAAAATTATTCTAGGAATTGAAAGATGCAAGCTTAGTGTAAGACATGATTTCAATGTAATTATTCTAGAAATTGAAATTAATCTATTGCAAAATGAGATTATTCTATATGAACTTATCAACTAAGATGTGACAATAATTCAGTATTCTAACAATGCATGAAAGTAAGTGGGGGTTTTGAATGAGGAATGAGAGTTATTTTATAGACTTAGAGATGATCAGAATAGAAACTTTCCTCTTTGAAATAAAACAGATAGAAAAGCCAATTTGAATTAGAGAGCTTTCTTTAAAAGAATACAATAAATTGTTTTCTCTTTGCTTTAACTGTTTTCTTTCTCTGATTTAATTTTTTTTTATTTGATTTTAATTGTTTTCTTTCTCTTTAAAGCACAATTAATTCAAAGATTCTATTTCTGAACAGAGATAAGATTTTTGAGAGAATATTCAATTAATTAAATAAATATGACCTCATAAATAGGTTTTTTTTCTCAATTATTTGAATAATTAAATTCAATTATTGAAATGAGGATATTTATTTAATAATTAAATATTATTTAATTACTTTTTATGTGTCTTAGCTAAAGAGGGTGAATTTAATTTCATTAAAGTGCTAGGACTTTATAATTAAATTAATTCAATCATAAGGTTTGTTTAGCCAATTGGTATTTAGGAATTAAATGTAATGTATGATTAATGTAGATTTAGGATTTTCTACATTTGACACTCAGGCCAAGCAGAGTCAGTCAAAATGCAGAATTGCCTTGTACAATAGGACTTTGATGATCTAGAAGAGTGACAAATGCAACAAAATTGGTTAGGGTTGCAAGATGCCAATTTTGGGGTGTTACGTTTTCAAAGAGGGAGAGTTTTCTATAATACATAAGAATCAAAATGAAGCTAAGGACATTGTCAGAGGGAGAATCTAAATGAAACTAAGGACATTGTCAGATGGAGAATTTGAATGAAGCTAAAGACATTAAAGAAAACTTTTTTTGCTCCACAATTCTTTGTATTATGACATGATGTGTTTCCATCAATGCCAAAGAGGGAGATTGTTGAAGAAAATTATTCAATTTTGTATTTTCATTGATGTTACACATGTATATACACTTATGTAGTGGTTTTACACTAATGTCTACATTCAAACCGAGCATAGTTGGTAAACAGAATGAGTTTAGGTCAGGCATTGAAGAAGTTTGGTGTTGACCAAGTTCACTCGGGCATTTCAGTCTTGGCATTATATTATATAATTAAATATTTATATGAGGCCGAGTGAATTATGATTTATTGTTTAGAGTTTATTCAAGTTGACTTGACAAGACTTACCATGTATTTATGAAAGCTCAAGTTTGGATTGGATGTGTCATTGTTATAAAAGTGTGGAAGTGAAAGAAAAATGCAAAAGTGTGGAATTCTGTGACATGAAGAGTGAAGGAGAAATCAGATGGGATTCTAATTAAATACAGAACACATAGAGATATAGTAGAATATCTGATCAACAAGGATCCAATTACAATCAAGCAGAGATTTGAATTAGCAAAGATAGTTTCTTACACATATAGGTCAATCCATTGTTACTTTCTAACAATTATAGCAGAGATCAAAATCTCTTAACAGAGTAGACTTAACAGTCTTTTGTAAATTCTCTCACAAGGTATCATTTCTAGATTGAATTCTTGAAGACCTCTAACAAGGCCACTCCTCACAGGGTGGTTAAATCCTTTAACAAGGTCACACCTAACAGTGTGTTATCGTAACCATTAACAGGGTTAGCTCCTAAAAGGGCTCACTTCAGAATAGTCAAAAATAGTAACTAGTTGCATTGATGGTTTTTCCCATATTGGGTTTCCATGTTAAATCATGGTGTCATATGTGTACTTGTTACTTGTTTTATGGTTTATATTTCTGCACTTAATCACTAAAGTATAATTGCATTAAAGATTAATTTGACACCCGAGTAACAATATTATAGTATTTAGACATCTAAGGGACAAGGATTTGTTTTGGAGTAACTGATTCACCCCTCCCCTCTCAGTTACTTATCTCATTTCCAATATGCATTTAGGTCTGTTGTTCCTTTGAGCTCCTTTTTGTGAGGATTCACCTTGTTTAGTATATCCTAATCCAATCTGTCCATGATTTCTCAATTTTGTTGCCTGATCCATGCTAGTTTGTGAATTCACCATAATTTAATTTGTTTTATTTTCATTATTGAGATCATTCTATAGTCTTTCATTCTCTATCCTTAGATTGACAACTTCTTGTGTTTCATTGTTTAGTTGACTTACCAAATCATCTTGTTGAAGTGATAAGTTTTGGATTTACTTTTCTTTTTCCTCTAATCTTGTACTCAACATTCGTTTATCTTCTTGTGCTATATTATTTTCATCTTCTTCTTTGTTCTTTAGTTCCATAAATTCACACATTCTGATTGAGTGAACTTCCTGTTCTCTTTTAAAATTTCTGACTTCTTCATGTAAATTGATATTCTTTGCAAGCAAGTCTTCAATGGCTGCATCAGCTTCTTTTGAGCTTCTATCTGTACAAAGTTCTTTATTTCTTTCTTCTATATGGTTCTTGTCATTCATCTACACTACTAATTCTTTTCTTATCTTTAGGGAAAGAGAGAGCTGCTCCTTAAGTATTATGATCTGATCCATGACCACTTTAATATCTATCTTTTCATTCTCAATGGCTTTCTACAATCTGTATGTTTCCATATCCTCTAATCATTTCTCAAGATGTAAAACTTCTAATAAAAGAGCTACTGCTCTGATACCAATTGTTGGAATTATATGATGTGCCCAATGAATGAGAGGGGGGGTGAATCAAGAATCAATAAAACTTAATGCTTTTAGTCCACAATTAGATTAGCTTATTTGTTTGCATACATATAGATTTAAAGTAAAGAATCAGATACAACACATAACACAATATTTGGTTACCTAGAAACATTCCAAAAGAAAGTAAAACTGGGGTGGGGATGATACCCACAAGATTTAATACTACAGTATAAATTTAGCCTATAAAAGCTTACAATGACCACTTCTAATGGTTTTCCCTGTTAGGAGAATACAAAGGACTGTTATTTCCACCTTGTTAAAGGATTTTGTACAATACAATGAGTAATGCAACTCTGTTAAGAGATTTAGAGAAAGGACTGTTAGGTCCACCTTGTTAAATGATTTTGCTGATCCACCTATGAGAATGAACTAGTTGATGATATTCTCTGTGCAACTATGATTGCTGAATAAGATCCTTTGAAATATAACTAATTACCTAAATTTGATAGATAAGTCTCTTTTGTCTTGAACACTTCTTCACTTAACTCAAACTGCCATTCACATAATCATATCATCTTCTGATTATATATTCATACTATAAACATATTCTTCTTCTACAAAATTGGATAAACAAACCATCTTACATATATATCTTTATCCAACAAATAAATTTGTAAGTCGGCTTGCAATAAACAAATATATATTTAACAATATATGCAAAGTCAGCTTCAAACTATCACTCGGGTCCAAAAGACTACTCGGGTGATAAATTATCACTCGGGCGATACTGAACACTCAGGTGATGCTGAACACTCGAGCAACACTATAAAATTAGGTAACACTGTAAACTCGGGTAGCACTAAGTGACTAAGTGTTTTGACACTAATTGACAATATGTCCTACCATAAGGTCTACAATATATATGTATATGTACACACACACACACACACACATTTGTGTGCGTGTGTGTTTATGTATATGTACATTTATATATATGTATGTACATATACATTTATATATACGTACGTACGTACATACATACATACATACATACATACATATATATATATATATATATAAAACTGAAGCTTGGAAAGTGAAAGTGGCAAAGGCTAGACTGAGAGGGTTTGCACTCACTTGGTTGAAATTTATCCAAGATGAGAGAGAGAGACGGAAGGAAAGAGACCCAATGCTACTTGGAAGGCTATGGTATCCAAAATTAGAGAAGCATATGTATCTAAAGACTATTAGATTTAGTTGCATAAAACAAGACACAGTCTTAGGCAAAAAGACTTGGATGTTAACTCTTATACTGAAGAGTCTCGAAGGCTATGCATGAGATCAAGAATTGTAGTAGAGGAAATTGAAGGTAGGTAGATTCCTCAATGGTCTTAAATGGACTATACAAGATGAACAAATTTTTCTTACTCCTACCACTATCCAGCGATGCCACCAACTTGCCTTAAAGGTGGAAGAGAAATTGAGAGAGAAACAAGACTCAAGTAATACCAGAGGCAGAGGTAGAGGAAGAGATAAAAGAGGACAAAGAAGTAGATCTGGTGGAATAATTTCATAGTCCAAGACTCAAGGAGAGACCAAGATGACTGAAAAAAAAGAAGGAAGCTCAAACATAGGAAGCTTCAATAGTGGCAGAGGCACTAATACAAATTGGAGAGGAAGAGGTAATGACCAAGGAAGAGGTTCCTACTTTGCAACAATGAAGTGCTATCATTGTAATAAAATGGGAAATCCTACCTATAGGTGTCCAAAGAAAGGATCTACTTCTCAACGAGAAGACAAGAGAGTAAAATTTGTGCAAGAGGAATCTAGTTGTAGAAATAAACACCCTAAGGTAGCCCTAGAATCTGAGGAAGGAGAAAATTTTATGATAAGAACACTGATCAAAGAACCAGCGAGAGAGGAGCCAAGCCAGAGAAGATCACTTTTTAGAGTTAAATGCACGATGATGGGTAAAGTATGTAGAGTCATCATAGACTCAAGGTATGCTGATACCATTATATCAGAGTAGGCAGTTAGTAAGCTAAAAATGAAGAGGATTCCACATAGTAACCCATACAAGGTTACTTGGTTGAACAAAGGACAACATATCCTTGCGAATGAACAAGCACGGGTGTACTTTTCAATTGAAAGGTATAAATATAAGGTATTGTGTGATGTCCTACCTATGGATGCATGTCACATTTTACTTGGAAGACCATGGTAATTTGATAGGCAAGACATGCATGATTTAGCTAAGAATGCATATTCCTTCAAGAAGGATGGCGTGACTTTCAATATCCAGTCATTGTTGGAAGAAGGAGAAGTGAAGACTTCAGGTCCTAATGTCCTATTGGTGAATGAGATGGAGTTCCTAGAAGATCTAGATGAAGGAGAGAGAGTATAATATGCTTTATTTTTTAAGCCAAAGAAAGAAGATGCATAGAGGATAGTAAAGAAGATAAAGATTCATAAAGAAGTACACAAGTTACTTAAGGAGTACAGAGACATTATCAGTGATGGAAAACCATAAAGCCTACCCCCTAAGAGATACATTAGTCACCAAATTGACTTTATCCTAGGAGAGACCCTTCCTAAAAAATATGTCTATAAGATGACTCCTCAACAAAATGAGGAAATTTCCAAGAAAATCCAAGAGCTACTAAACCAAGGCCTCATTAGGAAGAGTATAAGCCCTTGTGTCATACCCACTTTCCTATCACCGAAAAAGGGAGGAAATTGGAGGCTTTGCAATGATCCCAGAGCCATTAACTGAATCACCATTAGGTATAGGTTTCCTATTGCTAGGATAGAAGACCTAATGGACTATTTAGGAGGAGCAAAGTATTTTACAAATATTGAACTAAAGAGTGATTATCATCAAATTAGGGTCAATGAAGGAGATGAATCAAAGATAGCCTTCAAAACAACAGAATGTTTATATGAATGGCTTGTGATGACATTTGGGCTATCAAATGCCCCATCTACATTCATGAGGTTGATGACCAAAGTACTTAAGGACTACATTGGTAAGTTTGTTGTAGTATACTTGGATTATATCCTAATCTTTAGTAGTACTAAAGAAGATCACTTGAAGCATCTACAAATTGTGTTCAAAAGATTGCATGAAGTGAATCTAATGATCAACTTGGACAAGTGTGAATTACTAAAGTAGGATTTAGTATATCTTGGGTTTGTATTGTTTCATGGAAACCTCAAGATAGATCCAAGAAAAGTGGAACCAATTGTCAACTAGCCTACTCCCAAGTCTGCAACAAAGGTGAGAATATTTCATGGTTTAGTAAAATATTATACGAAGTTCATTAAGAAATTTAGTGCTATTTTTACTCCTATGATAGACACCATAAAAGGTGGAATGAATACTAAGTTTTTAAGGATTGAGAAATTTGACCAACGATTTGAGCTATTAAAAAAAAGATTAACACTCAACCTATCTTAGTGTTACTAGGTTTTGAGAAAAAATTTATAGTTGAGTGTGATGCTAGCAATTTGTGCCATAGGGGCATTTCTAAGTCAAGAAGGGATACCAGTGGCTTTCCATAGTGATAATCTCAGTGATTATAAGAGGAAGTATTCTTCTGATGACTTAGAGATGTATGCTCTAGTCCAAGAACTAAGAAAATGGAGGCACTATCTACTTCCAAAGGAATTTGTGGTGTATTCAGACAATCAAGCACTTAGCTTTTTGAATTCACAAGACAAGCTGATGCAAAGTGGGCAAAAGGAAGTGTCTAGGTGACTCAAATAGGGAAATGCACCCCAAAAATCCAATTGTCTAAGGCCAAAGTGCTTCACACCTATCACAAGTCTGGGAAAGGATTTTGTTAAGGTTATCATAACCCTATAACCCCAAAGGCAACCTAATCACTAGGTTTCACCAATCCTACAACACCAACCACCAAGAGTGGCTTCACAAGCACTTGACCCAAATTATCAACGATACCCCCAAAGTGACTTATAGGACCAGGGGTGACCTATGCTAAAGGGTGTGGTCTATTTAGGTCCCTACCATAGAGTTCCAATGGTTCTTTCACTCAATTGCAACCCATAGGACATGGTTGCTTCACAAACTCAATACTAGGCTTGTAGCCTTTTCCGAAGGAAAAATGATTTTAAATGATATTATTCCACATAACATGTTGGAAAGTTGACACTCAGGGTGTATATGACTATTTTTTTATTGTCATTACAGCAACAAAGTCATATGAAGTTTTCTCAATTAAACATGGAAGATAAAATTGGTTAAGTACAAAAGACAGAATAGAACAGAGATATGCAGTTGATCAGAGCACTAGCACACGTGTGTAGAATTGAATCAGACTATACACCTCCATACTTTAGCTTTATGATATTTCATTAAGCTTAGTCTATACACGCATGGTATAGTATGATAATACAAAGAAGTTACAACAAGATTAAGTGCCACTAGTAGTTTAGAAAATAGAGTATGAAGCCGACCTAAGATTATGGATTAGCGTATAATATTTTATTTTGTAATGGCCATGTGCCTATTGTCATGTGTTTGTAATTGTGTCTTTAACACTCATGTAAACACGCTTAAGCTAAATTGTTTGGAAGCATTGTGTATGTTTCTTTTGGGTCGACTAAGGTCTTGTTTTTGGTCACGTCTATTCAGGTATGTATATATACTTAGAAATACAATTTTGTATGAAGTGTAAGAGTGGAAAACTAGTAGAAAATATATCCAGAAGATCAATATGAGAAAATCAGTATGAAGTAGAAGTCTTCAATAGATTAAAGCATCATAGCATAAAAGGAACTGATTAGACAATAGTGTCATATAGCAGTTTATCTTTTTATATAGTATATATCTATTACTTGATGGTACAACCTTCATCCTATTGGGAAGTGAGCTCTAGAAGTGAGCCATTCACCTTTAACAAGGCTTTTTAAAGACTCCTAACAGGGTCATTGTACTTGCATTGTAAAGATTTCTCCTAACAAGGCAAAGGAACTCTAACAAGTTCATAAGACTAGTACAATAATTTGTGGGTACTAATTACTACTAGGGTTTTCCTCTTATCAAGGTTTCCCCTTAATCATATCTTGTGTTATGTGTTATTGTGTTATGCTTCAATTGTTATCTATTTGATTTAAGTTTCAATTTTCTGAAATAAAGATAAGTAGATAAACACTGATTCACCTCCCCCCCTCTCAGTGTTTCTAACAATTGGTATCAGAGCTTAGGTCCTCTAAAAGAAAGTTTAACCACTTGAGGAGATCATGGACTCAGCAAAAGAAAAATATCTAAAAAATAATCTTGAAGTAGCCCTTGATGATCTTGATAGATCTGAAAAATAAAATGAAGAACTTAAACTAAAATTTGATGGCTCCCAAATGCTTATCAAAAAATTAAGAAAAGATCTGAAAGATTGCTTTACAAATGATTTGGGAAAAATGGTCAAAAAGTTGAATGAAGAAAACATGTCTTTGAAGGACAAGATTGAAGATCTGAATGAATAGCTTATAGATATCCTAACAGCTATTAAAGAAAAGACCAAAGAAAGTAAACAATTAGATGAAGAACTTATGCAAGCAAATATGAAGATCTTGGAGTTGGAAAACATCAAGAAAAAGATAGAATCTAAACTAACAGAAGCAAAAGACAAAATTGAGAAATTACACACAAGTTCTAATCTAATTCAATCACAACTTTATGCACAAAATATAAAAGGTGATACTACTAGTGTTGGATACAGTGTAGCTCAAATTGAAATCAATGAAATAAAAAAAGGAAAGAAAGAAAAAGAAGAATCTACAGAAGCAAATAAAATTGAGAATCTTGCAGGGGGTAAAGCTCAACCTCCTAAAGATGAATAAAAGCTAGTTAACCAAACTTGTTATTGTTGGAGATTGGATTCTAAACAGTTGATTGATTATATGTTTGTCATTGATGACAGCATATAATACATAACAGTACTTCTGTATGTACTTATCCATATGATGACATGAAGACTTGCGTGGATAGATACATGTTGTTGACATGTTTATTATGCTATGTTCATACACGCAGACCCAGATATGAAGTTTTAGTAAAGATATGTAATTCTATTATTGACAGTTACAGTTTTGGAGGTATAATAGTTAAGGCCGATGTATACAACGTGTCTCTGGAGTTGCACCTATCTTGTGTATATGCGTGTGTATATTCATGATTATTTATGAGTTTTTGATATTAATCTAAAGGTGCCAAACATGTTTCAAGAAGATTGCAATGTTATGGTCAATTTGGTGAAGCCGACTTAGTGAAGCGACGTGCCTATTCAGTTTGTACTTACACGGTTGTAATTGTGCCTGTGCGCTTAGTAGAGCTGACAAGGATGTTATGAAGAGTTTTCTAACAGGTCCCATGATCTCATACTTAGAGTATGTACTTATAGAAGGTCATTTGTGATAAGAAGAATTGCGAAAGCCAAAGATAAGAAAAGCAGAGCAGAGTGTTAAAGCAGCAGAGCTATATTTATCATATGTTGATAATATCGATATTGAATTTGAAGCTTTTAGAATATAGATAAGATTTTTATAGTTCTTTACAAGAGGTTAAATCATCGGCACACAAAAGGAACTGATCAGACAAGCAGTGTCACAAGCAGCAGTTCATCTTGTTGATATAGTGTGTATCAAATATCCAGAAGGTTGTAGCCTTCACCACTTGGACAGTGATTCCTTGGATAGTGAGTC